>QGSO01000252.1:1619555-1663045 GCA_011037825.1 Carya cathayensis | reverse complement strand
AAAAAAAAGAACCGTCCGTGACCCGACAAGTGCTGCAAAGTCTCGGGGCCTACTCTATGAATTTAATACGGCTAGTGATTTGAACAGACGCCTGATGTTGATGACAACCGTGATTGAAGGCTTTGAGTTTCTATAAAGAAACAGGATCATCTTCATCCATCGGAAAGAAAAAACATCGTTTCTTGATCTGTGTTTTGTTTTTCCATAACAAAATAATGGCTGGGCAAAACTCTTCCACTAATGTTCCAGACTTGAATCAGGAACCCTTGACGAATCAACCATCAATCTTTTCTCCTGAGGTCGTCAATACTACGATAGGAGCAGCGAACTGTTCTTCTAGTAGGACTGATTCTGAGATTATTACAGAATCATGGAAGCTCAGTAGTCAATATGCTGCCTCTGTTACGATCATGTCTCGGAGGTTACTGGCGAGGGTAAGTGAGATTGATCATCTTAACATCCGAATATCTGAGTTACAACAGAAACTTGCTAATAAGGATATGGAGAATAAAAGGCTACAGCAAGAAAACCAAGAGTTGAAGAAATTTGCAGATTGGTATGCTCATGATCTACAACCACGAATAGAAGAGCTGGAACGAGAAAGGATTCAGATACAGGGTCAACATCGACAGATAACAGCAGAGGTTCATCGTTTTCTAGAGAAATAGGGACAAACTACTGTTAATCTAGCTGGCTTAGTAAGAAACTTTTGACAAAGCGTGTCCAGCATAGCTTGTATTTCTTTTGACTAAAATAAAATTTGAAGAGAAACTAGTTTGTCTTCTTCTTTATGTTATCTCTATAAAGTCAGTCTTCAACTCAATCCAATATGCATCAAAACTTATTCTCATCTCTATAACTCCTCTGCATTCCTTCAACATTCTCGCCTTAAGTTTTCAGTTCTTTTCTCAATGGCTCAATCTTCTAACATTTCCCTAGATCCATCCATGAGGTATTCAGCACCTCAACCTCCTGTCCTTTCTGCAGCTGCCATTGGTGCCATGCTGCAGCAAGAAAATACTAGTATGGCTAATAAGTCAGACTCTGATGCTGTCTACGACTTGGTGAGTCTTGGGACTCGCTACTCATCTTCTATAATTGCTTTTTCCCAGCGGGTACAAGCCAAAAACCATGAGGTTGAAAGGCTTAAGGAACAAATTGTTGTACTTCAACGAATTGTTCAAGAATCTCACACCAGGGAAGGAATCCTTCGGCAGCAGAATAAACAGCTGAAAACTCTACTGGATTCTTCATTCCGCTTGCCAGCTCCCATGAATAGGGATGATATGATATTGTATGAAGAGAGTGAGCGTCTCCAACATGAGGCTAAGAACCTCAAGTTTATGTAGAAGCATTTTATTAAAAAAAATATCTCTCTATATTTATGAACTCTGGTTTTATCCTTTAAGAGATATTCGTAACATGCTTCATACCTATTTCTCTTCTAATCATATATAATCTATCTTCTGGTAAAGGTTTTGCGAAAATATCTGCTAACTGATCAACTGTGTTTGTGAACTCTAACACTATATCGCTTTTCAGCACATGATCTCAAAGAAATTCACGCCTAATGAAAACTAAAATCTCAAGCCTAGTATTTGGTGCATTTCTTAAGGACATGTGGATTTACAACCCAGAGACGTATTGCTCTGATACCACCTGTGACGCCCCCAAATTCCGCTTGGGATTGAACGGACATTTGAAGCGTCGGGACATGCAACACAAGGTTACCTGCCCCCGTTCATGACATATAAGATGCAATGTTTCTAACATGCATCTAGCATTATGCAATATTCGCAGCGGATAATCTTTTTCTTTAGCAATACTATGCACCAAACTAAATATATCCCAAATACTTGAAACATAATTCATACATAAAGGCATACTAAAAAGCCGTGATCACCACACTAGTCTAAAATGGTTGTGATCAAAAGAATACTTGAGATACAACTCCAAAAGTACAAGTATTAACCTAAGTTAAATACTATACCATCATCAACATCGCACCGTGGCCTAGTCGACCGTATTCAGTTGGTCAGATTCCAATTCTCCTTTGGGTCCTGTAACAAGATCTACCATTCGGGGGAATGGTAGTTGGGACTACCACAGTGAGATTTGATTACAAATCTCAGTAAGTTAACATAAAACTCACACACAGGTTAAAAATGCATGCATGGCAGTAAAAGCATAAATGCATAATTATAGTCATACATAAACATAGTATAACTTGACATATAGCATGACTTAACCAGAACTTAAGCGTGAACTGAACTTGACTTAACATGGCATGAACTTAAGCTTAAAACATAACATGAACAAACAACATAACATGAACGTGAAACATAACATGGACTTGAAATATAGCATGAACGTAAACCTGCATAACATAAATAAGAACTTGAAAATAACATAAACTTGAACATAATCATGTACGTGAGTATAACATAACATGGACTTGATCTAAAACTGGACTTAACATAACTTGGAATCTTATTCAATTGTCTTGATTAATAACGTGCGTTAATACGTACTCCACATTGTTGTGGTCCCCACGTATTCAAGTAACATAAAACATAATACGTACTCCACAGTTGTTGTGGCCCCACGTATTCTACATGTCACAATTGCTGTGTCTCATGTAGTGTATGCTCCACAGTTGTTGTGGCCCCATACTTCATGCTCCACAGTTGTTGTGGCCCCATGAATACACATAACATAAAATATAATACGTACTCCACAGTTGTTGTGGCCCCACGTATTCTACATGTCACAATTGCTGTGTCTCATGTAGTGTATGCTCCACAGTTGTTGTGGCCCCATACTTTCATGTAACATAAAATATAATACGTACTCCACAGTTGTTGTGGCCCCACGCATTATAAGTAACATAAATATAATACGTACTCCACAGTTGTTGTGGCCCCACGCATTATAAGTAATATAAGATATAATACGTACTCCACAGTTGTTGTGGCCCCACGCATTATACAGTAACATAAAATAATACACTCACAGTTGTGCACGTATACAATATAACACAGAGAGAGAGAGAGAGAGAGAGAGAGAGAGAGAGAGAGAGAGACAGAGACAGGAAAAGAAAGAAAGAGACGAGAGGGGGTGGTTAGAATCGGATGGACAATAACAAGAGCCGTACTGATCTGCTTATCCCAACGCCAGCCTGTCTTCAATTATGGAGTGATTACCAATTCTTTTTTATAAAATAAATTAAATAAAGATCAATATCATCCATGACATCATATGGAAGGAACACCTAGGCCACACTAATATTTTTTGGTAGGGATAGATATTCTGTGACATTTCTTAGGGTGTTCACAGTGTAGTCTGACTGGTTTACAACATAGTTCAAAGTTCGCAAGACTTCACCATGATATTCATTCTGCCCAACAGAAAGAAGGATGCATCCAATCCTGTATGATAAAAGGGCCAGATGGCATTAGCAACAGTTACAAAAGAAATGGATTTGTCAAACTTGTCATCCTGCCAGACAGAAACGGACATAAATATGTTCTTATATGCAAGTTTGAAATAGACTCTAGTTCTGTCAATAATTTCATATGAGTGACATGCAAGGAAGGCAGAAAAAGCCCAATTGTAGTAGACAATGTAAGAAAAGAAAAAAAAAATGTAAAATAGTTAACTAATAATTAAACTAAATTTTCTGAAATTAACTAACCAACAGAAACTTACTAAATTAATTAAATTAGGAAGACATGAAATTAGTTCACATGCGATGGACAAACATTAATTAAATACAATATTTTTTTTTTATAAACGCGGTGGGGGATGAAAAATAAATTATATTTTATAGATGAATTATGACAATTGGTGATTTGATATTAATTATGAAAAATAAACTAAAATTTTCATGTAAATTCTTTATTTACTTAATTTTTAAAAAAATAATTACGGCTTTTATATATTTTATGACTATAAATATTTTTTATCTTTTAGATTTTGTTGCTATTAATTATATTTGTTAATGTGACACATTATATGAATCTTTTATTTTTATTATGGGCTCTAAAATAATTTTTCATGCATACAAAACAAAACAAAAGAAATATTGAGTCATGGTGCAATCAGGTCGCTGCGTATAATTAGGCTTTTTAAGATCAGAATGATCTCAATCATCGGTACTGAGCAAAAAGAAAGGGATCTATCAGTACTGAGCTGACCCACCAACCACTACCCGCTAATTAACAAGAAACGAAATCTTTTTGTGAGGTAATGAATCCATAAAGATGCCAATCTATTGGATTATGAATAGCTAATTTGAAAATCTGGTCTTAATTCATTATGATTATCTCTTTAATTTGTTCAGAATTCCCTAAGCTTCACAAAGACACAAAGTAATCTCTCTCTGTCTCTCTCACTCTCTTCCTACCTGTTGTGTATCATCCTGTATATTCATTCATTTGTTTCTTCTCTCCCTCGAACTTCCATTATTTTTAAATCGATAATTTGAAATTTTTTATTATCTTTACTGTGCATTTTCAATTTTTTATTGGATTTACTGTGCATTTTGAATTTTTTATATTATATTACTGTGCGTTCAATTATTATCTTTACTGTATAGGAATCGAATTATTATATTACTGTGCATCGTTACTGTGTAATCACGGAAATTTTTCGACGATTTATAGAATTTTTTATTAGATTTACTGTGCATTTTGAATTTTTTATTATTATATTACTGTGCATAGTTACTGTGTATTACTGTGTAGCAATCGAATTATTATATTACTGTGCATCGTTACTGTGCATTACTGTGTATTCACGGATATTTTCGACGATTTATAGAATTTTTTATTATATTTACTGTGCATTACTGTTCAATTCAGGATAAAATTGGATATTATTGTGAAGAGGAAGGATAAAATTGGAAGAAATGTTGTGCTTACTATTCATTTCAGGATTGGTTCTTTTATATATAAGAAGATACTAGGTAATACTAACGTGCAAGGCACGTTGATCTGCAGCAAACTGGGTTTCTTTCCAAATAAAAATTTATCAAACTTGGCTAAAAAACCCAGAAATGAAACTGGCACAACTGCTTTTTCTTCAACAGGTGTGGAAAGTTTTCCACTGCATCTATTTTCCATGCTCTTGAGTAGGGCTTCAAAAAATGGAATCAGGGCGCTGAGTAGTTGGATCAAGTCTGGAGGGAGTTGAGTAGTTTGAAGTATAATCTGTTCTAAGTAGTTCAAGGAAATCGAAGATATTGTCAAATCAAAAAATGAAACTTCACATAATCCATCGGAGAATTTGATTAATTCTTACCTTACCCATTACCTGCAGATAGATTAGTATAGGAGAAAAGGTCTTACCCATTACCTGCAGATAGATTAGTAGCAGTGTGGCGGCAGTGCCTACAGCCGAAAGGAAAAAAAAATGCTTCAACCAAATGAAAGGAAAAAAAAACCCAGTACGAAGAAACAAAATTGTAAATGACACAGTTAGTGAAGAATTCATCAAAATATTAAACCGCTAACCTTATTTCTCAACAAAAACGGTGGCCAACTTTTTAGATCAGACAAGCACTGCAAGCTTTTTCAGGTTTTCTGTAGCTGTCAGGCGCCGCAGAGCTATGATGCTACATCTTCTTGTCTCTTATAAAGAGTGTGAGATGCCGTGAAGCAATAGAGGTGCTTAGTCATAATTTTCTCTATAAAAAAAATATTCAGCTCATCTTTATTCGCATCCCATCTTCTTTACTTTTCTGTAATTAGTCTCCATTCTTACTCTGCAATCTCTCTCTGCATTCTTACTCTACAATGGCCCAGCAATCTTCTCGTAAGCAATACGTGAGGTATTCTACACCATTTTCACCAGTTGTTTCTGCTTCTTCTGTAGGTTCTATAGTACAATACAATAATGATCTGGCTAATAAGTTAGATATTGAAGCTATCTACGAGTTTATAAATCCCGGAACCCATTACTCTTTAGCTATTTATGCATTTTCTCAGCGACTACAATCCAAACCTTATGATTTGGACAAACTCAATGAGAAAATTTCTATCCTTCAGCGACTTCTTCAGGAGTCTCACATGAAGATAGAAGCAATAAAGCAAGAGAATAGGAAATTAAAATCCTTGCTTAATTCTTCTTTTAGATTGCCTACTCCTTTAGACAGAGATGCTACGCAAATTTTAGAGGAGCAAGATCGTTTGAAGAATGAGGCGAAGAGCCTCAAATTTCTGTAATTTTGTTTCGAGATAATAAAATAATATCTCACAAATATTTATATTGTGTATCTATCTTCCGGTAGATATTCTGTGTGCTCTATTTTATATTTGGTAACTAAAATCATATTCTGCGCAGATGAGGGTTGCATTCACTTCTACGTTTAAAGTGAAAACTAATAGATCTAAACGAATAGATATAGATCTGTCAATACACAACAAAAATACATGTTTAACACCCAAAAAAATCAATTTTTTTTTCTCTTTCAAAAAATCAACTCGGAGATGAAAATAAAAGAAAGATGAGTTAGAAAATAGAAAAATAAAAATAGAAGAAAGCAGTTTTGATGGTTTTGCTTTGTCTTTTGTGGTTTAGAGGGTGCAAAAGTGGTTTTGTTGTTCTAGTGAATACCTTGAATTGCAGCAAAACTCGTACAGCTTTCCTCCGCTTCGCAAAGGTCACCTGCATGTTGATCTTGTTCTCGATCCTCAACATGAACAAAAGAAAATAAGAGAGAGAAAAAGTTTACTTTCGGAGAGAAGAGGAAAGAGAAAGTGAAGATAAAAGTCTGAAAGAAAAAAAACTTGAATCAAAAAGAAAAAAAAAACATATGAACACAGATAGAAAAAAATTTGTTCTGTGGATCTGAAAAATAGAAATCAAACGAAAGGAAAAAAAAAACTTGAATAAATTTTTTACAAACAGATTTGAAATAAACGCAAGAGA
Organism: Carya cathayensis; assembly: GCA_011037825.1. Lineage (NCBI taxonomy): Eukaryota > Viridiplantae > Streptophyta > Magnoliopsida > Fagales > Juglandaceae > Carya > Carya cathayensis. Next base: position 1,656,115 of record QGSO01000252.1, on the reverse strand, counting down.
ATCAACCAAAAACAGATCTATTCATATCTTTGTAGATGTGTTAAGACCTGTTTATAGGGAAAGAAGCTGTGAAGAGATGGTGGGTGGTGTACGACACGTCCACCGCACGGAGCTCGTGGTGCTTCGGCAACGGATCGGGGCTGAAATTAGGTGGTTTGGTCGCCAAGAGGTAAGGGAAGAAGCTGTGAAGAGATGGTGGGCGGAGGTGTTGCGACGGTACCGGAAACGGCTCAAAACCGTGCAGTTTAGATGGGCTGTAGGTGGCTAACGGTGGCTCGGATGGAGGTGAAACTTGGTGGGGATGTTCACCGGTGAGAGAGGAAGAAAACTAGGTGGGTGGTGTACGACACCTCCACCGGACGGGGGTGCAATGACCGGCCAAAGTAGGGGCGACGGGAAGGAGAAAAGAGAAGGGGAGAGCACGGGGAGAGAGAGAAAAGAAAAAAACGCACGGGAAGAGAAAAGAAAGAAAGAAGAAGAAATAATTATCTTTACTGTGCATTTCAAATTTTTTATTATCTTTACTGTGCATTTTGGAATTATTATATTACTGTCGGTGAAGGTCCTCTCATATAATTGAATAGAGATGAATATTAAAGTGTAAAAAAAATCTATAAAAAAATCTACGTATAGAATTTTTATTTTGAAAAATGAAAAACTTACTTTTGATTAGCAATAATTATGTAAAAGAATAATATTTTTTTTTTATTTTCTTTTATCAAAGCGGGAGAATGGGATTGAGGTGATGATATTTGGGAGCAGATTCGTGGACATATTTTAAACACATCGTTAAGTTAAAATTCTATTTTTAACAAAATATACTTTTTAATCAATCATTAGTACATATATTAATACACAATTATACTTAGAATTAGATTTTTCCTATGTGGTGTCCACATGCATGTCATGAGTAACAATTATTGGTGCTCCAAATAACTTTAAAAGCGGTAAAATCAAGAAAATATTTTAAACACATCGTTAAGTTAAAATTCTATTTTTAATAAAATATACTTTTTAATCAATCATTAGTACACATATTAATATACAATTATACATATAATTAGATTTTTCCTATGTGGTGTCCGCATGCATGTCATGAGTAACAATTATTAATGGCCCAAATAACTTTAAAAGCAATAAAATCATTTGCACGAAAAGCTAGAAAAAAAAACGTAAATATTTAATATTAATATTTAATTTTTTTAAATAAATTAGAGATTAGTGGTGGGAAAGATTCTTTGCTAATAACCCAAAAGTTCAAACATAAAAACAAAAAACGTGGGGTTGTCTTTATTTATCTTGATTTGTCGTTTTCAATCCCAAGTTGGACTAAAATAACTCATAATAATTCTCTCGATCTTCTCTATCTTCTCTATCTCATCCCAAGTTTTGAATCAAGATTCTTTATCTTGATTTCTCCACTCTCTCTCTCTCGTTTTTTTTTTTGTGGGTCTTCTCTATCTCATGATCGTGGGAGTAGGTGAAAGGGTGGGTCCTTGCTGCCCCCACTCCCTCTTTCTCTGACAACTCCCTTTTATTTCTTCTGCTCTCATCTCTCTTCTCTCTTCTTTCTTCCCTCTTTCTCCACACTCTCTCTCTCGTTTTTTCAAACACGGAAACGGAATGAAAGTTTTACTGTTTATTATTAGGGGTGAAAACCAATCAATCGGTTTCAGTTTTGGACCAAAATCGAAACCGAACCGATACCTATAAAAATGGATGAATCTCGACCGAAACCGGCCGTTTAAAGGGGAGGAAACCGTCTACATCAGTCTCGGCGTCACTCCGGTCGGTTCGTCGGCGTCTTCGGTGGCGATGGAGGCTATTTTCAGGCGACAACGCCGCGGCCAGCAGTGACTGCCGACTGCGATTTGAGAGTGAGAGAGAGAGAAGCCCTCCGCCCTGCCATGGCTGCGTGCGCCGTGAGAGAGAGAGAGAGAGAGAGAGAGAGAGAGAGAGAGAGAGAGAGAGGAGGGGGGCGGCGTCTGATGAGACGAAGAGAGAAGATCGAGGAAGAAGAAGGTCCCCGCGGGACTTCAAACCCTAGAGTGAAACGGCATGCCGTTTCACTTAGTTTTTTTTCTTAACTTCAGATGTTAAACGACGCCGTTTCACTTATTTAAGTGAAACGGCGTCGTTTAAGTAAGGTATAAAAAAAATATATATCATATATTATGTCGGCCGGTTCAGCGGTTTGAACCAGGGTCAAACCGCTGCCGAACCGACGTAGGTCGGTTTTGGATAATATCTACCGTACGCCGACCGGTTCACTGGCGGTTCCGGCCGGTTCCTGACGCGACCGGTCGGTTCCCGTCGGTGGCGGCCGGTGGCGTCGGTTTCTGTACACCCCTAATTATTATTACTGTTTATATTGTTTATTACACACGGAAACGGAACGACAAATATTACTGTGCTTTACTGTAGTTAGCGCATAGGCGCTTATTATAATAGATAGATATATATACTAGGTAACATTAACGTGCAAGGCACGTTGATCTAGTTTCATTTACAGAGCAGGTAAGGAAAATAAAAAACTGGCATAACTGTTTTTTCTACAACAGGTGTGGAAAGTTTTCCACTGCATCTAGTTTCCATGCTCTTGAGTAGGGCTTCAAATAATGGAATCAGGGCGCTGAGTAGTTGGATCAAGTCTGGAGGGTGAAGAAGATGAAGAGGGAGTGGTTGGAGTAGGTCCCACGGCCTTGTATACATGCCAGAAAGATAAAGAGAGGGAAAGCAGTGGTGGGTCCATCTCTCTTTTTTTTTAATCAAAAAATAAAATAAACAAATACAAAATAGCCGGTTATACCACGGTTTCCATAGGCGGTTCTATAGCAAAACTGTGGGCGAGGAAAGAGATTATAGAGACCTGCAAAGACAAAGAAAAAAAGAAGGCACTGACTGATCCTCTGATGCAGCTGTAAATCATATTTTTGGTAGATAAAATCATATTCTGCGCAGATGAGGGTTGCATTTACTTCTACGTTTAAAGTGAAAACTAATAGATCTAAAGGAATAGATATAGATCTGTCAATACACAACAAAAATACATGTCCAACACCTAAAAAACATCACTTTTTTTTTCTCTTTCAAAAAATCAAGTCGGAGATGAAAAAAAAAGAAAGATGACTTAGAAAATAGAAAAATAAAAGTAGAAGGAAGCAGTTTTGATGGTTTTGTTTTGCCTTTTGTGGTTTAGAGAGTGCAAAAGTGGTTTTGTTGTTCTGGTGAATACCTTGAATTGCAGCAAAACTCGTACAGCTTTCCTCCTTTGCTTTGCCTTTTTTTGTTTAGAGGGTGGAAAAGTGGTTTTGTTGTTCTGGTGAATACCTTGAATTGCAGCAAAACTCGTACAGCTTTCCTCCGCTTAGCAAAGGTCACCTGCGTGTTAATGTTGTTCTCGATCCTCAACATGAACAAAAGAAAAAAAGAGAGAGAAAAAGTTTACTTTCGGAGAGAAGAGGAAAGAGAAAGTGAAGATGAAAGTCTGAAAAAAAAAACATATGAGCACAGATAGAAAAAAAAATTGTTTTGTGGATCTGAAAAATAGAAATCAAACGAAAGAAAAAAAAAATTGAATAAATTTTTTACAAACAGATTTGAAATAAACGCAAGAAAATCAACCAAAACAGATCTCTTCATATCTTTGTAGATGTGTTCAGACTTATTTCTCAACCGAGCACCGTTGCCACTCCAGCCGCACACACAACTCCACGGACCACCAGTCACGGTGGGTTGCTAGCAGGAGCATATCTAGGAAGATGGAGAGAGAGAGAGAGAGAGAGAGAGAGAGAGAGAGAGAGAGAGAGAGAGAGAGAGAGAGAGAGAGAGAGAGAGAGAGAGAGAGAGAGATGAGCGAGAGGGAGACAGTAGAGTGAGAAGGAGAGAGAGAAAGAGAAGCTCAAACTAATTTTTAGGGATAAGTCATGCGGACGACGTTGCAGCAGGCCTAGGCATGGCCTACTCCATTGAAAAATCAAAAAAGTTATGATTTTAAAATATAATTTTTGAATCAATAATATCACAAAGTGTTACATAATGAAAGTTATGAGAATCATTTTTAATTATTTGGTGTTTGACAGTTGGAGATTTCGGAAACGTTTGTCAAAAAAGTGGGCTTCATAGGGCGATGGAATTCAAAAAGTTAACAGAAGGGAGGGACCCAAAAAATGCATCAGCAGGTTAAATATGTATAATATTTCTACATAAATTTCGGTACAGAATTGGATTGATGCTGACGATGTAGTCCTAATCTAATCTAATCGGACGTACGAATTAAGCCAAGTTGTTAATTTAAAGACTTCAATATCATGGGAATAGGAGACAGACAGTACATGAGCACGTCAATATATATATATATATATATGCTTTGGCTTGATATCTTATTGGTTGGAGATCATATATTCCCGTTAATGCCAATTGCATCCACAGTACGTAGGCGCCTTTGCTTTTCCATCTAAAATAGTAATTTCAGTACTAAATAATATTCTTGTCTCACTGTTGTTCTTATCTCGAAGTTCCTTTATTATCTTTCTTTCTACTCACCTTTATCTTGGATAGATATGATCACCATTGCAATAATGCATGGTACGGTAGACAACTATATATGCCATTATTTATAAAAACATCAATCATTTTCAACGACTTAATTAAATACCATTTGATCTCATAATTCCTAGTTAGCTAGCTAGCTTCTCATCTTACATATATGTTTGATTATTAATATTTTAGATAGTAGTATTAATATAGTAGTATTATAAATATTTTAGATAGTAGTATTAATATGGTCACTTCAGAGAATCATATCTTTGCAAATGGATTCGTATTCCCGAATCCCTCTAATTTAAAATGGTATTTGGCTGTCCATTTGAATTTACTTGAATTTAGTTTGTAAATTTACATTTAAATAATTTCTTTATATCTAAAATATTTCCCAATACAGATTATATGAATATAGAAATTAGTTTTCTCGTAAGGTTGATTGCTCAGTATTTCAACTTTAGGTGGTGGAATAAGTACTATTTTGGTGGGGAAGGGCAGGTTGGCTTCTATTTGAATTGTCCCCACACTCGACTCTAAATTGGCAAATTGCTCTGTTAATTACTAATTAATACAAGCTCTCTAATTACAAAGAATTGTCTTTTTCCTTCCACTTCTTTCTTACTTACCCTACGAAAATGACACATCGATTGCATGATTATTGATCATTCTTTGAATTAATGCTTCTCAGAAGACAGCTGGCTCTTCCAATATAATATCATATTGGGTACTCATGTACTACGCGGAAATGGAAATCTTATCTGTAGACTCACCCCCATTAATTCAAAGCAAATCCGGCGTCGTTTTAATCAAAAATTTAACCCTACACCGACACTATAAATTTATCCTTATCTCTCCAAGCCTTCCAGACCCTTCTCCCCATCTCCTCCTCTGCCCCTCTCGCTCTGTCTACCTCTCTATATTTCTAATCTTTCTTCTTCCCCTTCTCCTGTGTTATGAATATCATATTTATTTTCCTTATAATATTGTGTTTAATCCTAGTCAATTAAAATGTCAAGTGAGAAAAATATCTCTCCACACTCAATCTCCACCGTCCATACAAGCAAATGACTAAAAACTCAACTTTTTAACCAAAAATTCAAGCCTCACCCGTCGGTCTTATCCAGTTATCTAACAAAGAGACAACTTTTTCTTTAATTACACCTAACTTATGAATAAAATAACTTAAAAATAAATTATTATATATCTTGCTTTATTAACTTTACATGTCATGCCAATTATAAATTATTATTGCTTGATAATTTGAGTCCAGAATCAATCCTACAGATACATTAATATATTTATTTACTCACTTCCAATTAAAAATCTTTTTTTTAAACAATTAAAAATCTGTTTTATGGGTTCATAAACGGTGTGATCATGAGTTACCCCCAAAAACATAGAAAATTAAGTACATTTATATGGTAATATTTTCCTGAAATAAAATAATATATACTGTTAATATTTACTCCCTCTATCGAAATATAAGAAATGATACTTGTAGTCGTGAGTGTGTAAATATCATGCAATCACTTAGAAAAAAGTGAATAAATACGAGACTCACATGAAAGGAAAATTAATTTTTTAATAATAAATCCTAATTTTTTCAAAATGACTGCATAATACTTACACACTTCACAACTCATACTTATAATTATGAAAAATAAATAAATACATAAAACACTGAATCCACAATATGTATAACTATTTGATAAATAAATCTATCTTTATTGTAATGACAACACTATGATTCACAAAGAAGATATGAGTGCGCCATTTGTATTATATATATTAGAATTTTTTATTATTATCTTACTATTCATTAAATTTTTTATTATCTTTAATGTGTATTTTAAATTTTTTATTATTATTTTGAATTATTATCTTACTATTCATTCGAATTTTTATTATTATTTTGAATTATTATCTTACTATTTATTCAAATTTTTTATTATCTTTACTGTGCATTTGAATTTTTTATTATATTAACTGTGTAAATTAACGAAAATGAAAACGGAATATTACTGTGCAAAATGTTAATGGAAACGGAACAACAAATATTACTGTTGTTTACTATTTATTCGAATTTTTTATTATCTTTACTGTGCGTTTGAATTTTTTATTATATTAACTGTGTAAATTAACAAAAATGAAAATGGAATGTTACTGTGCAAAATGTTAACGGAAACGGAACGACAAATATTACTGTTGTTTACTGTAGTTGGCGCATAGGCGCTTATTATAATAGATAGATAGATGTTTGTCTACAGACAGCTGTGGAAACCACACCCTCCCTCAGCCTAGCTCCCCTTTCTCTGATCATCCTAATCTCTGGCTCTCTCTCTTGATGGAAAGAGAAATGGCTTTCCGTGCTGAACTCAGTCTCCTTATAGCTACTGTTCTGGTTCTAATCCTTGTTCCTCCAGCTTCTAGTCTTAATAATACTAGTCACTTTTGTCCTCCTCCTTCCTGTGGCAATATCCCTAATATTAGCTATCCGTTTCGACTTAAAAGCGATCCACCAAATTGCGGCGATCAAAGGTATGAGCTCTCATGTGATAACAACCATACGTTGTTATATTTAAATGATAGTAAATATTACGTAAGCCAAACCAATTACAACAACTACACAATCCGAATTGTAGACTCAGGTATTCAGGAGGATAATTACTCCTACATCCCTCGTTATTTTCTAACCTACGGTAATTTGAGTTGGCGGAACTCGGATTTATATCCACATATGAGTCCCTACTATTTCACATCAGAAGTTGTGGTCATCATGAACTGTAAAAGCTCAGTGACTTCGACTTCCTCTTTTGGGCACACGACTTCTACGAATTGTTCTAACATTAATAATAAATCTAGATCTTCTTTTAACTCCTCTTTATCAAAATATTCCAAACGGTACATATATCTTATTGTTGGCCCTCGCCGAGCGAATGTGATGAATGTGGAGGAGTCGTGCAAGATAGAGCAAATCTCTCAGACGTCGTGGCCGCGAGAACAAATTTATGGTCATTCTGATATTTCCTGTACGGACCTCCACAATATATTCTCATATGGTTTTGTGCTTTCATGGTACGGACTTTATTGTGGAAGCTGCAGCAAACTCGATTTTTGCCAATACGATAATCAAGTTCATTGCGACTACCCATTCAGGGGTGAGTAGTTAATAAATTTGAGATAGAATACTAAAGAGATTATATGTTGTGCTGATCTGTCTCGATCTTCAATGCTTCATTGTGTTGCTTCATTTTGTAGCCCATTTAAAGGGCTACAAGATAGGCGCTATTATGACCTCACTTTTTTTTTTTTGGTCAGAACGTGCAGGATTAATTGTTTTCTTAAGACAACTGGTCCGATATGCAGGTGAGTTTTCTACCTCAACCATATGATATTCAGGGCGGTACCAGCAATTTTTTTGAGTAGGCCAAATTTTGTAATATAGATATTAAAATATAAAATTTATAAAAATATATATATATATAATTAGATTTTGATAATTTACAATTTATACATAGAAATACATTTTTAAAAATATAATATCTTAATATTTATTTCAGATTTTTTATGATATTATTCATGAAATAATATTTATCTATTATTATTTTTATAATAAAATATTTAGAATTTATTTGCTTCATATAAATTATTAAGTAATCTTTGAGAATATATATATGTCTTCTTCCATTCTAATATGTAAGCTAGTTTATTAAATTTTATGTAAATTTAAGATATTTTTGTGTCATGTTAAGCATATAATACTATAATACAGATCTTAAATAAGTTTTTTTTTTCTAATGAAATTTAGAAGATAAAACTTCTCAACTATTTTTCATATAGTTGTTATTTTGTCATTAAATTTGTTATTTTGTCTTACTAAATATCTTGTTGAACTTAAACAGTAGGGTTTTAAACTTTTCTTTCAACGGAAAGACTATTGAGACAATGAGAGCGATATGAGAGACGTCATTAGAAAAGAATGGCTGTCTCATAGTATTATCTATTCTTAATTACACAGTGCGAAGTGGGGCTAATCGACATCACCTCTATGCATGAGCAAACATTTTCTTAGATGCTTCACCATGCCAAAAAGTCAAAAGAAAGACTCAAAAGTCTCCACAATCTTTTACATGGACGTGTAATTTGGATTGAAAGAATGTGATCGTCTATTTCGTAGAAAACAAGTTGGCCCACAAAGCATGCACTACCAATAATAATTTTGCCTTGTCTCTCATAGTATTCACAATTGACTCCGTCAACCCATACAATTATATTCTTGTGAACTTCTCTTGATCAACACGGGATTATATTTACTCCTGTACCTGAATGTAATTACCCTTATATCTCCATTATTGTACATTTTTATATATGTTTGTCTACAGACAGCGTGCGGTTTGCATGTTCCCAAACCGGCCAAAACTTCCACCTTTGTTTTGTTTTTTTAATTAGATAAGTAATTAGCTAGTTAGACACTATTGATGGCTAGTGAAAAACGCAACATTAATTTAATTAATCATATCGTAATCTGCTTTGATAAAAGTTGAAAGTAGTCATGCTAGCTTTTGGATTTTTTCTTTGTTTTGATTTGAAGCATTATAGATCATTAATATTTAATTCAAGGAGTCATTAATAACAACTTATTAAAATTATATATATTAAATTTAATTTCAATACCCTCTTTCTCTTCTCCCAATGAAGCTAGTTTTGGTCCCAACAGTATAAAAAACATAAAACAAAACAATATAATAAGCTAATTAAAAAAGAGTCTTTTCATGAGAAGAGGGGGGAGAAGAGAGATGGATGCATGCATATGGTTAATTTGCCTAATAGTATTTAGTGCGTTGTCTTACTCTCTTTGGTTTTCACAGATCAGATAAATTAAAATAAAAATTAAAAATTAAATAAAATATTATTATAATATAATTTTAAAAATTTACATATAGAAATAAAGTTTTAAAAATATAACATCTTGATATATGTTTTAGATTTTTGATGATAATGTTCTTGAAATAATATTCATCTATTATTTTTTTATAATAAAATATTTAGAATTTATTTGTTTCTTATAAACTATCAAGTGATCTGTGAGAATGACATCTTTCATTCTGATATGAAAGCTAGTTTATTAAGTTTCATGTAAATTTTAGATATTTTTATATCACGTTCAACATATAATACTATAATACAAATATTACATAAGTTTTTTCTTGTTCAATGAAATCTAGAGGATAAAACATCTCAACTATTTTTCATATAAATCACCAATTTTAAATATTTTTGTTATATTTTTACTTTAGATTCTATATTAAGCAACTTAATATTGTATAATAAAAAGGTTTGGAATCCAAATTAATAAGTCTATTATTTCTCCTAAACTTAATTTTGATTTAATTTTGGTGAGGCCACACTCTTAAAAATAAATAATATATAGAAATTATACAAAATTCTGATATTATAAGAAAAAAATTGGAGAGACATTTCTAAGTATATTAACATTTTATAGAGTATATATAATTATAAATTTTTTTAAGAGGTCATTTTCTATATTTATAAAAAATATGATTAAAAATTATAGTATATTTTAATTTTTTTTTAAAAAATTTTGAGCTGGCCGTGGCCATAGGTCCGCCACAGATGATTTTAGATCCATAATATAGCATTGGTAACACAAGGTACGTACGTATAACCTTGTGCGCGGGCATCAGTGATTTCAAACTGTTCGATTATTAGACGTCACCTTTTTTACATCTCAGAAACAATGAACAAAATCAAAAGACAATCTGAAAATTTATTAAGAAACTAGTTATTATATTGATCGATGTGACTATACATGAACTAGCTAGTTATTATAATTATTCGTAACATAAATGAGATTTGTTTATACAATTTGTTTAAATCACTTTCTGTATAAATTAACTGATCAACTTAACTTTATTTCTTTTCTACAGGTTACGTAGCTGAGTATACTGGATTATTAAAGCTCATCAGTAAGAATTTATATCCCTCTGATCTATTTGTCTCCTTTCATCTTTTAGCCCATCATTATATATGAAACATGAAAATAGTTTAAACTAGCAGATAAGATAAAATATATTAATTACATACACACTCCTGTGTGTGTGTAAATATATATATATATATATACTGAAATATTTGTCTCCTTTCGGGCTAAAGAACGCTCCTAGTGAATTTCAAAATATTATGAATGACATTTTTTCATCATTCACCCTATTCACCATCGTTTACATCGATGACGTACTTGTATTCTCCAAATCTATTGATGAACACTGGAAACATCTTGAAACGTTTCTTGCAGTCATCAAAAGAAATGGACTTGTCTTATCTGCTTCGAAAATAAAATTATTCCAGACCAAGATTAGATTCCTTGGTTTCGACATCTTCGAAGGTAAGATCAAACCTATCCAGCGAGCTATTGAGTTTGTTGATAAATTTCCAGATGTTATTCTTGACAAGAACCAACTACAAAGATTCCTTGGTTTTTTGAATTACATCTCTGACTTCTATCAGGATATGAGAAAGCAGTGTCGCCCTCTATTCGCTAGACTGAAGACTAATCCTGCCCCGTGGACTGACGTTCACACCAAACTTATCCAGAAAATCAAGACACATGTCAAAACTCTTCCGTGTCTTGGAATTCCTGTCTTAAATAGCTTCAAGATTGTCCAAACTGACGCCAGTGACACAGGCTATGGCGGCATCTTGAAACATATATATATATATATATATGATATACAAAAAATTATTTGTACAGACATAGGATGTGCAATCCCAGCACTACATTTTTAGAAGAAAAATTCTGCTTATCATATCCACACACCACACAACATACTTATTTTTTCTTTTACCAAGTGTGTGGTATATGAATGATGAGTAGAAGAATTTCATTAATTTAAAAAGAATAAATAAAAATAAGATTTTAAAAAATAAATAAAAATAAGGGTGGTGTGTGGAGATGATGAATAACAAAACTCTTTTTAGAAAAAAAAAAGTTGGCCCCCACCTCTAAAAAGTGACTTTCTCATGGCATGCCCTGGTTCCTTTTAAATGGACTATCCCAAGATTTTTTTTTTTTTTTTTTCTATTTTTTGAAAAGAGTGGGCAATCACCTGTCTAATAGTGACACCCTTCCAAATTTATTAATAACACCCTCACTTATGGCGGAGGAAAAACCGTGGTAACAAAAAATCAAATCCCAAAACAATCTCGAAAAAGACCCTAGACAAGCCTATGAAACATAATGAAAAACCACGATAACCAAAAAACGACAACCAAAAAAAAAAATTCATCTACATCTTAAGGAAGGAAAGCTAGCTAAATCCAACCTGATCAAACCTCTCAAGACCCGAGGCAATGTTAAGTTATTAGTATAGACCAAATCGACACCATTGGCACCATTCTTGGCCAACCAATCTGCCACCTTATTTCCTTCACGTAATACATACTGAAAACGACAATTAAGAGATTAAGCCAAACCACCAATCTCTTCCCAATAGTCCATCAGGTACCAAATCCCACACCGCCCTCTCTACCACCAAGAAATAACCACCATCGAATCAACCTCAGCAATCACATTGAAGAGCTGAAGTGCCTTGCATATCCGCATGTCATTAAGAAGTGCCAAAAGTTCTGCTTTATTATTGGAACCAAAACCAACAGGGGAGGCGATCGCTTGCACAAGTCGTCCGAGATCATCTCGAATGACACCACCAATACCACAAGAACTTGGGTTGCCAAGATTGCTTCCATCCGTATTCAATTTAAACCACCCTAATGGCGGTGTATGCCACTTGACAATTTTGCACCGTCTCTCTTTTAAAGGGGTGGGTTTGATCCATAATGTCTCAAGAATCATACCATCAAAATGGGACAAATTGTAAGAATTGTCAAAACCCTTACAAAGGGCACTAAGCCATACACAAATAGATTTGACAACAATTTCATGTGATTCGAAAATGCCCTCCATACGAGTTAGGCATCTTCTCCTCCAAAGTCTCCAAGTAACTATGACAGGCATAAGGCCAATTATAACACCCACCTGAGAGTAGGACTTTGCACACCGGAACCAAGAGGAAACTTGGTTTTTCCAATTGCTACCAAAAGGAAGCCCAAAGAGATTACCAAAAATTGACCAGATTTTTTTAGGAAAATCTCCCACAAAAAGAACATGATCAATGTCTTCATATTGACCTGCAATACAGCACTCACATTTGGAAACAATTGGAATGCCAATACGACGCAACCGATCATCCACACTCTAAGCCCTGTGCCAAGCCTTCCAGAACTGAATAGACATTTTTAAGGGAAGATTTTATGCCAAATCCAAGAATGCCAGTCTAAAGCTCACTCAGACTCTAATACAATGCCATGCTAATTTAGTGGAAAACATACCTATTTTTGTTTAGGTCCAGACAAGAACATCCTTCCCTGAGTTAGGCCCAGATAAAGAGGCTAAGATATCATCCACATTCTCTAAACCAACCAAATTCTCTAACAGATTCATATCCCAGCTATCTGACAGCCAACATTCTTTAATTTTCAACAAAGGCTGACCCACAACCGGCAAATCAATAATCAAGGGTCCATTCTCCCTCCATTTGTCATACCAGAAAAAAATATCTCATTCTCGAACTCTCGATTTGGAATTATTCAATATCAAAGGGATACAATGAGCAATCATTTTCCAAAACCTTGAACCTTTGTTAACATCTATAAGGAACCAAGGTTTCGATCCCACATATTTAGCCTTAAAAAAGTTTTCGCAGAGAGAGTTACCTTGTAGAAGATTCCAAGCAAATCTCATATGCAAGATTGTCTGAATGTCCTGGAGATGCCTCAATCCAAGACCCCCTTTTGCCACAGGCCTACAAATATGGTTCCACGACACCTATTTCTTTTTATCACTTCCATTTGATTCACCCCAAAAGAAAGAACTCATCAGCTATTGGATCTTATTAATTACTGCTTGAGGGACCTATAAAACAGCAAATAGGTGATATATATTAAGACTACATTTATAGATCCTTGTTTAGCTAGCATTATAATAATGGCCTGATTGTTAATTATTGAATTCAAACGCTAATGTGAAACCTTTTTTTTGTTTTTATCTTTTTGTCAAACCTGCAGGGTCCATACCCATCCCAAATTCGTCATTTTTTGCTGGTGAGTTTTCTATCTCACAAAGATATCCGATGTATTATATATAATTGGATGAGTTTTGCTTTGTGATAACACAATTAAGTTATTAGATCGATATATAACACAATTAGGCTATTAGATCGATGAATGCATTCTATGCATATTAACACATTAATTCTTTTAGTTCTTTTGCAGCTAGTTTTACATATTCGGCATGTTGGCATGACATTAAAATTCTTTTACTTCAATTGCAGCTTCTTGTACAAAGTTGGCAGTTTTATTAATGGGATTGCTGTTCGTTAAGAATCTCATGTATCTCTTTATTTTTATCTTTTTTAATTGTTTTAGTAAATTAATCATTCCTTAAACTACGAAATAAGAAATAGTTAGACATCATTATTAAATTGACATTAAAAACAAACACTGTGCCAAACCCCAAAAATTTTGAAATGGAGTAATTAATTGGTTGTGAATACTACCTATATATTTTTTCAAATCATGTAACGACACAATGCTGACAACAGCTAGAATGGTAGTGCAACAATAGGATCACTTTCTTATAGTTACTTTTATGATTTTCTTTCTAGAAGGGCGTGTGGCAATCAATGTATTAGGCGCTCCGTTTATGATTGCATTTTTTATATATAAATGGCGAAGGAGGCACTTATCCATGTACGACAATATCGAGGAATTTCTACAAAGCCAAAATGACTTCATGCCAATAAGGTACTCTTTTTCAGAAATTAAGAAAATGACTAAAGGTTTTAGGGAAAGATTGGGTGAAGGAGGATATGGCACAGTATTTAAAGGAACACTTCAAAGTGGGCATCTTGTAGCAGTAAAGATGTTAAGCCAATCCAAAGCAAATGGACAAGATTTTATCAATGAAGTAGCGACCATTGGGAGGATCCATCATGTGAATATAGTGCAACTCATTGGTTTTTGTGTTCATGGTTCAAACCGTGCCCTTTTATATGAGTTCATGCCCAACGGATCTCTAAACAAACACATTTTTTCATCAGAGACAAATATCCTCAATTACGAGAAAACATATGATATTGCTTTAGGAGTGTCTTGTGGGATTCAGTATTTACATCAAGGATGTGATATGCAAATTTTACATTTCGACATTAAGCCTCACAACATTCTTCTTGACGAGAATTTGAAACCCAAAGTTTCAGATTTTGGCTTAGCGAAATTGTACCCGGTGGAAGATAGTATTGTTCCTTTGACTCATGCAAGATCAACATTTGGATACATGGCTCCTGAAATGCTTTACAAAAATAGTGGAGGTATTTCATACAAAGTTGATGTCTATAGCTTTGGAATGTTGTTGATGGAAATGGCGAGCAGAAGAAAGAATTTGCATGCATTTACAGAACATTTAAGCCAAATTTACTTTTCCACTTGGGTATATGATCAATTCCATTATGGAAAGAATATAGAAATACATGATGCTAATGAAGATGAAAGGAAAATATGTGAAAAGATGATGATAGTCGCATTATAGTGCATACAATTGAATCCTAACAATCGTCCATCAATGAACGAAGTCGTCAAAATGCTTGAAGGAGATGTTGAATGCTTACAAGTTACTCTTAAGCCTCTCCAACCATCACCAAAGAGAGAGATAAAGGGTGCTAGAGATAATTCAAATCAAGCTTCATCGTCAATTCAATCAGATGAATCAAGGCTTATTTAAATTTTATTGTTTATCTTTCTAAAATTGAACTATCTCTTTCTATCCTTTTCTAAGAGAAAAATTTTTACTTACCAAACTATGAAAGCTTTGCTTCAAGCCCAAAAAAGATAAGTTGTACTTTCATCTAATCGCTTTTTATTATTTTCTTTCTACCACTTTTTTCATTTATTTAATTTTTATTTAAAATAGGAAAAGTAGGATGTAGTTAGTTTTTAATTAAAGTAGGATGAAGTGCTCTTACAATGTGTGGCTTTTTTCAGTTTTTTTTTCTCTTCTTGTATTTTTTTTTTTTTAATGAAAGTGATGTATAGACGTAAATGTCACGGGGATAAGTAAGTATTTTTTAGGTACAATTAGCATTGTCCTAAATAATATGGCAATAGGAGTAGTTCAGAAAATAAAATGTAATTCATGCTATCAGTCAACTTTAGTGCCTCAAATTGTAACGTCCATATAAAAGTGTCCCAAAATTAATATAAGTTCACCAATAATAATCAGCATTTTAAACTAACGTTTATATTATTTTTATATACTTACTAGTTGTGGCTGTTCATGTAACACTCAACCTGAAATAACCAAGGAATTATTGAAGATAGTTTAATTAGACCTAACATTAGGTTTAATAAGCAATATTGGGTAAGCCTATGATTTAATGTTAATTGAGGCCGGTTGGCTTGGAAATTTAGTGGATGATTTTGGATCTTATTAATTGAGAAAATTCCAATTCAGATTTATTGGATTTTATTTGATGGATTATTGAATTCGGAAATTTGTTGATTTTGATTGAGGAACTTATAATCATAATTTAATAAAAATAATTGCACCATTGGATTTGTTAGAAATTTAAAAATCCAAGTGTAATAATTATATTTTTTTTATTTTCGGATGTCAAGTGGAGCAATAATAGAAGGCCACATGTCACCATAGCGTATCTCGATATTAGCTGTTACAACCTTCGCGTGTGTGTGTGTGTGTACATTGATGTTGTAAAAGAGTTTGTACCTCTAGCAGCAGCATTCATGAAGCCACAAAGATCCATAAAAATGTTGTGTTTAGTTAATGAAGTTTGCACTCGGCCATTGAAAAACCGTCTTACGAAGATTTGTGGTACCCTTCATTCTGTTCCTCTGTGTGTGTGTGTGTGTGTGTGAGAGAGAGAGAGAGAGAGAGAGAGAGAGAGAGAGAAACCTCCTTAACAACAAAAATCATTGATTAGTTGGATAATCAACGTCAATAATCAGGTTCGCAAGCAATTTCTGGAATTATTTAAATTTCTTTTTTCACTTTTTTTTTTTTTTTTAATTTCTTCATCCTCTTTTAACTTGGTAATGGTCTGACACATCGAATGGGATTCAAACACATGACAAAACAAGCACGCCATCCTTGGGAAGGAACAGTTTGTTGGAATGACCTACCATCTAAAATTGGGAAGGTCTGTGAAATGTGATACCATGTGTCCAAAAACTAAAGAATATAGCATCTTTTCTATGTTGTCATTAGTTTTATGCTTAAAACAATAATAAGCTTAAATTTAAAATCACATTTAAGAAAAAAACTGCTCTTACCGAATCCATAATAATTCTCACGCTGACACAACTTCAGGAAGCAAGTTGATAAACCCGGGCCTCATTCATCTGTTTTTTTTCAGACTCCATTCCTGGAAACTGTCTAACATCATGTCCTTCAAGTGGTTGAAACTCATTCTGTAAACCAACGGCAAACTCTTCAGGATGAGCTCCACCACTTTGAAAATAATCTGCAATCTGCGTGTAGAAAACCAGCCCTTCCTTGAGGATCAAATATGCAAGACTCATACCACTCAAGGCTGCATACTCCAAACTTGAACCAAGTAAATTCTATTCATCTAGTCCTACAAAGTGAAATTTTATTCATAATTTAACTTTTATGAGATATGACACGTGTACTTAGATACACAAATAATTACACTACATTTTTTTTTTTTTTGTATAAAGAGAATTGTAGTGGTACTTACTTGATTGGCAAGACTCATACTACTCAAGGCTGCATACTCGAAACTTGAACCAAGTAACCAATCTCCACATATACCAGCCCTTCCTTGAGGATCAAATATGCAGGGGATGCCAGGTGTATTAGTGGGAAGATCAGCTGCACCCCTGTAGGACTATAGAATAAAAAATCTATCCTGCCTTCAATTTTGGAATTAAATTGAAAACAATAGAAAATCGTTTATTTAAAATTATCTGAAGGATGGAACAGTATATATAAAGATATCGTCGATAGCCTAAATGATTATTAAAATATAAAACACTGCCGCATGCACCAGAAAAAATAAATTTAATAAAGTATGAAGAAAGCATCTATCAAATAGTCTTTTTTTTTTTTTTTTGGAGAGAGATGATTTATCAAATAGTATTATGTGTTCGAAACCGGTCAGATATGAAGCATGCATGAGAATTGGTTTTATGCCTTTAGAACTTTAATCACATAATGTTAACACTTCATCTATAGTCATGGCCAAGATCTAAAAATCTTGAATACACATTACACCAAGTTTTCATGAACCTAAAATCTTCTAATGTTTTTAATAAAACTTTATCAATTATTATACATGTGTAGCCAAAAATATACAAGTGAACATACCTGTGGAAAAACAAGCATTTTATGGGCTTAATCCTATAAGAGATACGGTAATACAACAAATATCCATGAACATGTTAAGAATCATGCAATTCGAACTCTGAATGTTGCCTCTCATTCCATTTTCATGATATAAACGAACAACAATAAACCGTTTCAACCATATGTTGAGCAAACATACTAGGAACTGATTAAAACACATGGAAAAATGTCATCATTTCAAGTACGATCATACAACCAAACATCAAACTCTTCACCTTCCATTTGCATGCATGACACATGGCAAAACCGAATCATTATTCTCCATTGTTGTCGTGCATACCCTTTTGGTTTCCTTTAGGCTCCAATTTCCATAACCTCTTCATCTTCCTTCTAGAATCTCTCCCTCAGAGTGACAAGTGTCACAATACTCCCATCTCACAAGCAAGCTTTCTTGCATGCATGACATATGGTAAGAAGGGGTGATAGGCATGTGCCCTAATTCTAATGGGCTTTAAAAACCCCAACTCCACTACAAGGACTGAATTCCTCATGAGCTTGGGCTTTCCTCAAGACCTTATATGTCTTCTATTCTATTATAATTTCTAAATGAGTTATTCCTCATTGCTTGGCCCATAATAATAAGATACTAAAATAAATAAGATGCTTAGCTAAAATCTTAGTCGTTGCATCCTTGATCTTATTGCTAACAATTTTCTGACTAATTATTATTTGATCAATTGAATCATGATGAAACTGAGACATAATTTGTGATTAGAAATTTTTAATATTAAACCCTATTAGTTGAATGAAAGATAGAGATACTTTACCATAATTAGAGTAATTTTAGATTAAGAAAAATCTAAAAACTTAATGAATCTTCAATTAATTTAATTTATATAGAGATATGATGAATTATTAGATGGAGATATTTCTAATGTTATTTGAGAGAAAACATTGAATAATTAAGGGATTTATTTTTCATCAACTTGAAAAATTAGAATTTTATAACAAGAAATAATAAATTGTGTGGGATTAGCTAGGTGAAATCAAAAGCTCTAGATTTATTTTTATTATCTCTACAACCTTAAGTTTTATTCTCTTTTCTTTTAATTAATTTTTGTCAATCACTTTAGTTTAATTTAGGTTCTAAAATATTTAAAATCTCAGTTTTCTTTCAAATAGTAAATAATTTGATAAATTTCAATGTGACGCCCCCAAATCCCCACGTACGGACATGGGGAAATTGAGACGTCCGGATGGTGACAACACGGGTCACCACCCTATCGACGAGTGCCAAGTGTGTGCAAGCGACACATGTACACGAAGAAATACGCAGCGGATAGCAAAGACATAAACTAAGTACTAGAATTTTTTTTTTAAATAAATACAAAGCGGTTCAAAACGTACATAATAAAATATTACAAATACAAATATTGTTCCAACGCCAACTACAAGGCAATAAACTCCAACTCAACACTCCGGCGGAGCCGCATCCTCGAGCTCAGCCTCCTCCTCCTCCTCGATTCCTGCACCAAAATCTACGGTACCAAAAATGGTGCCGCAGGTAAGTAAAATCCAAACACCACTAGATAAAAACATATTAAACTCAAACAATATGCATGAGAGAATGCCAATGCACAACCCATAAAACCATATTTTCCACGCACGCCAAAAACCCATTTGGCCCAAAAACATATCCTTTAAACAAAATCTCGCCAAAAGTCCATTTGGCCCACCACCATTTTTCCAGAAAATGGATCACAAGTCCTCAACCCATCCTCGCCATTTTCCCAGAAAATGGCCCATATCCGAAAACCATAAAAACCAATCCGATTATGCATGCACCATGACCTCCCCTAGGGGTCATCCGCACACCCTGGCTCCCGTGCCACACCGCGGGCATCCACCATGCGTATGACACATAAACGAGCGATGCCCAGTTCCGCGCCCCGCGCGTTCGTAGCCAAGCATCCTCTAGACGAGCGATGTCTAGTTCCACGCCCCGCACGTTCGTAGCCAAACATCCTCTAGCCCTCGCCAGCGAAGGGCCACGGAGTCGGTGCATAGAGCGATGCCCAGTTCCACGCCCGGCGTGTTCGTAGCCAAGCATCCTCTAGCCCCCGCTCCAATTGTCGCTCAGTTCCACGCCCCGCGTGTTCGTAGCCAAGCCTCGACTCAGGGGACGTCACTCAGTATTTCACGCTCCCGAGTGACCAGAGGAGCTCCACCGAGATAATAACCCATCCCGGCTTGGGCTAGTGATACGCACACACCCGAAAATCCGTTTACGCCAACAAAACAGGATTTTTCCCAACTAAAATAAAATGCACATGTACACACCATGTAAATGCAAACTCAAAGCATGACACAACCAACCAAGCATAAATCAACAAATCAAGCAACTCCGTCCTCCATCCACCCGACCCCCGAACTCCTCGGACTCAGTCCGGAATTAGCAAACCAACCAAATAAATTATTGAAAGAGCAAAATACATTTAAATCTAAAAGTAGAGTTTGGAAAATACTTACAGCGCTATATATGATTTTTAGAAGGTTCGGCGTGCGGCAAACGATGGGCGGACAGCAACGTAACAGTGCAAATGCACTGTAGCCGTGGGTCGCAAAATACCCACTTTTGAACGGGGACAAACTAGGACACCAAATTGATAGGGAATGGTCTAGGGAAGTTTATGAAACTAGTGGAAGTGAGTTTTGGCCGTGGGTGGCGGTGGAAACGGCAGTGGAGGGCAAAAACGGCCAAATCGGAGTTGAACTCGTGGGAGCTGCTCCGGCGACGGATCTAGGCCGGAAATGGGTGGTTTAGGTCGGCAAGGGGTAGGGGAAGAAGTGGTGAAAAGATTGTGGCCGGAGGTGGTGCGACGGCTCCGGAAACGGTGAAAAACCGTGCGGCTTATATGCGCTTTTCCGGCCAAACGGTGGCACGGTTGGGGGAGATCTTTGGTGGGGTGGTGCGCCGGAGGGAGGGGAAGATTTCTGGGTGGGTGTCGCAGGTTATGCCACCAGCGAGTGGCGGTTCTGGGTTGCGAAAGCAACCGGCGACAGGGGTGGAAACTGGGTTGGTGCCACGACTTCGAGGGGCTCGTGGCGGCTAACGATGGGTCCGATAGTCTTGAAAATTGGTGGGGTTGTAGTCTGATGTGAGGGGAAGAGAATGGCGGGGGTGGTGTACGACACCTCCACCGGACGGCGGAGATACGGCCGGTCAAAGGGGGCTGCGCGGAAAGGAAAAAGAGAAGGGGGAGGGGGATTTCGTGCGAGAGCGGAGACGGGGAAGAAAGAAGAGAAAAAAAGAAAAAGAAGAAAAAAGAAAAGAAGGAAAAGAAAAAGGAAGGAAAAAGAAAAAAGGGAAAAAGAAAAGAAGGGGAAAAGAAATGAAGTCCAAACTTCACTTCCGGGATCCAGAAACTGATCCGCCGAAAACGATATTAAAAACATAAAACGACTAAAATAAATTAAACACTACATCAAATAAATAAATAAACACCAAGAAAATATTTTAAACACAACGTCAAACATTAAATAACTAGTAAAAACTAACTATTAAATTTTAAATCCAAAAACGAGTTAAAATAAATTAAACAGCCATTTTAAACTCAACAGCAAATAAAGTCCAATTAAAATCCGATAATTTAAAATAAAAGCACTATAATATTAATTAAATTAAAACCACTCCTTCAGTGTAAATACACGCAAAAGCAGGTCATCACATTCAATGCTCAATAGCATAATTAGTCTATGTGGGTTCGACACTCTTTTCTTTAAAACTTTACTACTTGTTGCAATTTTGTTCACTTGCAAATATTTTCACATCACTGATGCCCAGAACATCAGGAAGAGCACAAAGTGACGACAATGGAGGTGTATTGTCAGTGGATGCGCAGTTTTACAAAGCCCAACTTGAGGTACTAAGGGCCGGCAAATGTTCAGAAAATGTTAGTAAAGCAAGAGAAGTTCAATAAATTTATGATATACTCAATGTCGTAGCAGCAACTCCAGGAAGAGTCTCCAAGGGAGATTCTGGGAGTTAACTTTGCTACACATAACTTTTTGGGCTTTTTTTTTTTTTCCTTTCTTTTGAGAGGGAATGGGATAAAGTACTATTGTTGGCTAATGACATTATTTTGTGAGTGGCTTTCTGGAGTCATGGTTGGGCGGTTTGGATCTTCAAAGATAATGATTACATATATGTAAGTGGTTATTAGTAGTGCAATGGCCTTCAATTATTAGCACTTGTAAAGCCATGGACTAAGGGACTGTGCACTAAGTATTTCTTGGCAATGAAAAGAAGACAGACATTACTCTTGCAATGGACTTCTATGAAACACAACTATAGCCATGCATGGAGCACTCAAGAGGGACAGTAGTTGACATACTGCTAGATCTGAGATACGTGCATGTATTTGGTCATGGGGCAACAAACCGATACACAAGTACCTTTTAGCACCTACACAACTTCATATGTTAATGGTAGTTTGCAATTTAGGTCAATATTTTGGGCATGATCAGTATTATTGTTAACATCGTCACTACAAGAAAAAGGGGATTTTGTGACCAATTTATTGCAACGAAAAGACTATTCGCAACCAATTTAACTTCATTCTAAAAGCATTGTTATATGGTCTGTCAACTCCATATTATTGGAGCATATAATAATGGGTAGCCATGATCAGTATTTCAGTTAATATATTGGTTTCTGATCAGGTTTATTTAACCTGAGGTCTTTCCACTGTTTGAAGATTATCAATGCTTCAATGATATATACATAGGTGATGCAACTTGGTGTGTACTTATTATAGCACTTTTACAATGAATTAAGAGTTGTGGTGTCCTTGTTGCTCTTGTGATGGTCATTTTTGCCAAATTATTTTTGTTTCTAGTTAGTTGCAATGAACTTGGAGGAACTAGCAATGAAATTTAGTATATTTCTTGTATACAATAAATAGAATGATGGGATTAAAATTGATGAATGAAATTGATTTCCATCAATCACAAAGTTGGAAACCAACTTAGACACTCTTATTTGTTGTGCTTTGGGTTAGATAATTTCATATCAAATAAATTTTAATATTCTTGATTTGTAAAGTAATTTGAAATTCACTTATTCATTTCAAAAAGAGTTGTATATTTTTAGATGCACAGCTATGTCCATTACATGTACATTAACAAAGTTTTTTTGTTTTTGTTTTAACATACACATGCCGTTAAATGAGCCATTGGAAGTTTATTTAACAACATGAGGAGATGGTTTTGCTGTTTTATATATATTTTATTAGTTAAACAACTTCTTATATGTTGGATTACTAGTCTTTCATTCCCATTTAATATTACTCGGTTTATTTAGTTGTAAGAAGAAATGAATGCAAAAAAATGTATCAGAATCCCATGAAACCTTATGGGTGATTGCTAAAGAGATGGGATGTACAAGTTCTGGGGCAAATTCTCACCATGCTTCAATCACATAAAGGACTCAAATGATGTTTGCCACATTATATACTGTGCATAGCACATATTAATGTTTCCTTCTATTAAATATCCAAACATCGCTTGAGTGATCAAAACTAAGAAGTTATTTCGCTTTATGCTATTTTGATACATTCTATGTATAGACTGATTGGTACATCACTCACGTGGAAAAAGAAATACACTTCTGATCAACAGCTTTCTGTGCATGTGGTAACGCCCGTCCTTGTGGCGTGATTTTAATAAATGGCTTTAGAAAATGAGATGGGAATTACTGAACCTTTTAAAACTTTTTCATTTCCTTTTCAGTATATGAAAGATTTCGTGTTTAAAATTCAAACATGTTCTATAAATTAAAAGAGAGTTTATAGTGAAAATCATTAAATTAAAATTAAAAATCCTTTTACAAAAATTTACTTTCATACATTACACAAAAGCCGGTCTCAGCTTCTATCATTCTACCCTTGGGGCCATGTCTATCCATACACTTCTTACTCATTTTGTTCCTGAGAGGGGGAGAGACATATATAAAAACAAAATGAGTCGAATACTCAATAAGGTTTACTTCATACTGTAAAAATATACTAACATAGGTTTTGATTGAGATGAAATATTGCATATTTTATACATTTAAACCTAATATATTTTATTTATTTTATTACTTTATTATTGATTTTAGATGAAAAATGGTTAAGATATATAAATCCAAGTTGTGATTTAAATTGGTGAATAGCATGGTTTATGCTTAATTTTAGAACTTGTGATTTAATTGAGTAATTTTTCCTTATAGGCAAAACATATATATATTTTTTGTATATATTCTATTCTTTTTATTTTATTTTATTTATCTTTATGTGCAGTCATGGATCAAAAGAAATGGAGTTTTGAGCTTTTAAAAGTCAGAGGCTTGAGGGGCCCATAAGAGGTTTGAAAATTCATTACTTTCATTAGAAAATTCAATGGCACGGCAACACATATTGGAACAAGGGATGCCACACACTACTTATTCAATTGGGACTTTGACATGCACTACTTTTTTTTTCCAGCCCAGTTCATTCATGCTTATCGGCATTTCATTCAACGTTTTAGTAGTGCTCACTTGGCCGTGCATGACAAGAAGATCCATGATAAACATCTTGTCCCTAATCAGAAAGTGCTCCTCTATAATTATAGACTACATCTTTTTCCCGTGAAGCTGAAATCCCGATGGAGTGGGCCGTACATTGTAAAGGAGGTTCATCATCATGGGGCAGTAGACATTTCTTAATCCGAAGAATGGCAATAGCTTCACTGTCAAAGTACAACGTCTAAAACCGTTTATGACTACCTTTGATCCAAACGAAGAGATCTTGCTTGTGCAAGACTCCAGGGAAGTTTTTTTTTATTTTGATTTATTTAATTATTTATTTCTTTAATTGCATTTTATCTTTTATTTATATTTGTTGTTTTGCTCTCATTTTATATCATATGATTGGTTGTCCGTGTTGCTTACTTATTCTTATGCACTTTGTTTTCTTTCGTTCGATTCATTGAGGACCATGTCTCTCACTAGTTGGGAGGTAGTGTGTATGCACAAATTTTAAAAAAATTGCATTAATGTGATGTGCATTGATGCATGTATGATTGACACACATTTTAGTTCTAGTATTTTATGAAATTTGAGCACCTTGGTGGAGTGGATGAACAGAATTATTGTGTGAAGATTTACTTTCAAGCCTGAGCATAGAGCATGATTTCTGATGCATCATATTTTGTTGATATATGGTTTGAAATACCGGACTGCTATACTTATTGGGATAAGACTTTGTAAGATTTATACAAAACGAAGGGAAAAGTTTGAAGGACATTTTGCACATGCTTACACATGTAGTGTTCGTCATTTACTGTCCACTGATTTAACACAAGAGAAGTAAACTGCAGGACTACCAGCCATGCTAAAAAGAAAAAAGAAAAAAAGAATGAAAGAAAAAAAAGGAAAAAAAAAAGATTTGAAAAGAATCAAGAAAAAAGAAAAGAAGAAGAAGAAGAAGATAAATGCAGCTTAGTAAACTTTCGTAAAGGGCTAGAAATAGTTACCCTAACTTTAGGGGTTGAGTGTTCAACCTTTAAATAGAGTTGGCATGAAAACTGCTAATCTCTTGGGTTTTGAGGTGGTTAGAATCAGCAATGATTAATCTTAATGTTGAAAAATTATATGACAAATCCTGAATAATAATGAGGAATACACAACCATGTAGCTCACACACACATCTGAGTTCTTAGACATTTTCCTCAATTCTATGTAAATGATTGTTGAGACAGTCTTGGTGGGTATAGCTCTTGGGGTTGAGTAATCATGGATCACCTTTTGTGAGAATTTGGAATTGTGTTTGATTGTTTTCTTTTCTTTTTTGAATTTTGATCTTTATGTAATGTTTATCTCAACTAATTTTTACTATTTTGCTCAAGGATTAGCAAAACACCAGTTGGGGGTGTAATTGAGCTGAAATATTGCATATTTTATACATTTAGAGCCAATATATTTTATTTATTTTATTACATTATTATTGGTTTTAGATGAAAAAATGGTTAAGATGCATAAATCCAAGTTGTGATTTAAATTGGTGAATATCATGGTTTATGCTTAATTTTAGAACTTGTGATTTAATTGAGTAATTTTTCTTTATATGCACAACATATATATATATATTATTCTTTTTATTTTATTTTATTTATCTTTATATGCAGTCGTGAGTCAAAAGAAATGGAGTTTTGAGCTTTTAAAAGTCACATGCTTGAGGGGCCCATAGGAGGTTTTAAAGTTCATTACTTTCACCTGAAAAGTCAATGGCACGGCAACACTATTTGACTTGCACTACACACTTCCTTTTTTTTTTCAGCCCAGTTCATTGATGCTTATGGGAACCCAATTAAATTCAACGCCGCACATAATTTGGAAGGGGGACTTCAAGAAGGGCACAAAACACATTTTTGTTCTATTATTCATTCACACCACACGACTTGCACGGCAATAGACTTTATGCATTAATTCATTTCAGCACCGCAACATATTTTTTTCTGGGTTGAAGACATGCCGCACGCTAGCTGGGAGGATTACTGATTCTTCTACGCATTTTGGTCTTCTACACACACGGGGACAGAGGTTTTAGGTCCACACTGCAATGCTTGAAGAGCTCGAATTGAGAGGTCCAATTGCTACTACAGTCCAACCTCCTCTACTGCTTTTAATTTCCATCACCATCCATTTGGCTTGCTCTTTTCATTCCCTACTTTTTATTTAAGTTCAATTCGAAGTTTATGGTGTATTCTTGATATTTTTGGATTAAAAGTTTTGGCATTTTTGCATTAAAAGTTTCCATATAAAACCAATGGTAAAGTAATGAAAGAATTAAGATATATTCGTTCTAAAAGCATTAAAAATGCAATAATTCAGCTCAATCACACCCCCCAACTAGTATTTTGCTAATCCTTGAGCAAAATAGTGAAAATTAATTGAGATGAATATTGCATAAAGATCGAAATTCAAATATAAACAATCAAACACAATTATGAATTTTCACAAAAGTGACACGTTACTACTCAACCCCCAAGGGTTATACCCACCAAGACTATCTCAACAATCTTTCACATAGAATTAAGGCAAATGTCTCATAACTCAAATGTGTGTGTGGAGCTAAATTGGTTGTGTATTCCTCATTACTAGCCATGATTTGTCATAGGATTTTTCAACCTTAAGATTAATCATTGCTGATTCTAACTACCTCAAAACCCAAGGGACTAGCAGTTTTCACGCCAGCTCTGTTTTTAAAGGTTGGACACTCAACCCCCAAAGTCTTGGGTAACTGTTTCTATCCCTTTTGCTTAGGAAAGTTCACTAAGTTACCTTTATTCCTTTTTTTCTCTTTTTTTTTCTTTCTTTCTTTTTTTTTTCAAATCATTTTTCTTTTCTTTTCTTTTCTTCTTTTTTTTTCCTTTTTTTTTTCTTTTTCTTTTTGGCATGGCTCGGTAGTCCTGCAGTTTACTTCTCCAGTGTTAAATCAATGAATGGTAAATAAGGAACACTACAAGCGTAAGTATGTGCAAAATATCCTTCAAACTTTGCCTTTCGTTCTACAAAAATCTTATCAAGTTTCATCTCAATAGGTATAACATCTCGGTGTTTCAAGCCACACATCAACAAAATATGATGCATCAAAAATCATGCGCTATGTTTAAGCTTGAAAATAAATCTTCACAAATGATCCCGCTCAACTACTCCACCAAGATGCTCAAATTTCACAAATCTTATTTTTTTTATTTTTTTATTTATATATATATATATATTTTTAAACTGTGCACACATGCTACCCCTCAACTAGTGAGAGACATAGTCCTCAATGAGTCGAACGAATGAAAACAAAGTGCACAGAACTAAGCAAGCAAAACAATCAATCAACATGAAATATAAAATCAAAGCAAGAGAACAAATAAAAAAAATGCAAGTAAAGAAAACTGTAAGAGAAGGAAAAACAACTCAAAACACTTCCCTGGGGTCTTGCACAAGCAAGATCTCTTCATGTGGATCAAAGACCTTCAGAAATGACTTTAGACGTTGTCCGTTGACAGTGAAGCTATTACCATTCTTCGGATTGACAATGTCTACCGCGCCATGAGGATGAACGGTCTTTACAATGTACGGCCCACTCCATCGGGATTTCAACTTACCAGGAAAAATATGCAAGCGAGAGTTGTAAAGGAGAACTTCCTGGCCAAGTGTAAAATGCTTTGGATGAATTTTCTGATCATGCAGAATTTTCATGCGTTCCTTTGCCAGCTGAGCATTGTCATAAGCATTCGACGAGCTTCATCCAATTCATTGATCTACAATTTTCTCAACCCTGAAACTTCATCAAGTGACATGTTAACATGTTTTATGGCCCAAAGAGCTCGATGCTGAATATCAACAGGTAAATGACAAGCTTTACCATAAACTAATCGATAAGGAGACATCCCTAGATTTGTTTTAAAAGCTGTCCTATAAGCCCACAAAGCATCAAGAAGTTTAACCGACCAATCTTTCCTGTGACGCCCCCAAATTCCGCTTGGGATAGAACGGACATCTGAAGCGTCGGGACATGTAACACAAGGTTACCTGCCCCCGTACATGACATATAGGATGCAATGTTCCTAACATGCATCTAGCATTATGCAATATTCGCAGCGGATAATTCTTTTTTTTTTTATACTATGCACCGAACTTATAACATCTCAAAGAATTAAAACATAATCCATGCATACTAAAATAAATAACCACGATTACAGTACGGGTCTCAGAAGACTGTAATCTCAAAACATGGTGACTAGACTCTATATTACAGTACCAAAATACACTTATTGAACCAGTTCATCGAGTAACTCGCGTAACTCAATTAACAAGGTTAGAATACTGTCCCAAAAGAAACTAACTATAGAAGTTGAAAACTCTGCATCGCATCTGCGGCGTCTAGTCAACATCCTCCAGCCTATCGGTATTTGCTCCTTGTTCTGAACCTGACACATCGCCTACCATTCGGGGAAAAAATGGTAGTTGGGACTACCATGGTGAGATTTGATTACAAATCTCAGCAAGTTAACAGAAAACTTTCACACAGGTTAATGATGTATGCATAGAAATAAAGGTATGAATGCACCATCAAAATTGAAAGTAAACATAACATAACTTGACATAACATGGCATAAAATAATAAGCATAATGTGACATGACATAACATGGCATGAGTTGACATAATTGAACTGAAACAGAAGCTTAGCTTAACGTGACATGAACTTAAATCATAGCATGGATGTGAACTTGAAACATAACATGTACTTGAACTTTAAGTTTAACATGAACGTACACATAACGTAACGTGAAATATGACTTGAACATGAAATACATGAACTTGGAATCTTATTTAATTGTCTTGATTAATAACGTAACCATATGGGTGCTACACGGGTCCCCTAGAGCCGTGTGTCCCTGCCGATTACCGCATCACAACACAGGTATCTAGACCAGCTGTGAGTGCGTTAATACGTACTCCACAGTTGTTGTGGCCCCACGTATTCTACGTGTCACAATTGCTGTGTCTCACGTAGTGTATGCTCCACAGTTGTTGTGGCCCCATACTTCATGCTCCACAGTTGTTGTGGCCCCATGAATACACGTAACATAAAATATGGCACCATCGGCGTTAGTGCCTGGCGCGCTCCGGTGACCAGTTACTTAGGCCCCATTCGCAACCTGTTGACTGTACTTCGTCAACCCAGGGAATTTCACACCTATTTAGACACTCCAGCGTGAACAAAGGAGTTCCACTAGGATATTACCCCATCCTAGCATTTAGGGTCGTGATTGACATGAATAACTTAACTTGAACATGATCTGAAACTTATATGAACTTTACATAAGGTGAACCACGCTTGAGTCCGTGGCACCGCATAACATAACTTGTGGTGAACATGCTTAGATCCGTGTCACCCTTAACATAACTTGTGATGAACACGCTTAGGTCCGTGCCATCCTTAACATAACTTGTGGTGAACACGCTTAGGTCCGTGTCACTCTTAAATATCTTATCTTTCTTAATACATGAGATATTATTTAATATCATGAACTTTTCTAACATGGCGTATACTTGTAAATGGCACAATATGATTTAAACATAAACATTCCATGACATACATGTAACATATGACATACTTAACATGGCATACTTATAACATACAACATTGCATGACATAAAAGATTTTGTAACAGATAAATATTCATAAAAGAATAAATCATGCGTAACAGATAAACATGTAATGACATGACATATATGATAACATACATACATAAATTGTAGTTCCCTTACCCATCATACATACACAATAAACTGATAGTAAGTTAGAAGCTAACTTACCTCGATTGTCACGTTCTACGAGAATAAAGTGCGATATACGAGAAACTGTAAAAGGTCATTCTAAAAGTTAGAAATTTAATTACTAACAATTAGAAACATGGAAACAAGTTATCTTAGAGTAAAATTATCATTTTACCCTCTACATGTGGGAAAACGACCATTTTACCCATAACTTAAGGATTTCATATCCTAACTCCAAAAATTTCCAAAATTTACATTCCTCATGTAAATTTTGTTCTAAACTCAAATATCAACTCAGAAAAAAATTTAAAACAAAACAACACTATGGAAAACACACTATGGCCGAAACATCCATAGGCCATTTCTCTTGATTTTTGTTACAATTCCTTCCAACTTCAAAACTCATGCTTAAACCAAAATTTTACAACAAACATCTTCCAATCCTAAGTTTAAAACCATACTTGAAACATCCATTTAGAAAAAGCTAATAATCAACACCAAACTTTTTTGTAAAAAGATCAAAACACTTGAATCACAAGCTTTGTCCTTAAATCAAAACATCTCCAAGAATTCCAAAAAATCTAATCTTACTTCTAACATATTCATAACATCATCCTCAGATAAACCATGCTTTAAATCATCAAACTAAAGTCACCAAAATCACAAAAATAACACTTGGAGTTTTTGATTTTACACTTAGTCCAAAAACAGAAACTTTTTCTTAACTAGCTTTGATAAATCTCTTGATCAATGGCTTAAGAAGGTGAGATCTTTGAAATAAAGTATCACATGGTTTAAAAACGTGTCCTAAAGAATATCCAACCATCAAAATTAAAATCACATGGCTAAAACCCAATAAAACATGGATCTAACCTAAAAACATCAAATCTTAGGCCTAACCGAAATTCTCTTGCATAGAAAAATCATATCTTTGAAACTAATACTAAATATCTCCAAAATAACATCCTAACATGAAAATAAGAGACTTAGGATCATCATATAAAAATATCAAAGCCTTTAGAGTAAGATCAAACCTCGAAATATTCAAACTTTATCCAAATAAAAACTGTTTTGCCACTTCCAGTTTTCATGTTTCTAGATCTAATAAAATCTATCATCAAAATCTTTATTCATGCAACAAAACCTCAATGAAAACTCTTAAACACATTCTAAGAACACTCCATAAAATTTTCGGACCAAGATATGTCCATTAGCTTGGTCAAAAACTCCAAAACATAACACACTCTCCAGATTCACGCCCAGAATGACCTTTCCATGGTTAAAAATACTTTTGACCGACCAAATGACCATGGAATGATACGAAAAATACATCTACGGAAACTAGACTCAAAGAGGAACAACTTTCATGAAGGAGTCATCGTGTGAAAATACTTACAAATGGTCGAAAAACTCCACGCAAAAAGACCCAGAAATCTGCCCGAGAGAGCTCTTTTGGGTTTCTCTCTAAGAACGGGGTGAAGAAATGATTAAAGTGAAACAAGTGTGTCTTGCACGACTCAAGACTTCTGTAGGGGGAATATTTGGACCTTAATGATCATTGAGTGGAGGTGTAGACATGTGACATAATGTAGAGGATAGTGGGGGGCAAAAGACAACTTACAAGGGCTATGAGACATGGGACTTGATGGGGTGGGTTCCTCCATATTATTGAGTGCAACTTGATGCAATGAATGGTCTGCCAAGTGGGGGAGGAAATTTCTCCAAGAAGCTATGCCAAGGTGGCCAAAATTCGTGGGCTTTAGTGGGCCTTAGTGGGCCTCAACCAAGTGGGCTTCAATTTGGGGTTTAAAGGGGGTTTGGTTAGGGTTTGAGATGCTATCAAGCCCAAATCCAATTTTTCTTGGCCCAATCAAATTTCTAAGGTTTAAAATGTTGGATAAAGATGTCATAATAGGAATTTGAGAAATTAATAGCATGTGAAAGTGATTTAATCAAGTGATTAAACACAATACTAGAAATTGGATCAAAAAGGGTTTGAATGCCAACTTTAGGGTTTGGGGAAACCGTTTAGGGATTCGGTTTCAACCAAGTTTTTGGGTTTCAAAAGGATTCCAACCATTTAGGGTTTTACTAGGGTTGAAACCCTCTTCATCTAACTCAATTTGGTTGATCAGATGAAAAAAAACTGTTTTGCTTAGGTGGCATGATCTCACACATTGATTTCCTTCACAAATCCATCTAATGGTTTCTCTTTGTGCCAAGTATCTAATACTATTCACTATGTGTGGTTAAGATCTTGCCAAGTGTCCAAATAAAACTTCTCTAACCTAATTTGGACATTTCACACTGTGATTTTGAAACCACTGCACTTAGTACGCTTATCGAGGTTACTATTCACTCCGAAAAAGTGCATAATAAACTTAGTACTGAAAAATCCTAAATATTCAACTGAGTCTAGTGGCGTAAACTATAACGTAATCTGACACTTCTAACTACCTCAAACAAATAAAATCACATTTCTGGCACCATAGTGAGTGATAAAACTAATTATGTTGACATACTAGAGCTTATGCGATTAGCCGATTCGTAAAAACTTATGGGGTTTTCACGAGATTTCTAATGTCTATAGAAATTCCACCATTGAATTTCTAGCGGGCTGTTACATTTCCTATTAGGCTTGATGGTTTTCTCTAAAATCATTTTTATCTCTCTGTTTGCCAATTCAGCTTGCCCATTTGTTTGAGGATGATAAGGGGTAGAAACTCTGTGTGTGATGCCATATTTCTTCATGAGTGTAGAAAATGGTTTGTTGCAAAAATGAGAACCCCCATCACTTATAGAAACTTTTGGCATGCCAAAACGAGCAAACAAAGATTGCAAAAATTTTAGGACAACATGATGGTCATTTGTTTTGCAAGCAATGGCCTCCACCCATTTTGAAACATAATCCACAGCTAATAGAATATATGTGTTTCCAAAAGAAACTGGAAAAGGTCCCATGAAGTCTATTTCCCCAACAATCAAAAATTTCTAAAGTAAGAATAGGGGAAAGAGGCATCATGTCTCTTTTGCTAATGGATCCCAATTTTTGACAAGACTCACAAGCCTTGCAAAAATTATAAGCATCTTTAAACATGGAAGGCCAGTAAAAACCGCTTTGCAAAATTTTTGAGTCTGTTTTCTTTGCTGAAAAATGACCACCACATGCACCCATATGACAAAATCCCAAAACCGAAGAAAACTCATCATCAGGAATGCATCTTCAAATCAATTGGTCAGAACAATATTTGAAAAAAATATGGATCATCAAAGTAAAAGTGTCGTACCTCAGAGAGAAACCAACGCTTATCTTGGGTGGACCATTCAGAAGGCATTCGCTCAGTCACCAAATAATTGACTATGTCAGCATACCAGGGAGCTTTATTAACCAAAAATAGCTGCTCATCTGGGAAACTATCATCAAGAGGAAGGCTGACATGTGAAGAAGGAGATGATGAAAATCTAGAGAGGTGGTCAGCTACCACGTTTTCAACTCCTTTCTTGTCCTTAATGTTGATGTTGAACTCTTGAAGTAATAGAATCCAGTGAATCAAGCGTGGTTTTGCATCTTTCTTAGCCAACAAATACTTAAGAGCAAAGTAGTCAGTGAAAATAGTAACAGGAGAACCAAGAATATAAGTCCGAAATTTATCAAGTGCAAAAACCACTGTAAGCAATTCGTTTTCAGTAGTGGTATAATTTTTCTGGGCATCATTCAAGGTTCTACTAGCATAATAAATCACAAATGGCCTATTATCCACCCGCTGCCCCAAAACAGCTCCGAAGGCATAATCACTAGCATCTGTCATGATTTCAAAGGGAAGGTCTTACTGCGGGGGTTGCACAATAGGGGTTGTGGTAAGCGATTTCTTAAGGGTATCAAAAGATTTTTCGCACTAATCAGTCCAAACAAATTCAATATCATTTTGTAAAAGAGTGCATAAAGGTTTTGCAATAGAACTAAACCCTTGAATAAACCGCCTATAAAAGCCAGCATGACCAAAAAAAGAACGAATATCCTTAACCGTCCTAGGGATAGGAAGTTTAGATATTAATTCAATTTTAGCCTTTCAACCTTTATACCCTCAGAAGAAACCAATATGTCCCAATACAATGCTCTGAGTAACCATAAATTGACATTTCTCCCAATTAAGTAAAAGATTTTTTTCCTCACATCTCTGGAGAATACGTGCCAAATTATGCAAACAACTCTCAAATGATTTTTCAAAAACAGAGAAATCATCCATGAATATTTCACAAATATCATCAATCATATCAGAAAAAATACTCATCATGCATCTCTGAAAAGTAGCTGGAGCATTACACAAACCAAAAGGCATTCTATTAAAAGCAAAAGTGCCAAAAGGACAAGTGAAAGTGGTTTTTTCCTGATCCTCGGGCGCTACAGCAATTTGATAATAACCAGAATAGCCATCTAAGAAACAATAATATGCATTACCAGCCACTCTTTCTAAAATTTGATCCAAAAATGGTAAAGAAAAATGATCCTTCCTACTAGCTGAATTAGGTTTTCTATAATCAATGCACATTCTCCAGCCAGTAACCATTCTAGTTGGAATCAACTCATTTTTTATCATTTTTTACAACAGTCAAACTAGATTTTCTTGGTACCACTTGAGTTGGACTTACCCACTTACTGTCTGAGATGGGGTAAATGATACCCACTGCGAGCAACTTAAGCACTTCCTCTTTCACAACTTCATTCATGGTAAGATTGAGCCTACGTTGAGCATCACGAACCGGTCTAGCATCGTCTTCAATATAGATTCTGTGGGTACATACAGCAGCATCCATGCCTTTAATGTCGGCTATTGTCCAACCAATTGCACCTCGATGCTTTCTTAATACTTCAATCAACTGGGCGTCATCCTTCTGATTTAGCTTTGAGGAAATCACCACCGGAAAAGTGTCTTCTTCAGGACCAAGAAACACAAACTTTAAATCTTGAGGAAGTGGTTTCAGTTCCAATTGGGGAACTTCTTCCTCTGAAGATTTAAGCATGTCTGGTGGTGGTAGAGCTTCAGACTGGGGTTTCCATCTTGCTCCCGCAAATTGTACTTCAAGTGGTAAAGAAGAATCTGCAAAACAATCAAAAAAATCAAAATCATCTTCATTGATATGATCAATTTTCTCATCAAGTAAAAATTCAGGTGTCTGAAAAATATAATCATCTTCAGAGAAGGGAGAAGTTGAGCAAATAAACTCTGTTGGTGTCAAACTCTCCACAACATTCAAATCACTTGTATCATCAAAATGTACTGGCATCTTGCAAGCTGTTGAACCTAATGTTTCAAGTTTTGTGTAATTATATATTTACACATGGATTTTGATGATAACAAATGAATTCAAAGAATGAAGGTGTCTTAAGCTCAAGTTGTCCACACAATGGAGTCAAGCACATCAAGGAACCAAGCATGAGCAAGAAGGGAACAAGTTCACATTAAAGTCATAGAGTAATGTTGTAAATCTCTTCAAAATTCGAAATTAGGATTAAGGCTCAAAAATTAATATTTTATCATAAAGCATTAAAATACATTTTCCACATGTGCATGAATATTTTGAAAATTAAATTTGAAAATTTTGAAAGATAATTGATTGTCATCTTTCACATGTGCATGCCATGATTAAAGGTTTGAACTTTGAAAATATTAAAGATGATTGATTGTCATCTTTCACATGTGCATGTTTTATTTGAATATTTTCAAAAGTGATTGATGCTTTTCTTGACTTATGCAAAAGGAAGATGCCTTTGTTTGAATATTTTGAAAAGTAAAGTGTGCTCCTTTTGTCATATGCAAAAAGTAAAAAATTAGGTTTGAAATTTTTGAAAAGCAAAGTGTGCTCCTTTTGTCATATGCAAAAAGTAAAAAGATTAGGTTTGAATTTTTTGAAAAATGAATGATGATGTTTTTGACATGTGAATCTTTTTAAATTTGAATATGATGTCTCATATGTCTATAAATAGATCATTTGAGAGCTTCAAATTTACAACACCAAGAGCATATTCATATCATTGCAAGTTTTGCAACATTCATTCAAAGCTTTCAATTTCTCTTCTCTAAGCATTGAGCCTTAATCCTTGTTCACTTTGAGAGATATATAGTTTACCTTTTATTGTTTTTATTTCACTCATTGAGAAGTGTTTTCTGATATCCTACCCACTATCAATTCTT
>QGSO01000252.1:1416875-1616558 GCA_011037825.1 Carya cathayensis | reverse complement strand
CTTCTTCAGGACCAAGAAACACATACTTTAAATCTTGAGGAAGTGGTTTCAGTTCCAACTGGGGAACTTCTTCCTCTGAAGATTTAAGCATGTCTGGTGGTGGTAGAGCTTCAAACTGGGGTTTCCATATTGCTCCCGCAAATTGTACTTCAAGTGGTAAAGAAGAATCTGCAAAACAATCAAAAAAATCAAAATCATCTTCATTGATATGATCAATTTTCTCATCAAGTAAAAATTCAGGTGTCTGAAAAATATAATCATCATCAGAGAAGGGAGAAGTTGAGCAAATAAACTCTGTTGGTGTCAAACTCTCCACAACATTCAAATCACTTGTGTCATCAAAATGTACTGGCATCTTGCAAGCATTGAAAACATTCAACTCAAGTGCC
Source organism: Carya cathayensis (assembly GCA_011037825.1). Classification (NCBI taxonomy): domain Eukaryota; kingdom Viridiplantae; phylum Streptophyta; class Magnoliopsida; order Fagales; family Juglandaceae; genus Carya; species Carya cathayensis. The sequence goes on along the minus strand of QGSO01000252.1, from coordinate 1,616,169 downwards.
ATGTTCCCAAAGGTAAGCTTCAAAACATCACTTCTGCAATTGATCAAAGCATTTGATGTAGTTAGGAATGGTCTTCCAAGGATGACAGGAGCTTGGTAAATAGTGGAGACTAGCTGCTGCATATCAAGAACCACAAAATCCACTGGGTAGTAGAATTTGTCCACCTGAACCAACACGTCCTCTACAATACCCCTCGGTACCTTAACTGATTTGTCAGCCAACTGTAGCATGATAGAGGTCTTTTTCAGCTCACCCAATCCCAACTGCTCATACACTGAAAATGGTAGCAAGTTCACACTACTCCCCAAATCAAGTAAAGCTCTCCCAATGTGTGATTCACCGATCATAATAGAAATGTTGGGGGAGCCAGGATCTCCAAACTTCTGAGGAGTCTCCTTCAATATCAATGCACTAACTTGCTCCGTTAGGAAAGCTTTCTTCTTCACATTCAACTTCCTCTTCACTGTGCACAAGTCCTTCAAACATTTTGCATATGAAGGCACTTGTTGTATGGCATCCAAGAGTGGAATGTTGATCTTTACTTGCTTAAAAATCTCTTGAATCTCCGTGTGGTATTTGTTCTTTTGGCCAGCTACCAATCTCTGAGGATAGGGAACCACATGTTGATATCCCTTACTAGTCTCAGCATCTGCACTCACAAACTTCTTCAGCTCTAGTCTCACTACCTCTGGTTCTTTCTCAACTTCATCAGTCTCTATTACATCTTCAGGTGTAGGACCAGCTACCTGTGTGTTTATAGGCATCTCTGGTTGGGGAACTTCCTTCCCACTTCTCAAAGTAAGAACTGCCTTCGCTGTCTCAATAACATCCCCTGAGACATTATGTATTTGCTGTTGTTGTTGCCTATATACTTGAGGATTAGGCTGAGGCTGTGCTGGAAATTTCCCTTTCTCTAGGGTGCTCAAGGTCATGCTCATCTTATTAATAGTGCCTCTCAACTCATTTATGGCCTGAGTGTTCTGATTATTTGTGGTGGCCTGAATCTGCATGAATTGCTGAAGTGTATTGGCCATCTGTGTCATACTGTCATCTAGAGTCTTCTTTGCAGATGATGAAGGCTGAGAACTCTGTGCAGCTACATGAGGCTGAAATCCAAGAGGAGCTACAAAAGGATAACTCTGAGGATTCTGATATGGCGGATACTGGTGCTGAGGAGCACCTTGATGAAATGGCTGCTGCTGAGGTGGTGGGGATCGACCAGGCTAATCATTTCTCCATGAGAAATTTGGGTGATTCCTCCACCCCGGATTATATGTGTTGGAGAAAGGCTGATTTTGTGCTCTATTAACCCAGTTAGCTAATTGCATCTGATCAAACCCACTTTCTTGAAATACTAGCATAATCGGGCAGTCTTGGGTCTTATGGTTTGAATCAGCACATATAGAACATGCCTCTACTACTTTCACGGCCTTCACTTTTTCCATTTCCATGACCTCCAGTCTTCTAGTCAATGCAGCTATTCGGGCTTGAACATCAGTGTCTTCCTTAAACTCATATATGCCCCCTCCAGAAATAGCCCTCAGTGGCTGTGCTGCTAATGAAACTCGATCAGTACAAGTGTTCCACTGTTATGCGCTCTCAGCAAGGTAGTCAAAAAATGATAGTGCTTCATCAGGTTCCTTGCTAAAGAACTCCCCATTGCACATTTTCTGAACAAACTGCTTGCATTCTGGAGTGAGACCAGTGTAAAAATAGCTCACCAACCTCCAAGATTCAAAACCATGATGTGGACAAATGTTCATCAAATCTTTAAATTTTTCCCAACTGGCTTAAAAGGTCTCATCAGGTCTCTGATTGAACTGGTTGATTTGCTCTTGCAAAAACTGAGTTCTCTGAAAAGGAAAAATTTTTTGTAAGAATTCACGCTGCATATCAGATCAACTAGAAATAGAATTAGGCCTCAAAGAATTAAACCAAATCTTCGCTTTATCCTTTAAAGAGAAAGGAAATAAACGAAGTCTAATGAATTCATCAGTAATAGCCCTAGTAATAAAAGTAGTGCAAGCCAACTCAAAATCTGTCAAGTGCTGATAAGGACTCTCAGAATCCATCCCGTGGAACTGAGGTATCACTGACATCATGCCATGCTTAATAGAGAAATTAGATGCATTTTCAGGTAAAACAATGCATGAAGGTGTAGTGGTGCGAGTGGGTTGCAAATAATCCTTAAGAGTGCGTGGTGCAAGTGCAGCCATGTTTTCTGGTTCAATTTCAATTTCCTCACCTGACTCACTCATAGAAAAGACAGAAGAGTTACCTATCTCCAAACTGTGTATACTACTCTCAACACTCGATGTGACTCTAAGCAACCTATTTGAAACATGAAACATCAGTTTAAAGAGCATAAAAAAAATAACGAGTTTAAATTTAAGTTAAATTACTTTTCTCGGCAACGGCGCCAAAAACTTGACTCACTCAAAAATGAGTAGCACTAATGCTATCACAAGTGCAGGAGGATGTCGTGTAATAATTAGGAATAAATTCTTAAATCGTCTCCTCAGATAAAGTTACTTAAAAATCAAACTCGTTGAAAAATGTGAAAAACTTCACAAAGAGAAAATAAAAAATAATTATATGTGCAATGGATGGAAAAGGGTACTAGTCATGGACTAGATTCATATTTTTAGATTTTGATTGTCGGGTTGAAATGTAAAGAACTAATAGATTAAACTCAGAAATTAATAAAACTAAATTAAGAATTAAACGAGATTAGAAAGTAATTGACAAAACATGCACTGAAAATTGAAAAGCCCCAAAATCAATGTTCTAGGGTTCATCATTGTATTCAAATCACAAATTCTCAAATTAAACCATAGCAATTGTAATCACTAGTACTCAAACGAATGACAAATAAATTACTCAAACGTCTAAATCAAAAATCTCCAAAAATAATCCAGAAACTTAAAACTGAAATGAAATAGCAAGTAGGGAATTAAAAAGATCAAGCCAATTGAATGGAGATGAAGATTCGAAGCGGTGGAGGAGGCTGAGCTGCAGTAGCAATTGGATCCCTCAAGGAGTTCTTCAATCTGCTGTAGTGTAAGTGAATGATCCCGAAGAATTCGTTTTGCTGCGTGAATGATCGCTTGTGTGAATCCTCCTCTCCGAATCTGAATGAAAATCGATGGAAAAAATGAATTCTAAGTGTTCCTCTAATCAAAACAGAGTTTTCTAGGCCAAGAGTCGGCCATAAGATGTGAAAAAAAATATATATACTCTGACGGCGGAATAAACGATAATTTGTAAAATACGATATTCGCTCGAGCGGAGTGTCGAGCGAACATCAAGCGTTCAACTCTGCCTGACTTCGCTCGAGCGGCCAAATGCGTCCGCTCGAGCGATCTCCTTTCCCGCAACCCATTCGAGCTCACTGTCGAGCGGCAGTCAAGCGTTTGAATCTGTCTGAATTCGCTTGAGCGGCCAAAAGCCGCCGCTCGAGCGATATGGACCAGAAACCTCAGTAATCAATAGTTGGTAAAATTTAAGCAGAAATTCATACTTTTAATCAATTAAAATCACAACTTTGATTTATTCATTTTTCCATATAAAACCAATGGTAAAGTAATGAAAGAATTAAGATATATTGGTTCTAAAAGCATTAAGAATGCAATAATTCAGCTCAATCACTTTGACATGTGAATCTTTTTAAATTTGAATATGATGTCTCATATGTCTATAAATAGATCATTTGAGAGCTTCAAATTTACAACACCAAGAGCATATTCATATCATTGCAAGTTTTGCAACATTCATTCAAAGCTTTCAATTTCTCTTCTCTAAGCATTGAGCCTTAATCCTTGTTCACTTTGAGAGATATATAGTTTACCTTTTATTGTTTTTATTTCACTCATTGAGAAGTGTTCTTTGATAACCTATCTACTATCAACTCTTGTATCAGTAAAAGGGTGTGTATAACCATTGCGCGTGTAGAAAGTGTTCTATACAGGGAATAGTTGAATCATCACGTGTAAGGTGATTGCAAGTGTAAAGGGTATTTTACATGGATCCTTTGTAGCAGTGTTGTTCAAAGGTGTAATAGGTTTCTATCTCCACTTGAAAGATGTTGAATAGTGAATTTGGGGATCCTCAAAGGGTAGCTTGAGGCAAGGACGTAGGCAGTAGGGCCGAACCTCGTTAACATACTGAGTTTGCTTCTCTCTTACCCTTACTTTTTATATTTATTGCTACTTCGTATTTTGTTTATATTTTATATTGTGTATTTGATTTATAATTGTTAATTTTTTAAATACAACCCAATTTACCCCCCCTCTTATGTTAGTCATCTGGGCAACACTTACCACGGGTGTAAAACTATGGTCTCTATTATAATGTTTGTACCAACATCTCTGTTTTTGGTGCACCCACTTTGGAAATAAAGTGTTTTTCTACATGGTCTTTCTTGTGTACTCACTTAAGGTTTTGAGAATAATAAGGGGAAGATGCACATTCTATTTCTGCTTGGTTAGCTACTGGGGTTTACACAACTCTACCACGTCTGTAAAATATGGAATTCTTTATGTTAGGATGTTGTTCATTTATGTTTATTCCAAATGATTTTATATGTTTTATTGTTGTAATTAAATGTTTTTTGAAGTTTGCTATGAAAATTTGACAATCTGTTTTCTTTTGCATTATATACTGGCTCATATTTACATGCTAGTATATATTTACTGCTTACTGAGTTATCGATAACTCACCCAATTACATTAATATTTTAGATGATTTTGATGGTTCAGGCGAAAATTAGGAATAGGAAGCATGGACAGGATTAGCTGAGGATAGTAGATTTAGTACCTAAGGGTACTATGATTATAGTAGATTGGATCTTATTCTATACATTGGTTTATGGGGATGTTGGTATTTTATTGAGACTTCATGGATTTGTTGATTTATTTCATTGGAACCTTGTCAATTTATTATACCACGTAAAGTCTAGTATTTTGAAACTTTACCAATGTTGTTAGATCAACTTTGTGAAGTTCCTTAAAATTTTAATGTGTTGAAGGATTTCATTGATGTTAGTTTTGTGGAAGTATGTATATTTTTATTAAAAGAGCTTTGGCGAGTTGTAGAGTTGTTGTCTTTATGATCCATGGAGTATATATATTATATTAATGTTGGGAGATGACGTAACAGAAACTAACTCGCTAGACCTCTTGCTATGGGGCGTTATAGTCATGTCTATCTTTCATTTACATTTAATTTATTATTTAATGCTATGGATGAATGTAAGGCCCGCCCCCATACCTACGCTCGAGCAACTATCAGGGGCTGGTGATTGCTTGCTCCTTCTCGATCCCTTTCTAGCTTGTACCAAAAAATGCATCATGCTCCATCTTCCCGTGGCAATATCCTCAAAAAAAGCTATCCATTTCGACATGTAGGCCATCCACCAAACTGTGGAGATCAAAGGTATAAGCCCTCATGTGATGAGAAGAAACATACGTCATTATCATTCTTTCGTCGAATATACCACGTACGTAAGCCAAATCAATTACCATAACCACACGATTGGCGTTGTAGACTCATTCATTTAGGAGGATAATTACTCCTTCATCCATGCCTATTTTCTGAATTTTGATAAATTCATTAGGTTGGGTCCTTATAGCATATACATATATATGTATAAACTATATATAGATGGAAAAATAAATTAATATATACGCCAATCCGAGAAAAAGTATATTTATTTACAAATCCGGACATCATATAACCAAAAAAACAAAGTCATGACAAAATGGAAGGAAAAAAACAAAAACTTGCTTTATAAGAAAGTAAAAAATAAAAAAGCTACCAAAACCAAAAAAAACTTTACAAGAAGATGAAAGAAAAGTAAAATCGCTAAATTAAAAAAAACCAACACTGCATTATATATCCATCCTATCTAGTAATACATACTAATATATCAACTAAAGATCTGAAAATAAAATAATATATATAACAACCATAGTACTGTAGATTTGATAGAAGTTTCGAAAATGAAGTAAACATTAAAAAATTACACCGTAGGGATAAAACGTCAGCATCTACCCGAGCTAAAAAGATTTATTTAATTATAGAGTGAAAACGCAAAAGTTTTTATTTAATAATATATTTATCTGTTTTAATAAAAGGTGAAAGTAATCATGCTAGGGCGTGTTTTTTTGTGTTTATTTGAAGAATTATGGTAATTAATATTTAATTTGAAGAATCATTAATGCGAATGAAATTTTATATATTGATTTTAATTTGAGGACACACCTAAACCTAGAGATCGAGTCACGTCTGTCCAATATTATATTTTTATTTTTTGGATATATAAAAAGTGAAATTAATCATGCCAGCTTTCTTGGTAGTACTAAAAGAAATTTTAATTTTAAAGGTGAAATAATTTAGGGACAAACTAAATTAATTCATCCCTAAAAGTAGGTAATGGAGACTCGTCTCAAAACTGGGATGACTTTTTAAAACCGTTCGAATGGTTAAATACTCGTTTGAATGGTATTTTCTGTAACGGTTTAGATCGTCTCAAGAAGAGATCAAAACTATTCGAACTGAAAATATTAGGTTCGAACTGGGAATTAATGACTATTCGAATGGTGTATAATCTGTTTGAATAATAATCTTGGTAGCGACAAGTTCGAACACAACAATTATTCATTCAAACTGATGGTTTGGTGGAAAATTAAATTACAATGCCTGGGATATTTTTAAACATGTTCGAACGGAACATACCTTGTTCGAATGCATAAACAAACATTCAAACGGTAATGTTTAGTGATAATAAAATATTGTTAAAGAGGTCAAAAATATTAAAATAATAAATATTTTTTCCATTAATTTGTTATCATTTTCAAAATATAAAAGATCTGTATATATTATATATTATGATTTACGGAGAATTAAAATATTTATGAATTCATAAATTACTTTTTTGTAAATAATTTAAAAATATTTTAGTGATTTCTTTCATGTAAAATAAGATTTTTAGTTAAATAAATATTACTTTAAAGATAGTATCATTTTTTAATGAATGGAATGTGATCCGTTATTCAAAAGAAAAAAAAAAAGATAGTATCATTTTTTAGATAATCGTGAGCAGTAAGTATAATGAAAAAAAAAACATAATTAATAATAAAGAGGCTAGCAAGTACTAAAAATAAAAACCATACAGGAATTAAATCCTAAAACTCTAACGTTCGATACAACATAAAAATCGTAAATTAATAACTAAAACTATCTATTTGTTAAATAAATCAGGATCCTCCTGTAAAATAGTTAGGCATCCATCTATCTCCTTAAGCTTCTCCATGATGGGCTCAATGAGCTCCTGCCTAGTAATTTGGCAGTGCTCCGCCAGCAGAACTCGTACCTCATCAAAGTAACACCAGAAGGTTTTCTCTCAACACCGACAGTAGCAGTAGAAGCTGGATCAGTCAGCGGAGCACTTTCTTGTACTATTGGTGTAACAGCCCGCTAGAAATTCAATGGTAGAATTTCTATAGACTTGAGAATTTCGTGAAAACTCCGTAAGTTTTCACAAATCGGCTAATGCAAAGGTTTTAGCCTTTCAACATAGTCAGTGTTATCACTCGCTATGGTGCTAGAAATGCGATTTTAATTGTTTGAGGTAGTTAGAAGTGTCAGATTACGTTATAGTTTACGCCACTAGACTCAATAGAATATTTAGGATTTTATGGCCCAATAACCCATTTTCATAATTTCGGACGAAAGACTGTTCGAAACTGTGAATTTATTTATAGGGGCACTTCGGGGTTGAGTTTTGGTAAACGGTTTTTACTGTAGGTTAATATGAATATTTAGGATTTTTCAGTACTAAGTTTATTGTGCGTTTTTTGGAGTGAATAGTAACCTCGATAAGCGTACTAAGTGCAGTGTTTTCAAAATCACAGTGTGGAATGTCCAAATTAGGTTAGAGAAGTTTTATTTGGACACTTGGCAAGATCTTAGCCACACATAATGAATAGTATTAGATACTTGGCATAAAGAGGAACCATTAGATGGATTTGTGAAGGAAATCAAGGTGTAAGATCATGCCACCTAAGCAAAACCTTTTTCATCTGATCAACCAAATTGAGCCAGATCAAAGAGGGTTTCAACCCTAGTGAAACCCTAAATGGTTGGAATCCAATTGAAACTCCAAAATCTTGGTTAAAACCAAAACCCTAAACGGTTTCCCCAAACCCTAAATTGGCCTTCAAACCCTTTTCGATCCAATTTCTAGCATTGTGTTTAATCACTTGATTAAATCACTTCCACATGCTATTAATTTCTCAAATTCTTGTTATGACATTATTATCCAACCTTTTAAACCTTGGAAATTTGATTGGGCCAAGAAAAATTGGATTTGGGCTTGATAGCATCTCAAACCCTAACCAAACCCCTTTAAACCCCAAATTGAAGCCCACTTGGTTGGGGCCCACCAAGGCCCACGAATTTGGCCACCTTGGCAAGGCTTCTTGGAGAAGTTTCCTCCCCCACATGGCAGACCATTCACTGCCCTTGCTGCACCCAATAGTGCCTTGATGAGATGGAGAAACCCACCCCATCAACCTCCATACCTTATAGCTTCTGCAGGCATCCTTTCCCCTCTCTATTCTNAACCACATGTTGATATCCCTTACTAGTCTCAGCATCTGCACTCACAAACTTCTTCAGCTCTAGTCTCACTACCTCTGGTTCTTTCTCAACTTCATCAGTCTCTATTACATCTTCAGGTGTAGGACCAACTACCTGTGTGTTTATAGGCATCTCTGGTTGGGGAACTTCCTTCCCACTTCTCAAAGTAAGAACTGCCTTCGCTGTCTCAATAACATCCCCTGAGACATTATGTACTTGCTGTTGTTGTTGCCTATATACTTGAGGATTAGGCTGAGGCTGTGCTGGAAATTTCCCTTTCTCTAGGGTGCTCAAGGTCATGCTCATCTTATTAATAGTGCCTCTCAACTCATTTATGGCCTGAGTGTTCTGATTATTTGTGGTGGCCTGAATCTGCATGAATTGCTGAAGTGTATTGGCCATCTGTGCCATACTGTCATCTAGAGTCTTCTTTGCAGATGATGAAGGCTGAGAACTCTGTGCAGCTACATGAGGCTGAAATCCAAGAGGAGCTACAAAAGGATAGCTCTGAGGATTCTGATATGGCGGATACTGGTGCTGAGGTGGTGGGGATCCGACCAGGCTGATCATTTCTCCATGAGAAATTTGGGTGATTCCTCCACCCCGGATTATATGTGTTGGAGAAAGGCTGATTCTGTGCTCTATTAACCCAGTTAGCTGATTGCATCTGCTCAGACCCACTTTCTTGAAATACTGGCATAATCGGGCAGTCTTGGGTCTTATGGTTTGAATCAGCACATATAGAACATGCCTCTACTACTTTCACGGCCTTCACTTTTTCCATTTCCATGACCTCCAGTCTTCTAGTCAATGCAGCTATTCGGGCTTGAACATCAGTGTCTTCCTTAAGCTCATATCTGCCCCCTCCAGAAATAGCCCTCAGTGGCTGTGCTGCTAATGGAACTCGATCAGTACGAGTGTTCCACTGTTGTGCGCTCTCAGCAAGGTAGTCAAAAAATGATAGTGCTTCATCAGGTTCCTTGCTAAAGAACTCCCCATTGCACATTGTCTGAACAAACTGCTTGCATTCTGGAGTGAGACCAGTGTAAAAATAGCTCACCAACCTCCAAGATTCAAAACCATGATGTGGACAAATGTTCACCAAATCTTTAAATTTTTCCCAACTGGCCTGAAAGGTCTCATCAGGTCTCTGATTGAACTGGCTGATTTGCTCTTGCAAAAACTGAGTTCTCTGAAAAGGAAAATTTTTTTGTAAGAATTCACGCTGCATATCAGACCAACTAGAAATAGAATTAGGCCTCAAAGAATTAAACCAAATCTTCGCTTTATCCTTTAAAGAGAAAGGAAATAAACGAAGTCTAATGAATTCATCAGTAACAGCCCTAGTAATAAAAGTAGTGCAAGCCAACTCAAAATCTGTCAAGTGCTGGTAAGGACTCTCAGAATCCATCCCGTGGAACTGAGGTATCACTGACATCATGCCATGCTTAATAGAGAAATTAGATGCATTTTCAGGTAAAACAATGCATGAAGGTGTAGTGGTGCGAGTGGGTTGCAAATAATCCTTAAGAGTGCGTGGTGCAGGTGCAGCCATGTTTTCTGGTTCAATTTCAATTTCCTCACCTGACTCACTCATAGAAAAGACAGAAGAGCTATCTATCTCCAAACTGTGTATACTACTCTCAACACTCGATGTGACTCTAAGCAACCTATTTGAACTGTCTCTCACCCATGACATGAAACATCAGTTTAAAGAGCATAAAAAAATAACGAGTTTAAATTTAAGTTAAATTACTTTTCCCGGCAACGGCGCCAAAAACTTGACTCACTCAAAAATGAGTAGCACTAATGCTATCACAAGTGCAGGAGGATGTCGTGTAATAATTAGGAATAAATTCTTAAATCGTCTCCTCAGATAAAGTTACTTAAAAATCAAACTCGTTGAAAAATGTGAAAAACTTCACAAAGAGAAAATAAAAAATAATTATATGTGCAATGGATGGAAAAGGGTACTAGTCATGGACTAGATTCATATTTTTAGATTTTGATTGTCGGGTTGAAATGTAAAGAACTAATAGATTAAACTCAGAAATTAATAAAACTAAATTAAGAATTAAACTAGATTAGAAAGTAATTGACAAAACATGCACTGAAAATTGAAAAGCCCCAAAATCAATGTTCTAGGGTTCATCATTGTATTCAAATCACAAATTCTCAAATTAAACCATAGCAATTGTAATCACTATAAAATGAAAGCTTAACGAAACGAGAAAAATAAATAACATGAACTAAATGAATAACAAATAAATTACTCAAACGTCTAAATCAAAAATCTCCAAAATAATCCAGAAACTTAAAACTGAAATGAAATAGCAAGTAGGGAATTAAAAAGATCAAGCCAATTGAATGGAGATGAAGATTCGAAGCGGTGGAGGAGGCTGAGCTGCAGTAGCAATTGGACCCCTCAAGGAGTTCTTCAATCTGCTGCAGTGTGAGTGAATGATCCCGAAGAATTCGTTTTGCTGCGTGAATGATCGCTTGTGTGAATCCTCCTCTCCGAATCTGAATGAAAATCGATGGAAAAAATGAATTCTAAGTGTTCCTCTAATCAAAACAGAGTTTTCTAGGCCAAGAGTCGGCCATAAGATGTGAAAAAAAATATATATACTCTGACGGCGGAATAAACCATAATCTGTAAAATACGATATTCGCTCGAGCGGAGTGTCGAGCGAAATACGACTGCTATTCGCTCGAGCGGAGTGTCGAGCGAACATCAGCGTTCAACTCTGCCTGACTTCGCTCGAGCGGCCAAATGCCTCCGCTCGAGCGATCTCCTTTCCCGCAACCCCTCGAGCTCACTGTCGAGCGGCAGTCAGCGTTTGAATCTGTCTGAATTCGCTGAGCGGCCAAAAGCCGCCGCTCGAGCGATATGGACCAGAAACCACAGTAATCAATAGTTGGTAAAATTTAAGCAGAAATTCATACTTTTAATCAATTAAAATCACAACTTTGATTTATTCATTTTTCCATATAAAACCAATGGTAAAGTAATGAAAGAATTAAGATATATTGGTTCTAAAAGCATTAAGAATGCAATAATTCAGCTCAATCACTTTGACATGTGAATCTTTTTAAATTTGAATATGATGTCTCATATGTCTATAAATAGATCATTTGAGAGCTTCAAATTTACAACACCAAGAGCATATTCATATCATTGCAAGTTTTGCAACATTCATTCAAAGCTTTCAATTTCTCTTCTCTAAGCATTGAGCCTTAATCCTTGTTCACTTTGAGAGATATATAGTTTACCTTTTATTGTTTTTATTTCACTCATTGAGAAGTGTTCTTTGATAACCTATCTACTATCAACTCTTGTATCAGTAAAAGGGTGTGTATAACCATTGCGTGTAGAAATGTTCTATACAGGGAATAGTTGAATCACCACGTGTAAGGTGATTGCAAGTGTAAGAGGGTTTTACATGGATCCTTTGTAGCAGTGTTGTTCAAAGGTGTAATAGGTTTCTATCTCCACTTGAAAGATGTTGAATAGTGAATTTGGGGATCCTCAAAGGGTAGCTTGAGGCGAGGACGTAGGCAGTGGGGCCGAACCTCGTTAACATACTGAGTTTGCTTCTCTCTTACCCTTACTTTTTATATTTATTGCTACTTCGTATTTTGTTTATATTTTATATTGTGTATTTGATTTATAATTGTTAATTTTTTAAATACAACCCAATTTACCCCCCCTCTTATGTTAGTCATCTGGGCAACACTTACCACGGGTGTAAAACTATGGTCTCTATTATAATGTTTGTACCAACATCTCTGTTTTTGGTGCACCCACTTTGGAAACAAAGTGTTTTTCTACATGGTCTTTCTTGTGTACTCACTTAAGGTTTTGAGAATAATAAGGGGAAGATGCACATTCTATTTCTGCTTGGTTAGCTACTGGGGTTTACACAACTCTACCACGTCTGTAAAATATGGAATTCTTTATGTTAGGATGTTGTTCATTTATGTTTATTCCAAATGATTTTATATGTTTTATTGTTGTAATTAAATGTTTTTTGAAGTTTGCTATGAAAATTTGACAATCTGTTTTCTTTTGCATTATATACTGGCTCATATTTACATGCTAGTATATATTTACTGCTTACTGAGTTATCGATAACTCACCCAATTACATTAATATTTTAGATGATTTTGATGGTTCAGGCGAAAATTAGGAATAGGAAGCATGGACAGGATTAGCTGAGGATAGTAGATTTAGTACCTAAGGGTACTATGATTATAGTAGATTGGATCTTATTCTATACATTGGTTTATGGGGATGTTGGTATTTTATTGAGACTTCATGGATTTGTTGATTTATTTCATTGGAACCTTGTCAATTTATTATACCACGTAAAGTCTAGTATTTTGAAACTTTACCAATGTTGTTAGATCAACTTTGTGAAGTTCCTTAAAATTTTAATGTGTTGAAGGATTTCATTGATGTTAGTTTTGTGGAAGTATGTATATTTTTATTAAAAGAGCTTTGGCGAGTTGTAGAGTTGTTGTCTTTATGATCCATGGAGTATATATATTATATTAATGTTGGGAGATGACGTAACAGAAACTAACTCGCTAGACCTCTTGCTATGGGGCGTTATAGTCATGTCTATCTTTCATTTACATTTAATTTATTATTTAATGCTATGGATGAATGTAAGGCCCGCCCCCATACCTACGCTCAAGCAACTATCAGGGGCTGGTGATTGCTTGCTCCTTCTCGATCCCTTTCTAGCTTGTACCAAAAAATGCATCATGCTCCATCTTCCCGTGGCAATATCCTCAAAAACAGCTATCCATTTCGACATGTAGGCCATCCACCAAACTGTGGAGATCAAAGGTATAAGCCCTCATGTGATGAGAAGAAACATACGTCATTATCATTCTTTCGTCGAATATACCACGTACGTAAGCCAAATCAATTACCATAACCACACGATTGGAGTTGTAGACTCATTCATTTAGGAGGATAATTACTCCTTCATCCATGCCTATTTTTGAATTTCGATAAATTCATTAGGTTGGGTCCTTATAGATATACATATATATGTATAAACTATATATAGATGGAAAAATAAATTAATATATACGCCAATCCGAGAAAAAGTATATTTATTTACAAATCCGGACATCATATAACCAAAAAAACAAAGTCATGACAAAATGGAAGGAAAAAAACAAAAACTTGCTTTATAAGAAAGTAAAAAATAAAAAAGCTACCAAAACCAAAAAAAACTTTACAAGAAGATGAAAGAAAAGTAAAATCGCTAAATTAAAAAAAACCAACACTGCATTATATATCCATCCTATCTAGTAATACATACTAATATATCAACTAAAGATCTGAAAATAAAATAATATATATAACAACCATAGTACTGTAGATTTGATAGAAGTTTCGAAAATGAAGTAAACATTAAAAAATTACACCGTAGGGATAAAACGTCAGCATCTACCCGAGCTAAAAAGATTTATTTAATTATAGAGTGAAAACGCAAAAGTTTTTATTTAATAATATATTTATCTGTTTTAATAAAAGGTGAAAGTAATCATGCTAGGGCGTGTTTTTTTGTGTTTATTTGAAGAATTATGGTAATTAATATTTAATTTGAAGAATCATTAATGCGAATGAAATTTTATATATTGATTTTAATTTGAGGACACACCTAAACCTAGAGATCGAGTCACGTCTGTCCAATATTATATTTTTATTTTTTGGATATATAAAAAGTGAAATTAATCATGCCAGCTTTCTTGGTAGTACTAAAAGAAATTTTAATTTTAAAGGTGAAATAATTTAGGGACAAACTAAATTAATTCATCCCTAAAAGTAGGTAATGGAGACTCGTCTCAAAACTGGGATGACTTTTTAAAACCGTTCGAATGGTTAAATACTCGTTTGAATGGTATTTTCTGTAACGGTTTAGATCGTCTCAAGAAGAGATCAAAACTATTCGAACTGAAAATATTAGGTTCGAACTGGGAATTAATGACTATTCGAATGGTGTATAATCTGTTTGAATAATAATCTTGGTAGCGACAAGTTCGAACACAACAATTATTCATTCAAACTGATGGTTTGGTGGAAAATTAAATTACAATGCCTGGGATATTTTTAAACATGTTCGAACGGAACATACCTTGTTCGAATGCATAAACAAACATTCAAACGGTAATGTTTAGTGATAATAAAATATTGTTAAAGAGGTCAAAAATATTAAAATAATAAATATTTTTTCCATTAATTTGTTATCATTTTCAAAATATAAAAGATCTGTATATATTATATATTATGATTTACGGAGAATTAAAATATTTAGAATTCATAAATTACTTTTTTGTAAATAATTTAAAAATATTTTAGTGATTTCTTTCATGTAAAATAAGATTTTTAGTTAAATAAATATTACTTTAAAGATAGTATCATTTTTTAATGAATGGAATGTGATCCGTTATTCAAAAGAAAAAAAAAAAGATAGTATCATTTTTTAGATAATCGTGAGCAGTAAGTATAATGAAAAAAAAAACATAATTAATAATAAAGAGGCTAGCAAGTACTAAAAATAAAAACCATACAGGAATTAAATCCTAAAACTCTAACGTTCGATACAACATAAAAATCGTAAATTAATAACTAAAACCATCTATTTGTTAAATAAATCAGGATCCTCCTGTAAAATAGTTAGGCATCCATCTATCTCCTTAAGCTTCTCCATGATGGGCTCAATGAGCTCCTGCCTAATAATTTGGCAGTGCTCCGCCAGCAGAGCTCGTACCTCATCAAAGTAACACCAGCAGGTTTTCTCTCAACACCGACAGTAGCAGTAGAAGCTGAATCGGTCGGCGGAGCATTTTCTTGTACTCCAGGAGTCTTTGGCCAGTGACACTTGCTTTTAGTGAATGTGATCTTGTTAAGGGGCCTCATCTGTGGCGACCTCCGCTCATTCCATTGCACTATAACACCCGATCGAAGTAGAATGTTAGATATCAACAGTGCAACTAGTAGACTACCTCCACTCGAATAGTGAGACTCCGATCGAATGCAGAGGAAGAAATACAATGTCAAATCAATCGGCTCCCTCATACTATCCGCAACAAAAATCTAGCTCACTAGATCCCGAAATCAGTCTTATATTTTTTCAGATTGATGTTATACCCAACAATCAGATTAAGCATTCTAAAAATGCTATATAGTCGGCCAGTCAAATCACCTTGCCGCCATCATATGGAGGAGCTGATGGGTCTTGCACTAGCTAGCAGACCTGATCGTCTATGGGACCATCATCAACTACTTCATTGTTGCCCTCACTATCATCCAAGTCAGCATCCAGCTGATCGGTCTCTAAATCTGACGATGGCGATGAGGATACGACCGGTGTGTCCACATCAAACGGTGTAGCCGCTGCATCCGCTATAGGATATGCACCAAGAATTTACATAATATCAAGGAACTCAGCAATAATATTGGGAGAAAAGATGATACTCACTCCTCGAACCGATAAGTTGTAGCATAGTGCGTCATTAAGGTGCTCTCCCATGGCATGGTAAAACTCACCGACCATCTCCGGATATGCTATCCCCCTCTACTGACAAATCGGTATCCATCCCCAATTGGTGATGGATTGTAAGCTCTGTACCTCCCGTGCAAGATTATGGAAGTCATCCAGAATGATCTCCTGCTCAACTAGTGTAAGTGTAACCTACTGAGCATGAATTGCTTCGCTACTTTGGCCAGTCTGATCGTGGGAATGTTTTCTTCTGCTGGTTGTCATTAGTATACTGTCGATCCGCAAAACAACAATGAAAGTAAGAACATAATTAAAATAATTATGTAACTATATTATTGAAGAATTATACTATATTGAAATGAATTGAAATAAATAGTTCGAACAAAACATATTATATTCGAACTAGCCATCCTGTTCCTGTTCATTCGAACAAGCAACAACCATATTCTAACACTATAATTGGTGTTCAAATGAATATATTTAGGTCATTCGAATGAGTGATCAATGCTGGAATAGAAATAAAGTTGTTAGGAAACTCCTCATTCAAACGGATACCAGTCCATTTGAATAATTGATGGCTAACTGCTATTTTAATTCGAATGACAAATTAATCCTTTCGAATGACCAATTAAGTAGTTCAAATGAATTAATTTCTATTTGGCAAATACGCGTTCGAACGAAACCTTAGCCAAACAACCATGGCTGAGTCAACTTAGCCCCGAATGTAAAAATCATGGATTCCTGAGAATCCTTGGTTTTAATCAGTAGAAATGATTTAGGAGTGAAGCCCCATCATTTCTACAGATTATATCCATGTGATTTGGCCCCAAAACACCAAAATGGGGTCGGATTGATTCAAAATCCAACCCCCTCAAAATTTACCAAAAATATAAGCAATAGTTAAGTTTGTAGGACACATACCTCTTAGAAGTGAGAATTTTGAAGTGCTACGACGGAGCTCGTGGTGGAGTTGGTGGCTGCGAACGGAGGAGAGGTGGAGCAACGGAGGAGAGTTGTAATTGTTTTTCATTTGAACGTAAATGGCGATGTTCGAATTGGGTATATTAATCACGATGTGGCGTTCAAACTGGTAAATTACCCGTTCGAACGATTTCATTTGAATTTATTTTGTTCGAATACTAAATATATTTGTTCGAACGGTTATTATATACTTAAATGTAGTTCGAACTAAAAGGATATACGTTCGAACGGGTATTATACTAATATATTTCTAATTATATTACTAATACTAATATATAATAATACTAATATTACAAAGTACAAAAGTATAAAAATACTAATTATAATATAGTATATATAATATATGAACTATATTATACTTTAATTATTAAAATATACCTATACTAGTATGTGAAATTATAAAAATTATAATATACTAGTATACTAGTTAAATATATTATAATATATTAGTTAAGTATATAATATAATATAAGTATGTATAATATAAGTATAATATTAGTATAAAATATATACTTTATATTTTGCTCGTATATATATAATATAATAGCATAAAAATAAATGTATAAAAATACATCTTGTATATCAAAAGTATAAAAATAATAATTATATATAAAAACACTAGATAAGTAATTATATATTGTACATACTTTTAATATATACTAATAAATATATATACAATATATTAGAATAAATATATACACTAATATAATGTTATAATCACTACAAAGAATATCCCATGTTCCAGCAACAACATCCTTCGGAATTCCCCCTATAAAACGCAGCAGTTGGCCTGTACCAACAATTCTGGGTTGGTCACACGTTGGATGCCTTAGTTTCGTTGCAACTGTTGGAACTCAGCTGTGGATGTGAATCGTTGGGAAAACAGATGTTTTCCATCATTTTCTACTGATGCAAAAAACAGAGGATGTGCACTGCAACTGCTGTAAGGAGAAGTGATTGTAATCGTTGTAGCAAATTTTTCGGGTCAATTTATATCGTTGTAGTACTGCAAATAGGCCGCTACAATTTTTCAGGTGCATCCTCGACTAATAAATTCTTCGCTATAACTTCTACCTTTACGTCAACAGCCCATCCACCACAAATACGATTTTGTTCGCTGATGCTATCGATTCTCAACGAGAAAGAAAACTAACGGGTTTATTGTGTGCCGCCGGCAGAATAATGGTTTGCGGCTTTGGAAAATCGTTGCCATGCCTTCCTTCTCAACGGAGATACTTTTTGACGCATCAAGGTCCATTATTAGTTTATCCAGTCTTTTTCCCAGCTAGCGTCATATATTGCCGCTGCATGTAGCGATAGTCCCAGCGAAGATATTACAAAGTTGCAATATATCCTACTTAAAGACCTTTTTAAGTCCCAGATGTTGCATCGATAAATCTTAGAAGATATTAGAGGCTTTTCCAGCAGAAATTCTTTTTGTTGCATCGATTTATTTTACAAGATATGTCAATATGACATTGGGCATTTTCTGCCATCGATCTCATCACTATTGGAGGTTTGATTGCTATATATTTTGTACTACATTTCTCCCCACAAGCTATACAATATTACTGGAACATAAATTGGCTACGCTTTTTTGTGTTGCTACTTGAATTAATAAGTAGATCATAATATTACCAGTAGATCATATTCATTGTCAGTAGATCATATAACAAGATAATATTGGTCATTAATTTGGTAACATAATAAGTAGATCATATAAGTGTATTGCATATTATCATATATATACATAAAAAAGACAGGAATCTGAAATGTGTGTTCTTCATCAAGATTGATAGAACTCACAGTTTATAACTTAATAGTCATTGCCAATATGTCAATAACTATTTGTGGAAAAATTACATGGAAAATGAAGACAACAATCTTCCCTATTTTATAAATATATATAAATTTTGTAAATAGTTTTTTTCATTAATAAACAAGCAGATATAGAGATTCCTAGGTAATTGGATATATAGACCACCTAAACACCCCTGTTAATGCATTAACTATGAAATTGCTATGTGGGTCTCATCCTCATGCAATTTATAGACTAAAAACTGGAATTTCTAGAATGTAGTTGTCATATATGAAATCTGTAACATTGCATAACGATTGAGCAATTGCATTGTCATATCAACCATCTCAATTCATAACTCTTGCAACCCAAACATCATATTGCCATACAAAATCACAGCTTCATTGATCATCAAGTGGGCTAAAACCAGTTCGATTGTACAAACAAAAATGGCCTTCCTTTCCAGAACATTTTTCAAGCTTCCTTACAACTGCCCAGCCCCTACTAACTAGTCCAATCCCCACAGCAAGCCACATGTATTTAAACTTTAACAATTCCATATATATACACTGGTGCATTCATGTAATTCACACATAGAAAGAGAGGAGAGACTGATTTCTTACACATTATATATCCCCTAACTGATATATTGTAATTGCATGGTACTCAATGAACCTTCTGGTCCATGCCCTCTGAACTGTCATCTTGCATTGTAGCATAGCCCTACACATTTCTGGCTGGAGTGGGTGGAACTTCTTAATTAACATATATAGCTCACCGACAAAGTAATTCCTAGCATGCCGCCCAACAATGCCCAACATGAAGTCACATTAACTCCAACCACCTGTATTCCAATAACCCTTTTGAACATCAATTGAGGTATACATGAATATTGCAATATATAGTTAAGGTAAATTATTAATGGTATGCAAAAATCATCTATCACTTTGTGGTTAACATGAATTCTTACATATTCATGTACCTGCCTAGTTGCAGTTGCTTCTGTCACTCATTATCCAATAGCAAACTATTGCCCTTATGCGTCTCCCATTATGAACAACTTATACTTTAAATAAATTCCTCAGTTGAAAGTGTGCTAGATTTCATATACTAGCAATGTCAATTAACCTAGTGTAAGTTCCCTCTATATCAAATATTTGGTGATCATCAAATCTGTTTAACACATATCAACACAGTTAATTGTACAGTTCACATGTTACTTTGGTTGCTCCTGGTTTCTATATAAACTTCTGGTGATTTTCTGAATATATTCCCAGCAATACGACATCCTATCCAGCTATATCAAAAATAAACCTCAACGTTTTGGCAGTCATTCCAATATCTCACTAAGGCCAGGTATGATACAAATGTGCCTCTATTGGCATCTTGTGTGTATTTTGTGTTCCTCTTAACTTAACACCTTTTTGAATAGACAATACTCATCCAGCTATTACGTATACTTGAACACTTGCGAGAAATCTTTGGTCTTTATGATCTTTAGTACCCTTAAAATAATCCAATTTTAAACTTTTATCATATACATGCCAACCAGTCAGTTTCATTTTACAGGACATCAATCATGTGCTCACACAATAGTTCAACCATTTTGCTATCACTTCTTTTTAAATATATAGTTTTACTACCTCCAACCTCTATCTCTAATTTGTGCAGCGCACCCCATATATTCATAAGTAGTTACAATTTGTCCTAAATTCAAGTGCTACCCCATATTTGTAGAAGCCAACATGCATCAGCCTTGGCACTCTTGACTTAATTGCATATATTCATGCTAAGGATTGATAAATGGGAAAGGCATGGTTATGACTAAGTTTTGTAACTTAGTCCTCTTTGGCATTTTCAACTGTTTTTTAAACTACAATGCATATAATTACTCAGCACCAGTTTTTTCAATATAAACAAATATTCTATACATAGGTCAGTTTTGCACATCTAAGCACATAACTTTAATTATCATAATATATTGAAGAAACCATTTCAAAAGCATGAATCAACAAACCAACTAATGGCTTCTAAAGCATCACTACAACACAGAAAATCCCACAACACATGTACTTTTGTAATTTTTCTAACCTTGTCAAGGAAATGTAACTGCTTACCAGACATCTCCAAACATTTTCATTACACTATCACATTTCATTTTGGGATATTGCTGGACATATCCTCCACCATATTGTTGTCCAGTTGCGATTGCCCAAAGGCAACCAATTCCATCACTACAGTCTTGGTTGTACATGCATACCAACAAGTAGTATAATGTGAGCGTAATAATTGAGCCGTGTGAGCAAGTAAATTCCTAAGACAAGGATTAAAATCTCATACTTACATATGTATTTTTTCTAATTCACCTTCAAATATGTAACCCACTGAACTTATCCCCTAATATGCTAACTTACTAGCTTAAAACAAGCTACTTTGTTGGAGTGACCAAGAAATATATGGCTAGCTAGAAAATACTTCCTCCCACAACCATCCCACACCTGCCCTTTTGGCTTCCACAAAAAATGACCAGGAAGTACCCCGTACACAAGGCATAGATAGATAGCAGATTGCTACATATATATATAGATGTATATTACTATATGTTTTCCCCTAGCCACCCTCTCCTCTTTTCCCAAAAAGCATGCAGTAAGCATGCACTTTAATAACCCACAAAAAGTGCACCCAAAATATATCAAAAAATTGCTAAATATATATTTGCATGCAGCTCGGAGGTCACTGCCTTCCCCGAAGAGAGTCTGCCCCGCGCGACTGAAATGAAGCCATGAAACTCCTAAACAGAGCGTTAGTTTCAATTTGACGCTCCACAACCACCCGCATTTCTTCCCTCACACGGTCTAGTTGACTCTTGTAGTCCTCCGCATCTTTCTTATGTCTTTCCACTAACATTGCATACTCTTTAGCTTGTAACACGTCCTTTTCTCTTGTAGACTCTGGTATCACCATCTCTCCGAGGCCTCGTGCATATCCTGGCCTATGCCCAAGTACCTCCCTAAAGATAGCCCTAGCTGCCTCATCAGTGTGATTCTCAGGGGCTAATTCATCCATCTTTCCAGTCATCTCCTTTTGCACATAGTGTAATATCAGTTATTTTATCTTCCCACAAAAGATAATGCTGGTTTCTGATTTTGTACATTTTTTTACACTATGCCTTTTTGTCTATCTGGGCTGAAAGATTTGAGAAAACTTACATAAATATCTTCAGTGGCATCTGTGACAAATCTATCATTCTTCTTTGACCAACGGACTGCTTTGTAGAAGTCCACTAAGTTTGCTCCTTCAAATCGCTACAAATTATTAAAATGACAATTTAGTTAGATGGTTCAACAACCATAAATCTCTCATACTGACGATGTATTTGAGACAACAAAATCTGCAATAAAGTCTAAAGTGTACATCCACAGTTAATGAATCTATAGGATGTCCCTTTGGATTTTTTTAAGCAACCCAATGTTGTGCTTTCTCTAATGATACATCAGATATGCAAAATATTAGGCAATTTAATAATATAATAGCAAGTCTAACAATTTCATGTTTTTATCCATCTACTACAACCATTTAAGTTAAAAATTCTATCTTACCATAAGTGGTTGCACAGCTAATATAGACATCCAACACAATCTGGAAAGAAGGGTTGTCTTCAAGACATAACATGCAAGTTACAACAACACCTTTGAGCTCGCCCNCCCCCCCCCCCCCCCCCCCCCACATTCCAACTTTCAGTGGCTTAACCCCTAACCTAACTTGTATATGGCCTGCTATTTTTTCATGCAACCCTAAGGCACAAATATGCAAATCTCACTTATATGTCTGTCTCTGCTTGATAAAACATTCTTAAACAGCAACCACATAATCCAGTTATATTTTAAAACAGAATATTGAAGCTAAATATGGTGGTAGAGAGTTAATGCATAATCATACAATTACTACCTCCAATCACTGATCTTAATAGAAGGCTGTGTCTTTAAAAATAATACAGTAGAAATTGCTAAATAGAGTTTAAGATTACCATAATCAACTTGAAATGAATTGAAGGAAATTTTCCCAAGCCCTATACCTTTTTCCTCTAGGATCCTCACAAATGATTTCCGCCTTTCAGTGTGATTAATCTTCAGCTTTTTACGATTCTCCTTATTTATGTTTGAGATTTTCTGCCATCATGCAAAGAAACAGGTTATTCCAACTGCCAACTATATGGACCTTTGTCAAGAGTTGTCTATATTGTATATACCATATGGTAGCCCAAAATATGAAAGCTTTAACATACCTTGAAGTGGTCACTTCCCCATCGGCCACATAGCTTAACCCATACCAAGGGCTTGACCAAGCTTGTCCCACCAGCCAATGCCTCCTCATAGCTCGCATATGCCAAATACTTCTTGTGAAGCTCATGGTGGAAGGCGTTAAATCTCTTACGCAGCTACTTCCAAACTGCCAACCGATGGTTCTTAAGTTCCCAATCTAATTCAAAATCACCCTACACATATAAAAAAAATATGGTCATCAAACCCATTGTTAAGTGCCCTTCCTTACAATTGCATTACAGTTATGTATATTGTCTTACCCTGACCCTGTCAATCAACTCATCTTTAACGGACTTGGGTACATCCGTCCATCTTGCGAAGCTCATGTCCGCATGATGTTTTAAAATCCACGTTACTCGTGTTGTAAAGAATGAGGCATTCTCACAGTAAGGTGCTGTTTCCCCATCATTTATTTTCAAAG
This sequence comes from Carya cathayensis, assembly GCA_011037825.1. Lineage (NCBI taxonomy): Eukaryota > Viridiplantae > Streptophyta > Magnoliopsida > Fagales > Juglandaceae > Carya > Carya cathayensis. The sequence goes on along the minus strand of QGSO01000252.1, from coordinate 1,592,484 downwards.
GTACTTTCCCGTGCCTCCTCAATTTATCAAACTCGGTACACTTAGCGGGCCCACGTCCACGTTTCTGCTGTCCAACGTTTGTTACGGGAACCTTTTCTTCGTCCTCTATGGCATTAAGATGTGAAAAGTATGCAGCAATTATTTAGTGAGAACAAACTAAATTTACTACAAACATATCAATAATGAAGCTGCAAGCCAGAGGAAAATTCAATGTCATGAATAACACAACAGGCCTGCTTACCAATATTGTCTCTAGTAGAAATGGCTTGTTGTATCGGATTGGTTCTGGGAGTATTTATTTCAACTATTGGTGGCTGTGTGGATGCATCAAAGCTCTCACCTTGACCGTCTCGCTGACTCCATCACCAAATATTGTCTCTATTATTGTCTGCTGTTGGTATTGGATTGGCGTAGACAGAATATCTTTCTGTGGATGGTGGCTGTGTTGACGTATCGTGCATTTGCCCATTAACCTCTCGCATTATCCATCGCCAAATAGGGTCTCTATTTGTGTTCGCTGTTGGTATTGGATTGGCATTGACATTATTTCTGAATACGGCAAGTGGCTGTGTTGACTCATCATAGCTCTCGCCTTGACCCTCTCGCTTACTCCATCACCAAATATTGTCCCTATTAGTGTTCGCTGTCGGGTTTGAATCGGCATTGACAACATTTCTTTCTACGGAGGGTGGTTGTGTTGACTCATTAGATCTCTCGTGTTGACCCTCTCGCTGACTCCATCTCAAAATATTGTCTCTATTAGTGCCCGCAATTGGTATTGGATTGGCGTTGACATGAATTCTTTCTATGGCGGGGGGCTGTGTTGACTCATCAGAGCTCTCGCCTTGATCCTCTCGCTGACTCCATCGGCAAATAAGTGGAGGCCGTGGTCGGCCTCTTGAATAAGGTCCACGTCGTCCTTTAAATTGTCGAACTCCTCTACCCCTGCCTCTCCCACTTTGTTCCATCTAGTTATCTAAGTTTATCTTCATATTAGGTGACAACCAAATCAATAAATTAATTACAATCTAAAGGGTTGTATTACATTACCTCCCTTGTGATGACTGAGTCAGTTCATGTATCAAAATAGAAAGCTTTTACTGAAAATTAATACTGTGCAAATTCTGTCAACTTTCTCCCTCATACAGAAAGTTTACTTTTCTATAATATGACAGAGTACAAGAAAACAGCTTGCAAGTCTATATTTATATTATGTGGGAAGAAAAGCAAAACCCAAAACCAAAATAATGCAATATCTGTCTAACTTTGCTACTCATTTCATTTAAATTGCTGTACACAGAACATGTACCACTATCCATTTTGAGTTCACCCCTTGAATATCCTTCCACCTATATGTTGGGCAATGTCAAAAATCTTTATGGCATGAAAATTTTTAATGGAGTAAAACACTGCCAAACCATCACCATGTAGCTTAATATCAACCTATGCAAATAATAGGTGACTTACAATATCAATTCAGCTTGAGCTTCGAATAAAATTGGAAACAACTCCTAACCATTGTTGCCCTATCTATTAGTTAAGACAACTCAAGACTCAAGTTGATCACCAACAGCCTTTAATGTTATACCATGTATTCCGTAATTTTCCTTAACCGACGCAGCAGAATAAGTGACTATTATCAAAAAACTTGATGTCTTAACAGCTTCCCTCTATATTAATTTACAGCATGTTATTTCAAAGTTTGAAGTTAGGCATGCAATATATGGTCCTACATCTGCACTTCCTCACTTACCATAACAGTTGAATAATCTCAACCTAACATATGGAAAGTAGTTTACCTCCTACAGTTTTTTACCTACACTAATGTTGCTGTTGGTAACACCCCACCTTACGAATGTTGGTAATCCAAGGGATAGAGAATATTATGCATCTTCTATGACTGAATTTCCAGTTACTGGGAATAGTTTGACCTGCCCAATATGAGTCAGTCATCAATTCACCAACATGATAAGGCATAGATATTAAAATACCATAATTATCATGATTTCAATTCACTAGTCAGCATACTTTCAATTCACTAGTCAGCATACTTGACTAGTGAAAATTGCACAACCCTGGTCTCTAGTATGGAGTTCAAAGGCTGGCCTTTTATCTCAGCACATGTTTGTAAGAAGAGGAACAAAAGTGTTGTGTCCTGGAGTGCATTGCAGTCTTGAAAACAAAGCCTAACTTGGAATGTAACAGGTTTGGTTAAGTCAAACCTTTTATGTCTTTTTTTTTTCTTTTTTTGGACTCTATACTCAAGCATTTCACTCTCCATGTAATGGAGAACTCTCTATTTCCTTATCCCACAGATTTATGTAGCCTATATTATTTCCACATGATATATTCTTCCCGAATACATCCCAGCTAACACAAAATCACTACAAACGTTGCAATCTCCTACTTCCCACCCATTAGAAAATCTCAGCATGCATCTCAAAAAACAAGAAAAATAAGATTGCCAATGGGAAACCAGTAAGTCTCATTCTCAACAACAATAAAAACTGTATCTCAAAAAATAATTGGATAGAAATGGCTCTAGAAGCACCAACCAACCTTAGCATTTTCATTTATAGCGTTCATGAATAAACACAACAAGAAATACTTTCCTCACTTACCTTGAACCTTTTAACTTCAAAGTAGAAATCTGTGTCCTCTTACCAAGTGGCTGTTGGGAGTTTTGCTGCAAAAAGGTCTAAACTTTCCTCAGAAACAGGGAAGGCAAGAATAGGTGCTGAATTGAAGTGCAAAACCAGAGTGGCAAGTTCTTCAGCTTCGTCTATATGTGATGAGCACAATCCGTGTACTTGATCAGCTGAGATGCAACAGTTTAAATGTGGTAACTTCCAAATTTACCCCTATTATTCCAACTTTTAGTAGCTAAACTCTTGCCCACTAAAATCCAGCGCCAAAAGTTTCCCCCCACCCCACTGATAATGAACTGTACATTTGCACATCAGGTTTATTTTTAGTTTCACTACTTTTTAAGTTACCAGTTAACTTAAAATAAGATTTTAAGTAAATCTATCTTTCACATAAAAACGGCTCTTGATCCTGCTCTATAGTGGTATAATACATCATGTATAATTTGCAGTAGCATTAATTAATTCTACAATTTGCAGTAGCATTAATTAGTTCTTAGTCCCATCAGAATACCTATTTATAATTTTATAATACTGCCCACAACTGACACCATGATATATTATGCAAATCTAATACTGGGTCCACAAGCATGCAATTTGGAAATATCAATTAAACATAACCGTAAGTGCAATGTTGTCCATCTGGGGATCATGTTCAGCATGTTATCTTTGAGAAACAGATATTTACTTAAAATAGCCTTTCGTCAGTGAAAGCACATTTAGTAATTATTTAAAAACTCACTTATATTGGCATAAATGACTCCAATATTTAAAACTATGCTTTTCTCCCCTTGCAATGAATATAGTAATTATATCTAATAATTTATCTTTTTGTCAATTGTCTAGTGTCTCTGCCAATTGGAAAGTGCAATGCATAATCAACTGGATAATTATAACATGCATTTTGTCCCTATCATTTATTGCCCAGGTGTTCACCCTTGGACTTTGTCAACTCGATTATGGTCCTTATATGGAGCTAAAACTCTCTAGTAGTTCCACAATAGCCATACCATGCATTAAAAATGGATTTCATTTATGGTTAATTTATCTAGTGATTCTTCCAATACAAGTTGATTACCCAGGCCAGCTTTGTTGGGATAACTCAATTGGAATACACAAATGGACTACAAAATACTCATGCAGTTCAGTTATGTGTATGGCATGTGCAGTATCATTAATATGTTCAATTCAGATTGTTCACGTTGTCTATATGGACTGCATTTGGTAGAATATTAATACACCAAACATTAAGTTATAAGGGGGGCTGATGATTGAATTTTTTCCATGCTCCTACCGCTTTCATGTACATTACTAATGGTCTCTACACACTATCCACATTTTGGAAACATTATGGTAACTTCAGTAAGCTGTATTGTTACTCTTCAGACGCAGCTCATTCAAGTTGCACATGGTTAGTTTAATATAGTACATCAAATGCACTATAGCATAGATATTATTGTCAACTTCTTCAGCTAACATTTAGCTACAACAGCACGCTGTCGTGTTACAGCTTAAGTCATTTTATCACCTGCAGTAACAGCACACACATCCATAACCATGGTTAGTACATGCGTTAGGATGTTTGGCTAGAATCAACACAAAGAATTCACTAACAACAAGCAAGCATTAAGTACACAAGGCAAAGATTTCACTTACTACCCAAGGACCCCAAGTACCACTTACTACGCCCTGCACAAGAATATTTACATTACACTCCAGCCATCAATAAATCACACAGTACAAGATAATGCATTTATTATTGAATAGCTATCACTAATAAGTAGAGCATTTACATCTTAATTGGTAATCAATATAGATGAAGGTTATGGCCATTCAAGTCCAGTAGTAAAATAATATGGTGTTTACCTTTTATCCAAAGCACATTTAGGTGGTCTATTTTGACATTGAATCTTCATCTGTGGAGAAATATTCCTCGTCTGAATATTCCCCATCGCCGTAACCATCTTCTGAACCATAAGCAACCACCTCATCGTTGATGTTGTCTATGGTATTCTCATCGTGCCGCCCCAGATGCATAACTTTTGCTACATCAATACTTATAGGTTCTATATCAGTCCTACTTAGTGGAGTTGAGACTGGATCATCATCACAATGCATAGGAGCATACTCATATGATGGAACCTCTTCTTGATAGGCATCATCATCACTTGATTCAACATCAATATCATCTAAAGGGCTTGGTCTTGGTGGAATGTCTTAAACATTCCTATTTGTGAACTTCTGAACAACATACCAATTCCCTTTCAACCATAAATCTTTTACATAATAACATTGGGAAGCTTGGCATGCCAATACAAATGGCTCATCCTTATACCAAGTGTGTGACATGTTGACACTAGTCATATGGACGTCCACTCAGACCCCTCGTCTTTGATCACCGACGTCAAACCAATCACAATTGAACAAGTAAACGTGACGCCCTCCCATATAGCGTAACTCTAGGATTTCATTTATAACACCATAGAAGTTCAGATTATTAGGCAAATTTTCACCCATTACAACAACACCAGAATTTTGTGTCCGTCGCCATGGTTCACATTGTTTTGAATGGAACCTTTTCCCATTTATAATGCAAGCAGAATATGTTGCAACCCAACGGTCGGGACCGCAAGCTAATGCATATAGATCTACGGAAACATCTTGCGGGTTGACTATACATTGGTCTTGAACCAACCAGAATACAATGCACCGCCTCAGTGTGTTAAGAGTTCTATATTAGTGGGGGAACTACCTAATTAGACTGAGATTTTAGACTTACACTTTTCTTGAACCAAGTTGGGAACTCATTTTTATGCATGCGATCAATTGAATTTGGCGTATGCAACTTACACTTCTCGTAACACAAAAGCCAAGGCCATGTATGTAAAAACCATGGGACCATAACACATAATACGTACAGTTTGATTGCTAAAACATAAGTAAATGTTTATAATATATCAAGGATGCATACTCTATGTAGGGTTGAATCTCTACGCAGTTGTTAAGAATGTACCATCGAGCTGAGATAAGGAGTTTATCATCTAATTTCACATTAGATGCTATACCCAAGGGACGAACATGTTGATTGAAAATTGAGAAACCATCTATGGTGTCCTCTCCTCCGCCATCAATGTTGCGATCAACTCGATTGAATTTGGTCTCAACATCTTGGAGGTACATTGAGCAAAATGTCAAGCATTCGTAATGAATATATGCTTCTGCTATTGAACCTTCTGGTCGTGCTTTATTTTTGACATACCGCTTAAATTTGCCGAGATATCTGTCAAATGGATACATCCATCTACATTGTACTAGACCACCAAGTATCGCCTCACGGGGTAAATGAATAGTTAGGTGGACCATGACATCAAAAAAGGATGGAGGGAATATCATCTCCAATTTACATAAGATGATGACAATATCACTTTGAAGCTGGGATAGGTGAGTTATATCAACTGTTCGTGAACACAACTTTTTGAAGAAACTGCTGAGTTCTGTCAATGCCAAGGCAATGTCAGATCATAAGAACCCCCCAACTGCGATAGGAAGTAGGCGTTGCAAGAAAACATGACAATCATGGCTTTTAAACCCTGATATTTTGCAATCACGTACGGAGACACAACGGGCAATATTGGAAGCAAACCCATCAGGGAACTTAACCTCCGCCGACCATTCACAAAATTTATTCCTTTCTTCTCCGTGTAATGTGTACATTGCAGGTGGCAGCGTAAATCATTCACCTGCACGCCTCAAATGTAATTCCTTTCGCATACTCAAAATCTCCAAGTCACGTCGTGCATTGATGTTATCTTTGGTTTTGCCAGGAATGTTCATTAAAGTACCGAAGATGTTATCACAAATGTTCTTTTCAATATGCATAACATCCAAATTATGCCGAATCAAAAGGATTGACCAATAAGTTAACTTGAAGAATATGCTAATCTTTGTCCAATTCAACTCTTCTGAAGTGCGTTTTCTCTTCCTACGAGATTTACTAAATTTCACATCCCCAAGCATATGTAGCTGACTGACAATGTCTGATCCAGATAACACCCTTGGTGGAATACGGTGATCGTCTTTACCATTGAACAACCCTTTCCTCGATCTCCATATGTGGTCTGGCGGTAAGAATCGACGGTGTTCCATATAACATTGTTTCCTTCCAAACTTCAACCAATTTGACTCTGTACTGGCATTACAAGAAGGATAGGTCAATTTTCCTTTAGTTGACCAGCCAGAGAGATTACCGTAAGCAGGGAAATCATTTATTATCCACATCAAGGTAGCATGCAATGTAAACGTTTCCTTAGTGGAGGCATCATATGTAGGCACCCCATTCTCCCAAAGTTCAACCAATTCATCAACCAATGGCTGCAAGTAAACGTCAATGTCATTACCTAGTGATTTAGGATCAGGAATAATTAGGGATGTCATGAAGAATTGGTCTTTCATGCATGACCAAGGAGTATAAGGTTTTGCTAAATTGTTGAAGGGATTGAAACCATCACTGGCCAAACCGAGCCTAACATTGCGAGCATCACTAGCAAACCAACTATGGTCTTTATCAAATGTCTTCCAAGACTCAGAGTAAGCAGGATGCCTCATAATGGTATCAGTTGTGACTCGTTGGTCTTTATGCCATCGCATATCAGTGGATATCTTTGTAGACATATATAACCGTTGCAGTCTTGGCACCAACAGGAAATGACGCAACACCTTTTGAGGTATAACTCGTGTCCCATGTGTATTTGACATCCACCTTGAAGCCTTACAAATAGGACATTCATTCTTATCAGCATTTTCCTTCTAGAATAATATACAGTCATTTGGACATGCATGAATTTTGTGGTACTTGAACCCCAACCCTCTCTCCAATCCGTGCCTCTTCATATAACGATGGCCATGTAGCATCAGGAAAGGCAGCCTGCAACAAGTTAAGCAACATATCAAATGACTTAATTGACCAACCACCAAGAGTTTTAATGTGTAGCAGCTTGACAACGAATGAGAGTTTGCTAAATTTTGTACACCCCGTAAAAAGTGGACGTCGGGCATCCTCTAGTAGCTGATCAAAAGAAGGTTTACATGAAGTTGACTCTGGTACGGAGGGGCGTGAAGGCATCGGAATAGTGTCACCTTGGCTACCTTAAGGGACATTATGGAATGTCCCTGCCCATATGTCATCTAACATATGGTCCATGTCATCGATATATTCATCCTCATCATTAAGATCGAGATCGGAATCGACGTCAATCAAAGGGTGAGTTTCCTCCTCCCCATGAAATATCCATTGTGTGTAAGTAGGATTGAACCCTTTAATGAACAAGTGAGTCTCCACCTCTCTAAAAGGCAAGAATAAATTATTACAGCATAGCCGACAAGGACATCGGATTTGGTCACTTCCCCTAGCATGGCTTCATGCTAGTGTGAGGAAGTGGTTAACCCCTTCGGAATATGCAGGTGCTCGAAGTCTGTCAGGCAAGTTCATCCAACTCTTATCCATCTAAAAGGGGTATATCTCCAATTAGTTTATCAAAAGTTTTCAACGTACTAAATAGAGAGAGGAATCAGACCATGCATTGAGTACCAAATGACTGAAAAATGAAAGGCAAATAATATATTGTACAAGTGTGCTAGGTAGTTACAAATCATCTCATAACGAAGCATTTATCAATAAACAAATATGGCTTATATAATTTAAACATCATGGCAAAAACAAGTAGTACTGTTGGAAACATGCCATATTTATAAATAACTGAACAAATTATGGTAAGATGTAAACATTAAGTGAACAATTCACAGCAGACTTACCACAATACTGACAGTTTGATCATGCTATGGACGTCATAAAATAAGGTAAGGATTGATCATGATTGATGAACCTGAAATTGTAAAAATAAATGATTAGATCATACTTGCCATACGTGACGATCATATCGGGATCATGCACGTATCTTAGCTAGAAGAAATGGGAAAAGAAAAAAATAACAAAACAGAAAATAATAATGGTTCAACCGAAATATCAACAATAAGGAGTGACCTCATTCCAATTATTAGAAATATTTTCACAAAGAAAGAGTCTTCCAGGATTTATTTTATATTCACGATGAGTCTCCCATTTCATTTTCAACTGGAGTAAGTGACAAAGTTTCAATACTGTAACTGGATTGCCTATCAAACGACTTTCGTATTATGAAATATAATTAAGGCTAAGGAATATGATATGACTAAAATTGCATAGAACCATCAGATATGTATTGAACACTTCATTGACATTAAGATGTGAAAATCACTAAGAACTAGAAATACAGGTTTTCTCGGGATCATGGATGAAGAATCACAAAGGAAATAGTTCGCTATGACAATGCTATACATGAAAAACCCCAAGACCATATGTGAATCTGTCTAAGTTAATTTTAGCAAGGATTACAAATGAATAGATGCTCAAAAACTGATATTCTGCAAACGGGTATTCAGCTTTTTATGACACAGTTAACTTTAAGCACATAAAGATATATATATATATATGTGCCCTCAAACTGAAGTTTTACAATGGTTTCCAAAGAAGAGAATGTTGGGGACATGAAATGAACATGAATATTGGTCATTAAAAAAATAATGCTTAAAAAGGAATGAACAAAGTAGGGTTCCAATTGATATGGCTTCATACGGATTTTGCTATAAGCTTCTAAAGCAAAAGGTAATAAAAGTAACTTTGCACAACCCTCTAAGGTATGGATCATGCCATTCATTATTTTGCATTCCCAACCTAATTATAAGGGGTAATATGGAAGCCCAAAAGCTGCAATAAAGTGGGTTTGGACTTGGATTTAATGAATAAACCAGTTGCATATTATATCCATGTTTTCCAACCCAGGGTGAAAATATTTTGTGAAGCTCATGGTTTGGGAAAGTTCTACATAATTGGCCTTTTAACTTTTGAGGAGAGAATTAATGTTCATTGATCAAATAATTCTCCCAGGTAGGATGGCTTGAAGCATATGTTTCAATGTCTCATATTATTTGCAGAAGATTTTGTCAATAAAATCTTTGTTCTGCACCTATAGGTGACTTACAGATATAAGTTGCCTACTGTCGTTAATGATGGGTCCACTGAAACAGAGCCTCTGCCAAATATTACAGTATGGCATTGCTAGTGTTTCAATTTCATGGATTTTTTATATACTTAAGTTAATGCTTATTATACAGTGGAATATATAGCACGCCTATTGGTCAAGACTCAATACATTGGTAGATTTTTTAGGCCAATCCTGTGTACTTATATCATGATACACTTCTTTTAGCTTGTATTTGAGACAAGAAACATCAAAATAAATCTTTGGTCTTTAGAATCTTAACAAAAGCACAGCAAGAGTCATATGAATAAATATTTTAAAATGATTTTGGCAAGGAGATACAATACTTTAACAATAAGAATATGTGGATTAAAGAGATTTAATTCCCACACATGCATATATAGATGCAACAATATACTTACGGAAATTTATAAGACTATAAGCACCAATTTTGAGAAGCTTGGTCACATGGGCATGCACTAATGAGGATGTGGCTAGGAATATATACTAAGCAACAAAAATAATAAATTTGGATTATTTTCTACATTGGTTTGAACGGTCATAATTTTTGTATCAAAATCTCACTTTGGGAATATCCTGGGACATAAAAACCAATTATTTGGATAATTATAGCTACAAAATACTCATGTGACTATTTATTGTTATCTTACATTTAACAAGGAAATTTACTTTCCATTGTAATATTTAACCTGAAAATGGTAGACAATAGTTTTATGTATTTTGTAGCATACACACGATAGATTCAGATTTTCACAAAAAATATGCAAAAAATGTCAATTATCAGCTATTACGGTACACAGCAGATTGGTCACCATTTTTGGTCCTCAATATGGCCTTATGAGCTTTCCAAGGAAACATATAAACATGTTTAAATGTTCAATTAAATGGGGTTTTACATATCTAAAAGTCTTATTTATAACACTTTCTATCCCATATCTGGAGGTACAGAAAAGTGGCTCCAGTTTTGCTAATACTTGAGGTGTGATTCTCAATCCCTCTATCATATATAAGGTGAGCTGTGGACCTTTAGACTCTAGCCTCAATAACTGTGGTTTTTTTTTTTCCTTTTCATTAGTAACTTATATAAGTAGACCTGTATATTACCCAAATAATTCATGAGGACACCCAGTAGACATTCGTACAGGGCAAAGAGATATTAATACTAGAAACGGCTTCCACCACTGAACTTTGTGGAAAATCCACAACTCAACACATAGTGTTTAGAAAGATTTATTTTGAGCAGCATAACAGAACCTAGAAAAAATCATCAAGGTGGGTAACGAAAATCAAATATTGGAGGGCCCCATAAACTCAAAATTCCATATAATTGTGCAAGGACTTCACAAATTCATATACTCATCTCAAAATAGCATAACTTTCTTCAGTGAATTAATGGAATTTACGCAATTACTTCTGGTAAAGAAACAGGGCCGTAAGTACTAAAATTAGGGGCTTCTAATTCAGCATATATATATATATATATTAAAATTATCTAATACACTCTGATTAGAAAAAAAGAAGAAGCAAAATTGATGTAATACACTCTGATTGAGCAACTCAAACACAAGATCTTGCTTTCTATTAATATTACTTATATATATATATAGATATATATATATAAAGGTTATCTGCAGCATCTGTCCAACACAGTATAATCCTTTGGTGCTTCTTTTTGTTAGTTTGTTACTTGTTAGGATTCTGTCATGTTTTTACTTTTGCCAGGTTTTAGGTTGATTTTAGCAGTATAATTTGTCTTGAAAATTGCAGGTTCATGTACACTTCAAATTTTGTGTGATACGTTGGGAGTGTTGCTACATTGAACTTGGTTTGACATGACATTTTCCCTTCACAATATGGCACAAGTTACCGTCCTACACTAGCATTTGGTTCACTACATGTAGATCCCCACCAGCATGGAATGGAGTTGGATAAAGATGAATTATTTTGAAGTGTTGGGATAAAGATGAGTTTGTATAGCATTTCTTGATATTGGTTTCTAAAACTTGAATGTATTGGGAATGGATAAGTTTGTAAAAACAAATGTAAATTTTTGTAATATTTTATTTTTAAATTATTATAAGTGTCAATTTTGATCTCTAATGTTGGAATATTTTTATTTAAGCCTATATTAGATTATTTGTTATGAATATTTTGGGCTAAATATCTCTTTTTTTTTTGTATTTTTTTTTTCTAAAATATCTTAGCTTTTGCCATGAATGTAAGTAGTGGTAAATACATTTTACCACTATATTCTCGGTAGCTATTACGTATTTGCCACCAATCTGTAGACTTTCATGAAAAATGAACATTAGCAATCATATAAGATGGTGGGAAAAAGATGGAGTTTGACAACTACCCTTTATTTTGTCACCACGAAGTCTATTACAATACATGTTTTTGGCACAACAAGATACATCACAAAAAACTTTATGCCACGATATTTTCTACAAATATTATCGTGAGAATTGTATTATTTCCAACCAAATAGATTAGTGGGTAAATAAAGTTAGAGGACCACAAGGTCTTAAATCCAAACAGTTTTTGCCATGGGCCAAATTATTTTTTATCTCAAATTAGATTCGTGGCAAAAAAGCATCTTTTCCCATGAAAACAAATTTTTGTGGAAAAAATAGTATTCCCCACTTATTATATGCCACCAATGACCCACAAATAATTTTGGTGGAAAAAATTTTTTAGTCACTTAATCCTAGCTTTTTTTTACCACTCGCCTCTGTGGCATAAGCCCCAAAATCTTGTAGTGAGAGACAGAACAACAACATTAAACCGTAAAACAGATTACCAAGCGTTAGTTTAATTTCTGGAAATCAACTAAGTACTAGCCTTCAAAAAGGCACCACTAATATTTTGTAATGCAACGAACTCATGAAGGGGGGCAAGATAAATGCAATGGCAACAAGATATACCTCAACAGAGCCTCGGTTTGCCATACTATTCTGGCCAAAATCTTAGAAATTTTTCGAAATGGAGGGATGGAGCTTCAATTTGTAAGGGAAGCTGGAAATGAAGGGTCCTGATTGTGGAGATTTCAAGTGGAGAGAAAGTCGTGTGACCACTAGGGTTGCCACGAGAGAAGGCCGATTGTTTGGGACTCGGAAAATGGGGCGGTTGCAAGGACGAAAGAGTTGGTGTTGTGCGAGAACACTGGGAACGGTGGCGCTTGCATGCAATGAAAGTAGCCGGAGTTTGTTGGTGAAATGGGTTTACCTGCAGATGGGTCCTCGCGCGTCCAAACATGGGGAAAATAACAGTCAGTTTTCTTGTTTGCGCCCTTATGCTAGATCCCGACGGAAATCACTTGCGTAGCAATATTTTTGTTATCTTGCGTCTTACAAAGTCGTCATAAAAATGACAATATTGCGACGCAACACACATCTTAATGAAGTCGGTTGGTATGGGATTTAGAGGGCCGCAGCGAGTTCTAAATCAATGTAATAAATGCCATATTGCGTCAATTTCTTTTGTATCGATTTTATGATAGCTGGTAAAGGGTAGTTTTGTTGTAGTGAATGCGTCTGTCTGAATGGATATGCTAGTAGTTCGAATAGAATAAACTTCTATTCGAATAGAATAGACTTAGTTCGAACAATTTATCTCGTAGAATGTGTTTGGTGGGAAGCTTCTCGACAAAAATTGGAATATTCACTCATTTGAATGCATTGGTGGAATACGGATTCAAAACTACCATCGTTGCTTCTCTTGATTTAAAGAATATGCGGTGGAATATTCTTAGTTTTTCATTCAAACTTGTATCTAATCAGTTCGAACAACAAATGTAGCAAGGCAAAATTTTGCAATTTTTTGACTTTCGAGTTCGAACGAGTAAATTACCCATTCGAACGGTACTTCACAGATTCAAAAGCATGTACCTTCACTTCACTTTCACACAAAAACTACTATTTGGAGGCAGAGCGGGTAGGGACTATTTTGTGTGTGACTCGAGAGTGTTGTGGAGAGAGAGAGAGACAGAGAGGAATAGTTCTAGTGAGAGAGAATGAATTCTTGAGAGAGAGGAGAGGTTCTAGTGAGGCATTTTTTTCTTTTTTTCTTTTTCTTTTTTTTTTTTGTATTTTGAATTTTGAGTTTAGATATTTTGTTTTATTGAATTTGATTAAGGGTTTTTATTTTAATTTTTTATGCATATGTAGGTATTGTGGATTCATATTTGTTATTGGTTTACACAAATTTGATGTAAGATTTCTTATTTTTTGTAAGTGTTGATTTGTAATGATTTGATAATTTATTAGTGATTGTTAATTAGTTAGATTTTGTAATGTATTGGTCATTTGTAATGTGATTTGGTCATATATTTGTGATTTTTAATGTGGTTTGGTGAGATGATTAGGTGATGATAGGTATTGGGGAATTTGTGTATGATTTTTGGTATTTTTTTTTTAATGAAGCTGGTATTTGTATTTGATGAAGTTGATATTTAGTGTAATATTGTTAATTTTGTTAGTATGTTATTGTAAGTTGGGATTTGTTAGAATATTGTTTTGTTTGTGTATTGTAATTTGGGGATTTATTAAAATATGTTGGGTATATTGTGTGAAATTTGAATGAATATTTGGGGATTTGTTAGAATACTGTTTTGTTTGTGTATGTTAATTTGGGATTTGTTAAAATGTGTTGGGTATATTGTGTGAAATTTGTATGTATATTTGGGGATTTGTTAGAATATTGTATGTTTTGTTTCTGTGTGTTAATCTGTTATTAGTTAGTTAGTTTATGTTAATTTGGTATGTTAGTGTGATACCCCGCTTTTACATGTATTTTTATTAAATGAGTATTTTAAATATAATTAAAATATTGGTTCTTTTATTTTAAATTTATCGAATTTTAATTAGATTTATTTAGTTGTGACATTTATTTTAAGGTGCTGTCTTATTATTAAATTATTGTTTTGTGTTTAAAATGCTCTTTATTTTACATTATTTTATTGTTGGGCTTTAACTATTTTATTTTATTAATATTGAATTGTCATGTTTTTATTTAGCTTTTATTTATTTTATTGTGCTTTTTATTTTGTAGTAGTTTATTGTTAGGTTTTATTATTTTATTATATTTAGTCACTATGTTTAAATTATTTTGTTTAACTCGCCATTTTAAAATCTATTTTCGTTGGATCTGTTTGAGATCCTGAGTGGGAAAAGGCTGGACCTCATTTTCCTTTCCTTTCCTTTTTCTTTTTCCTTCTTTTTTTTTTTCCTTCTCTTTTTTTATCCTTCTTCCTTTTCTTGTTCTTTCCCTCCCCTGTTTCTCCCTTGCACCCGTCGACCCCTTCCCATTCCCCAACCAAAACCCTTCTCTCCGCCATGCAGCCAACCCATGCAGCCAACCCAGCCTCGCCGACCACCTCACCACCACCTTCTCATGCCGGCGGCCACCTCCTCCACGTTGAGCCCAACCCCACGCCATTCTCTCTCTCTCTGCAGCACGTAGAACTCATGGCTTCTTCAACCCGTACCTCCAGTGCGGCCAGCTGCGCCACCGCACAACTTCCAACAACCCAACTCACCGATGACCTCCCCCTCAAGCCCCTCTCTCTCCATGGCCAGATCGAAAGTCCCTAGCCCATTACTTCCCCATTCAGTTTTCTCCACCTCCCGCCGCCGTTGCACCACCACTGGCCACCATCTTTTCACCACTTCACCATGGACCTCCCAGCTACCTCACCCACCCTTCCCCAGCCCCAATCCGCCACCTTTGTAGCTCAACCACCTCCATTTCTGATTTGGCTATTTTTGACCTCCACCGCCATTTTGGCTGCCACCCACGGCCAACCACCACTTCCACTAGCTTCACTAACACTTCTAGGCCATTCTCTATCAATCCCAAGTCTTAGTTTGTTCCCATTCAAAAGTGGGTATTTTATAACCCACGGCCGCAGTGTATTTTACATTGTTACGTTGCTTTTCCTTCACCTTTTGCAACCCATTGATCATTCAGAAATTATTATATAGCATTGTAAGTATTTTTCAAGCTTCATTTTAGATTTTAATATGTTAATGATTTTATAATAAATTGTTACTGGTTGGTTATTCCGAACTGAGTTCGAGGAGTCTGGGTTCGGATGCATTGAGGACTGAGTTATTCGTTTTGGTTGATGTTGAGATTTGTTGGATACTTTGTATCTTGATGTGTGCATTGCATGGAGCATACATGTTCATGTTTAAAAAGGAAAAATTGGATTTTTAGCATAATGGCATACATGTACATGTGTTGAATAATGAAAACTGGGTTTTCATGCGTAAATTGATTTTTGGGTGCTTGTGTAGCACGACCCCAAGCCGAGATGAGGCATTATCTCGATGGAGCTCTGGTCACTCGGGAGAGCAATATACTGAGTGACATCTCCTGGGTTGTCGCTAGGCGACAACGGGAACGGGCGGGATGGTAACGCTCTCATACCGACTCCGTGGCTCATCTGCTGGCGGAGGCTAGAGGATGCTTGGCTACGTACGCGCTAGGCGCTGAACTGGGCATCGCTCGTTATGAAGTCACACGCATGGTCGTTACCCATGGTGTGACGAAGGGAGTCAGGGTGTGCGGATGACCCCTAGGGGAGGTCATGGTGCATTCGGTTAAGGAAAAATGGAAATTTATTTGAGACTTTGATTTTTGGCCATTTTCTGGAAAAATGGCGAGGAAAATTTTTAAAGGAAATATCTTGGCCAAATGTATTTTTGGCATGAGTTGGAAAGGAAATATTTTTGAGAAAGATTATGTTTTGATCTCATGCATACGGCATCCTGTTCATGCATATTGTTGAGTTTTAATATATTTTTATCTTGTGACTGTTTGGATCGTTACTTACCTGCGGTACCGTCTTTGGTACTATAGATTTTTTATGCAGAGGTTGAGGAGGAGGAGGCTGAGCCCGAGAAAGTAGCTCTACCAAATTACTGATTTTGGAGTTGTATTATTTTATCAAAATTATTTTACTTGCTTTTATATCATGTACTTTGATTTTGAAACAATGTTGAAACTTGTAATATTTTGATCCGCTTGTGTTTAACAAGTTTGATTTTAAATTTCTATTTAAACAAAATTCTGGTACTTAGTTAAAAGACTTTTATTACCGCTGCATAATTTTATGTACACGTGTGGCATGTACACACACTTGGCACTCGGCGATGGGAAGCGTGACCCGTGTTGTCATCATCCCAACACATCGATTTCCACGTGTCTGTACATGAGATTTGGGGGTGTTATAGATGGTATCAGAGTAGTTCAACTCTGGGTAAAACCATATGTCTCATAGGTGGAGTACCAGAAAATTTTTAAAATCTTGAATTGAAATTATTTTGTTTATTTAATTTCAATTGTTTTTATTTAACTTGATTCGATTTTATTTCATTTGAATTTATTTTATTAAATTTGAAATTATTTTATTTAATTCCATTTGATTTGATTTGCTTTGCTTTGCTTTGGTTTGATTTGATCTTATTTGAATTGAAAGTATGTTGTTTTATTTGTTTTATTTATTTCAGTGTATGTTATTTTATTTAATTGGTTTATTTCTAATTTTATTTTTTTTTTAATTTATTTTGCTTTGTTTTGTTCGGAGTTGAAAGTGGGGTTAAGGGTTACGTTATGGCAGGAAGGCGGTATAATCGAGAATACCATTAATAGGCATGAACATTTAGTGTACTAGGCTTGAATTCTTAGCGATGTGGTTTGCTTTTATGATGCTGAGGTCTGAAGGGAATGTCGTGGTTTAGGCGTTCTTTATAAATTAGAAACTCAAGTCGCAATGAGGAGGGGAATTAGTTTTAAGTCGCTTAAGATGATTGAGGTCTTACATTCCGTAGAATTTATGTAATGAGGCTATAGAATAGGAGAGTGTTGGTTCAACGAACTCCAAGGATAGGTTTAAGAGAATTTTATCTAAGGTTTGAGGTCCTATATTTATGTTATGAAATAAGTTTGTTGGGTTTATGGTGGTAGGTTCAACAAGCATTTGAGGGATTAATTTAATTGGAGGTTTTAGATTTTACTGACATGAAGAAGCAATTTCGTAGCAATTGAGGCTTAAGAATTTGCAAGCTTTATAAGGTGATGTTTTAGATTTGACGCCATCAATCTTGAGGATTTCGGGAAAAGAATCTTATATAGTTTAAGGTTTTAGAGTTGTAGGCTTGAAGGGCTAATTTATAATAAGATTTGAGTTCTTAGTTTTGCAGACTTGGTGCGCTAGCTTGATCTACTCTAGAGAGTGATTAATTTTAAGGATAATAGATGGTGCATATTTAGGAAAATGATTTTTATCGATTCAAAGGTTATAAGTCCATCAAGGTGTTGGGAATAATAGACTATACGTTGGTATTGGATGTGATTGGATTTGAGGCTTTATGTTCCGCAAACTTTAGGGAATGGATTCTTAGCAGGTTTAAGGTCATTCTCGGTGCAAAACTTTAAGCAATAGCTATTTGCTGATTTTAAGGATGTAAGTTGAGCAGATTCATGAATGATTCTTGTTGATTTGAGGAGATAAGTCCAGATGATGGAATGGTAGTAATGGATCACTTGTACGTTTGGAGGATTATTGATTTTAGCCAAATGTATGTGAAATCGATTCGTAGTGGTGATGAGTGTGTATGGATTTGGAGAGTATAGGTCCTCGTTCCATTTCTTTTGACTTGGAAGAAGTGGTTTTGATAGGAATTGAAATGGATTCAATACAATATTATTAAATTCAAGAGATCTTGACTTTGAGTTTTTGGTGAGTTGATTGGAGTGTAAAATCGAAGCGGGTTACTCAATGGAATGATGGTAGGCAATGATTGATGTGATTACCTTCAGGAAATAGTTGTGAATTGAGGTCGTATAAGAATTTAAATTTCTGGAGGCTACACTTTACTTTGGAGATCGAGCATCTGGTTGGGAGAATTATGAACATTGTTATTAATTTGAAAAGATATTGTTGGGTTGCCACGTGTGATGTATGATAAAATCTTGGAAGTTGAAACTTAGGCGTCGACAGTGGGTAGTGTAACCACATTTATGAGGTAATAAAACATTAGGATCTATGAGTGTTGTACAATAGTTTTTGGTGGATTGAAGATTTAAACAGTATAGTCTGCCTTGAGGTTTATTTGTGTTGTGCAATTGAATGAATTAGAATTTGTAATACTAAAGCTTTTGAGAGTACAAGCAGGTGGGTGAGTTACCAAGAAGGTCTTAATAATGTTTTTGGTGAGTTCAATGATGGTTTGGTTTGGATCTAGTCACCACCAAAATAAATAGTATTCGGAATTTAGGTGATGAGCTTTTTGGTATAGGTTGTTGGGTAGAAGTTTATAGTCACTTTTGTTGGTTGGTCGGTCGGAATGGATTCGAGCCTTTTAAAGGATGTTCCTTATCTTAGATGAGACGGGTGTATTTTGGGGTGAATTTACTTGTTTCAGTTTGGAGATGTTGAGGTTGTTTGATATTGGTTTTCTTGTGGTGATCATGGATGTATTTAGTAGAACATTGATTTGATTAACGCAATGGGAGCCAAATGAGGAGTGAGTAATAATTCGTGGTTTTTTGGATGTTTACTATTTTCTCTCGAAGTATGGTAAAGGATTTAGATTAAGTTGATTAACTATATTTATAAGGGTGCATTAAATAAAAATTGAATTAAATTTAATAAAATGCATGCAGACCTGAGGCTGGGATTTAGATAGTACAAAACTTCCATTCTCTTCTTTTTCCCCCCATCTCTTACAAGTATGTCCCATTGTTGTTTTTCATTTTTTACCAGATTACAGATTCAATGTGACGCCCCCAAATCCCCACGCACGGACACGGGGAAATCGAGACGTCCGGATGGTGACAACACGGGTCCCTATTGTAACAGCCCGCTAGAAATTCAATGGTGGAATTTCTATAGACATTAGAAACCTCGTGAAAACCCCATAAGTTTTTACGAATCGACTAATCGCATAAGTTCTAGTCTGTCAACATAGTTAGTATTATCACTCACTATGGTGCCAGAAATGCGATTTTATTTGTTTGAGGTAGTTAGAAGTGTCAGATTACGTTATAGTTTACGCCACTAGACTCAGTTGAATATTTAGGATTTTTCAGTACTAAGTTTATTATGCACTTTTTCGGAGTGAATAGTAATCTCGATAAGCGTACTAAGTGCAGTAGTTTCAAAATCACAGTGTGAAATGTCCAAATTAGGTTAGAGAAGTTTTATTTGGACACTTGGCAAGATCTTAACCACACATAATGAATAGTATTAGATACTTGGCACAAAGAGAAACCATTAGATGGATTTGTGAAGGAAATCAATGTGTGAGATCATGCCACCTAAGCAAAACAGTTTTTTTTCATCTGATCAACCAAATTGAGTTAGATGAAGAGGGTTTCAACCCTAGTAAAACCCTAAATGGTTGGAATCCTTTTGAAACCCCAAAAACTTGGTTGAAACCGAAACCCTAAACGGTTTCCCCAAACCCTAAAGTTGGCATTCAAACCCTTTTTGATCCAATTTCTAGTATTGTGTTTAATCACTTGATTAAATCACTTTCACATGCTATTAATTTCTCAAATTCCTATTATGACATCTTTATCCAACATTTTAAACCTTAGAAATTTGATTGGGCCAAGAAAAATTGGATTTGGGCTTGATAGCATCTCAAACCCTAACCAAACCCCCTTTAAACCCCAAATTGAAGCCCACTTGGTTGAGGCCCACTAAGGCCCACTAAAGCCCACGAATTTTGGCCACCTTGGCATAGCTTCTTGGAGAAATTTCCTCCCCCACTTGGCAGACCATTCATTGCATCAAGTTGCACTCATTAATATGGAGGAACCCACCCCATCAAGTCCCATGTCTCATAGCCTTTGTAAGTTGTCTTTTGCCCCCCACTATCCTCTACATTATGTCACATGTCTACACCTCCACTCAATGATCATTAAGGTCCAAATATTCTCCCTACAGAAGTCTTGAGTCGTGCAAGACACACTTACTTCACTTTAATCATTTCTTCACCCCGTTCTTAGAGAGAAACCCAAAAGAGCTCTCTCGGGCAGATTTCTGGGTCTTTTTGCGTGGAGTTTTTCGACCCTTTGTAAGTATTTTCACACGATGACTCCTTCATAAAAGTTGTTCCTCTTTGAGTCTAGTTTCCGTAGATGTATTTTTCGTATCATTCCATGGTCATTTGGTCGGTCAAAAGTATTTTTAACCATGGAAAGGTCATTCTGGGCGTGAATCTGGAGAGTGTGTTATGTTTTGGAGTTTTTGACCAAGCTAATGGATATATCTTGGTCCGAAAATTTTATGGAGTGTTCTTAGAATGTGTTTAAGAGTTTTCATTGAGGTTTTGTTGCATGAATAAAGATTTTGATGATAGATTTTATTAGATCTAGAAACATGAAAACTGGAAGTGACAAAACAGTTTTTATTTGGATAAAGTTTGAATATTTTGAGGTTTGATCTTACTCTAAAGGCTTTGATATTTTTATATGATGATCCTAAGTCTCTTATTTTCATGTTAGGATGTTATTTTGGAGATATTTAGTATTAGTTTCAAAGATATGATTTTTCTATGCAAGAGAATTTCGGTTAGGCCTAAGATTTGATGTTTTTAGGTTAGATCCATGTTTTATTGGGTTTTAGCCATGTGATTTTAATTTTGATGGTTGGATATTCTTTAGGACACGTTTTTAAACCATGTGATACTTTATTTCAAAGATCTCACCTTCTTAAGCCATTGATCAAGAGATTTATCAAAGCTAGTTAAGAAAAAGTTTCTGTTTTTGGACTAAGTGTAAAATCAAAAACTCCAAGTGTTATTTTTGTGATTTTGGTGACTTTAGTTTGATGTTTTAAAGCATGGTTTATCTGAGGATGATGTTATGAATATGTTAGAAGTAAGATTAGATTTTTTGGAATTCTTGGAGATGTTTTGATTTAAGGACAAAGCTTGTGATTCAAGTGTTTTGATCTTTTTACAAAAAAGTTTGGTGTTGATTATTAGCTTTTTCTAAATGGATGTTTCAAGTATGGTTTTAAACTTAGGATTGGAAGATGTTTGTTGTAAAATTTTGGTTTAAGCATGAGTTTTGAAGTTGGAAGGAATTGTAACAAAAATCAAGAGAAATGGCCTATGGATGTTTCGGCCATAGTGTGTTTTCCATAGTGTTGTTTTGTTTTAAATTTTTTTCTGAGTTGATATTTGAGTTTAGAACAAAATTTACATGAGGAATGTAAATTTTGGAAATTTTTGGAGTTAGGATATGAAATCCTTAAGTTATGGGTAAAATGGTCGTTTTCCCACATGTAGAGGGTAAAATGATAATTTTACTCTAAGATAACTTGTTTCCATGTTTCTAATTGTTAGTAATTAAATTTCTAACTTTTAGAATGACCTTTTACAGTTTCTCGTATATCGCACTTTATTCTCGTAGAACGTGACAATCGAGGTAAGTTAGCCTCTAACTTACTATCAGTTTATTGTGTATGTGTGATGGGTAAGAGAACTACAATTTATGTATGTATGTTATCGTATATGCCATGTCATGCTATGTCATTACATGTTTATCTGCTACGTATGATTTAATCTCTCATGAATAATTATCTGTTACATAATCTTTTCTATCATACAATGATGTATGTTATAAGTATGCCATGTTAAGTATGCCATGAAATGTTATGATTAAATCATATTGTGTCATTTACAAGTATACGCCATGTTAGAAAAGTATATGATATTAATTAATATCTCATGCATTAAGAAAGATAAGACATGTTATGTTACGTATAATACGTGGGGCCACAACAACTGTGGAGTACGTATTATATTTTATGTTACGTGTATACGTGGGGCCACAACAACTGTGGAGTACGTATTTTTTTATGTTACGTGTATACGTGGGGCCACAACAACTGTGGAGTACGTATTATTTTTTATGTTACGTGTATACGTGGGGCCACAACAACTGTGGAGTACGTATTATATTTTCTGTTACGTGTATACGTGGGGCCACAACAACTGTGGAGTACGTATTATATTTTATGTTACGTGTATTCATGGGGCCACAACAACTGTGGAGCATGAAGTATGGGGCCACAACAACTGTGGAGCATACACTACGTGAGACACAGCAATTGTGACACGTAGAATACGTGGGGCCACAACAACTGTGGAGTACGTATTAAGTCAAGTTTCAGATCAAGTGCATGATAAGTCAAGTTTCAGATCAAGTTCATGTTTTGTTATGTACACGTACATGTTATGTTCATGATCAAGTTATGTTCCAAGTTCATGTTCACATCATGTTAAGTTCACGTTTACAGTATGTCTCAAGTTCACGTTTATGTCATGATATGTTCAAGTTTATGTTATTTTCAAGTTCATATTTATGTTATGCATGTTTACGTTCATGCTACATTTCAAGTCCATGTTATGTTTTAAACTCAAGTTCATGTCATGTTAAGTCAAGTTCAGTTCACGTTTAAGTTCTGGTTATGTCATGTTATATGTCAAGTTATGCTATGCTTATGTACGACTTTACTTATGCATTTATGCTTTTACTGCCATGCATGCATCTTTAACCTGTGTGTGAGTTTTATGTTAACTTACTGAGATTTGTAATCAAATCTCACTGTGGTAGTCCCAACTACCATTCCCCCCGAATGGTAGATCTTGTTACAGGACCCAAAGAAGAATTGGAATCTGACCATCTGAATACGGTCATCTAGGCTACGGTGCGATGTTGATGATGGTATAGTATTTAACTTAGGTTAATGCTTGTACTTTTGGAGTTGTATCTCAAGTATTCTTTTGATCACAACCATTTTTGGACTAGTGTAGTGATCACGGCTTTTTAGTATGTTTTTATGTATGAAATATGTTTCAAGTATTTGGGATATTTTTAGTTTGGTGCATAGTATTGCTAAAGAAAAAAAATTATCCGCTGCGAATATTGCATAATGCTAGATGCATGTTAGGAACATTGCATCTTATATGTCATGAACGGGGGCAGGTAACCTTGTGTTGCATGTCTCGACGCTTCAAATGTCCGTTCAATCCCAAGCGGAATTTGGGGGCGTCACACCTATCCTATCGATGAGTGCCAATTGTGTGTAAGCAACAGAAGTGCACGAAGAGACACGTAGCGGATAGCAAAGACATATAACTAAGTACCAGAATTTTTTCATAGTTTAATACAAAGCTGTTCAAATCATACATAATAAAATATTACAAATACAAATATTGTTTCAAAGCCAACTCCAAAGCATAGACTCCAACTCAAAACTCCGGCGGAGCCGCATCCTCGGGCTCAGCCTCCTCCTCCTCCTCGATCCCTGCACCAAAATCTACGGTACCAAAAATGGTGCCGCAGGTAAGTAAAACCCAAACACCACTAGATAAAAACATATTAAAACTCAAACAATATGCATGAGAGAATGCCAATGCACATGTCCCAAAAACCATATTTTTCCACACACGCCAAAAGTCCATTTGGCCCATAACATAACCTTTCCAAATAAACCGTATGCACCATGACCTCCCCTAGGGGTCATCCGCACACCCTGGCTCCTGTGCCACACCGCGGGAATCCACCACGCGTATGACACATAAACGAGCGATGCCCAGTTCCGCGCCCCGCGCGTTCGTAGCCAAGCATCCTCTAGACGAGCGATGTCCAGTTCCGCGCCCCGCGCGTTCGTAGCCAAACATCCTCTAGCCCTCGCCAGCGAAGGGCCACGGAGTCGGTGCATAGAGCGATGCCCAGTTCCGCGCCCGGCGCGTTCGTAGCCAAGCATCCCCTAGCCCCCGCTCCCGTTGTCGCTCAGTTCCGCGCCCGCGCGTTCGTAGCCAAGCTCGACTCAGGGGACGTCACTCAGTATATTACGCTCCCGAGTGACCAGAGGAGCTCCACCGAGATAATACCCCATCCCGGCTTGGGGTCGTGGTACACACGCACCCGAAAATCCATTTACGCCAATAAAACATGATTTTCTCAATTTAAATAAAATGCACGTGCATGCACCATGTAAATGCAATCTCAATGCACGACACAACCAACCAACCATAAATCAACAAACCAAGCAACTCCGTCCTCCATCCATCCGACCCCCGAACTCCTCGGACTCAGTCCGGAATCAACCAACCAACCAGATAATTTATTATAAGAGCAAAATACATTTAAATCTAAAAGTAGAGTTTGGAAAATACTTACAGCGCTATATGGTATTTTTCGAAAGCTCGCGGCGTTGCAAACGGCGGAGGAAAAGCAACGTAACAGTGTATTTTACACTGTGGCCGTGGGTAATAAATTACCCACTTTCGAACGGGGACAAACCAAGGCACGAAATTGATAGGGAATGGTCTTGAGATGTTTATGAAGCTAAAGGAAGTGAGTTTTGGCCGTGGGTGGCGGTGGAAACGGCGGAGGAAGCGAAAAAAGCCCAAATCGGAGTTGAGCTCGTGGGAGCTGCTCCGGCAACGGATCGGGGCCGAAATTAGGTGGGTTAGGACGGGAAGAGGTAGAGGAAGAAGCTGTGAAGAGATGGTGGCCGGAGGTGGTGCGACGGCGCCGGAAACGGTGAAAAACCGTGTGGCTTGGAGGAGCTCGTGGCGGCTAACGGTGGCTCGGATGGAGGTGAAACTTGGTGGGGATGTTCACCGGTGAGAGGGGAAGAAAACTGGGTGGGTGGTGTAGGCCACGCCGCCGGCGAGCGGTGGTTCTGGGCTGCGAAAGCAACCGGCGACAGGGGTGGAAAACAGGGCTGGGGCAGCAACTTTAAGCCGTGCGTGGCGGCTAACGGCTGGTCCGATGGCTCTGAAAATTGGTGGAGATGAACTCTGGTGGGAGGGGAAGAGAATGGCGGGGGTGGTGTACGACACAGCCGCCGGACGGCGGAGAAACGGCCGGCCGAAGTAGGGGCGACGGGAAGGAGAAAAGAGAAGGGAGAGAACGGGAAGAGAGAGAACTGGGGAGGAAAAAGAAGAAGAAAAAAGAAAGGAAAGAAAAAGAAGGAAAAAGGAAGAAAAGAAGAAAAAGAAAAAGGAAAAAGGGAAAAAGAAAAGAGAAAATAAAAGAAATGAGGTCCAATCCTCACTCCGGAATCCAAAAACTGATCCGCCGAAAACGATATTAAAAACATAAAACGACTAAAATAAATTAAACACCACATCAAATAAAATAAAAACCAATTAAAATAATTAATTTAAATTAAATAAACCCATATATTAATTAAACTTAAAACACTCCTTCAGTGAATATACACGTAAAAGCAGGTCATCACATTCAAGAGGGAAAAAGAGCAGGGTAAATGGATTATATGAACTGAAATTTTCACACAAAAGACCAATTTACGAAAGAGAAGGCAAGGCAGTGGACAGTGGTCTCGTCTGCAGCAAGGACTTTCCATGCAACTGCTTGTTCGTATGAAACATGGCGACCCATGGTTGACATGCAGATTCCAGAGGGCAAGTAAGTGAAACCCTGATATCAGATGTTAATGAAAGCAGAAACCATTTGGTCAGTTGTGTTCCAGCCAAAACCACGTAAAAAGAAAGGTAAGTTGATGAGTTCGACAGAATAATTAACAATAATGTGTCCGACAACAAATGAAACAAACAAAAAAAGGTGGAGGGGGTTCTATTAGTTTTTGATTGAATTGAGAAGAAAATTTGAAGGCTGGCAGATGATGCTAAACCGGATGACAGTACATGTTTCAGTCATTCTAAAGGCACAAGAAAATACATAAAAATTTCATGTACAAGTTACCTGTTGCATTAACTTGGCAAAATCAGTACATAGTGCCTTGCGCCCAGACTCATCAAAGATTTTATCGAGTGTAATATCTTGTAGAGCAACTAGAGTTGTCTCCAACATGTCAAGCCCTGCCTGATTTGCAAAGATGAAAATCGGCAATGACTGCACCAATAAAACTCCAGATTCAGCAAAAATCTCTCAAGACGTATTTAGATTAAGCTGAATCACCATCAATGGCACATGCGCACACAATTCCACACCATTCCCAGTAAGTATGAAAGAGAACAAAGTTCCTCCAAACTGGGATGAAGAAACTTCCTCCAGCCCAAACTAATAATTTTCCATGTTCCCTAGAAAACATGTTTTTTTTAATATCATGTGCCTCTCACATACTCAAGAGACCCAATAATAGGCATGTTGTCTACCGTAATATAACTTTACCTTTAATGTGCAGCACATAATGGCATCCTGATGATCCCACAAATGTTTTAACACTGAATCACCTCCCAGAGAATCAGATCCCAGCAATTCTGCCCCTAAATGATAACTGAGAAAAAGTAAAGGAGATATAAATAGCATCTAAATTTACAAATATAAGACTACAATAAACAAGCTAGTACAGTGCTTAGAAGAAAACAAATAATGAGACCTAGCTTGTGCTACAATTATTGGAATGATATATACTAAAGCTTATAATAATTGCTTTGTATAAGAGAGGCTCATCATGATTTTTATTAACTTTTGCATGCAGCAGGATTGAAACCTGCTATCATCTGATTGAAAGCCTCCTCTGTCCAATGGCTTACAAATTTCAAGTTTGAAAAAACCAATCGATTTCTTTCAAGTTATGCGATAGAAGGACTAGGTGGATTTAAAATCTTCAAAACTTGAAATCACATCTATTATATTAAACAAAAAAGAGACCCAGTTCACCAGATCGACCCAGTTCACCAGATCTACACAAAACAGAACAAAACTAGCACACCCATAAAAACCCCATCCGACAAGTTCCAAACCAAAACAAAACAAGTAAACCCATAAAATTTTTCACAAACCCAAAATCAAAACACCAGATCGACAGGTTCAATCATTCTCATCAAAACAAACCCAAAATCAACAAAGAGAGAACAAAACAAACAAAAAAGAGAACAAGACATACCTGTGGATGAAAACAACGCTTTGGTCCGCAGAGGAGGCTAGGGTTTTGTCGTGAGTGAGAGCGAGGGAGAAGAGAGAGAGCGAGACGATGGAAGACAGAGCCACAAAATAGAGACGACGGCATGAGGAGGAAGGGGTGCGAGGATGAAGGCGATGCTTTTGATCGGGCAGAGGAAGCTAGGTTTCGGCACGAACGAGAGAGAGAGAGAGAGAGCGAGAGAGAGATATATATATATATTTATATAAATATATATATATATATATATATGAAATGAAATGGGGGGGGGGCGGCAGAAGCTAATTGAAAGTGAAAACCCTATTAGAAATGGGGTGATAGATAAATCCGGGTATCGGATTTTAAAACCGGTATCCGGGTCAGATAACCCGTATCCGGACCGGATAAATCCGGATTTTGCAATACGGGTTCCAGCCCATATTCAATCCGGGCCGAAATTCGGAACCGGAATCCGGTTATCTGGGTTCCAGACCGAGCCAGTTGAACAGTCCTATCCCGGATGACTAAAAAAGATATGACTTGGAATCACACAGAAAGAGTAAAAATTGATCAATTCCTCTCTCATCCAGCAGATTCCTTACAATGGAAGAAATTTGATGTCGAGTATCCATGGTTTGCTGAAGAACCTCACAATGTACGCCTTGGTTTAGCGACTTATGGTTTTAATCCATTTGGCAACATGAGCACTTCTTATAGTACATGGCCTGTCATATTAATGCCATATAATTAACCACCATGGAAGTGTATGAATTTTATTATGACTCTACTGATCCCAAGGCCAAGGTCACAAGGGAATGAAATAAATGTATATTTGTAGCAAATGATAGTAGAGTTGAAAGAGTTGTGGGAGCAGGGTGTCAGTACATATAATGTGGCCTTGTTATGGGAATTCAATATGCATGATGCAGTACTGTTGACAATAAATGATTTTCTAGCTTACGAAAACTTGTCTGGGTGGAGCACAAAAGGTAAAATGGCTTGTCCTGTTTGTAACAAAGATACACAGTCTCAATGGTTAACAAATGGATGGAAATTATGTTTCATGGGACACCATCGATATTTACCTCATGATCATAGATGGCGTTCAAATAAAGAGCGATGTTTGATGGGAAGGTTGATCATAGGTCATCACCGCCAGAGTACTCTGGGGGTGATATTCTTGCCCAATTAGAAGATGTTCTAGAAAACAGATTTGGGAAGGCAGCAAGAGCTCATAAGAGAAAACGACAAGTAGTGGAATTGAATTGAACCAAAAAAAGTATTTTCTTTGAGTTGTCATACTGGTCTACCTTGACATTGTGCCACAATCTAGACGTTATGCACTCTGATGTCAATAGAAGGAAAGACAAAAGATACAGCTAACTCTAGTAAAGATTTAAAGGAGTTGGAGATAAGACTAGAGTTGCATTTACAAGCTAATGGGTCGTTAGCCTATATGCCCCTCGGTTGGTATACATTGTCAAATGATGAGAGAAAGAAATTCTGTAGCTGGTTCATGACATTCAAATTACCTGATGGATATGCTTCGAACATGTCAAGATGTGTTCGAACTCATGATTGGAAGATAACTGGTCTTAAAAGTCATGACTGTCATGTATTTCTGCAGCGTCTGTTGCCAATTGGTGTGCATATGGACATTTGTAGTAGATCGTTGAAAGTTGATGCATTGTTAAAAATAAAAGCTGACATCGCAGTGATATTGTGTAAATTAAGAGTTTGTACCCACCTTTATTCTTTGATGTAATGATTCATTTGGCTGTGCACCTACCTCGTGAGGCTTTTGTTGCTGGCCTAGTTCAATATAGATATATGTATCCTATTGAACAGTTTTTGGAAAAACTTAAATGATCAGTGGGAAATAAGGCTCGTCCAAAATGTTCGATTGCATATTCATACATTGATAATGAATGGCATACATTTTGTTCAATGTAATTCTGTGGCGTTGATACCAGATTTACGAGACTGGATCGAGATTACGAAGGTGGACAAATGGGAGTCTCATCATCATTTTCCGTGTTTTCTCAAACCATATGTCCCATAGGTGCACTACGGGACTATGACCAAAGTGGATAAGAGTTTGATAGAGCTCAATCGTATGTCTTGAATAACTGCGTAAAAATTGATCACTACTTTAGGTTAGTGATGAATCTTCATATCAATAAAATCTTGCGTATTCAAGTTATACAAATTAATAATTAACATGAACATGCACAACGAACATTTACAACTACTTCGCACGGGTGGTGTAACTGATGTAGAAAAGAAGCATGAAGAGGAATTCACCTCGTCGCTTGAACACACGATATTATTCTAAAAATAAATTTAGTGGTATCTACAAACTTCATACCACTAAACTAATTTTTTTCTATTGATATTTGATATAACTAAATATATTTATTAATATATATTCAATTGAAATATGCTGAAAATTTTGGTAAAATCTCACCAAAATTGTATGCATTGGCTTGTGGTCTATTCAGGCGGGCCATCCAATACTCAAGATGTTTGGTGCGTGGATATAGATTTCACACGTGTGACAGAGAACAATATAGAAAAACTCAAACTTGTGGAGTCGTAGTCAAAGGAAGTCATGGGGATGATAATATTGACTTTTACGAAGTTGTAGAAGATATCATAGCGCTAAAGTACGTGGGAGGATATATGGTCTAGTTGTTTAAATGTACTTGGTGGAATGTCTCAAATCCTAGGTTGGGAGTACGTAACGATTAATATTTTGTCAGTGTGAATACATCTCGCACATGGTATAAGGACGATCCTTTTGTTCTCGCTTGCTGAGTGAATCAAGTCTTTTATTTAGATGATCAAGAGTACGGGAACCCATGGTGAGTGGTGGAGAATTTTGCACTAAGAAATGTATATGATTACCTTTCAGATGCAAACGAACCACATGAAGAATTTGATAATCCAACAAATGAAGAAGCATATCAAGAAAATGAAAAAGGCATCGATCTATTTGTTGATCTAAGCGAATATGACATGGTCCCATTGCGTAGAGAAGATGTTGAACCATAACTAATTGAGGGTGAATGTCGGAAGAACATGAATTAATTGAAGTGTCTAGTGAGGATGAGGGCGACTGGTCCAGCAAAATTGATAGAGAATGAATCTAATATTTGTGTAAGTATATAATCTTATAAATATCCACAATGTTTGTACATACTATATATAATTTATTACAATTTTAAACAGATATGCCTCCCAAACACAAAGCAAGGCGTGCGCCATCCCCATCCATTATCGACTCCCCGTGTGGTTCACCTACGATCAATAGTGGACTAACATCACCAGATCTAGAACAAGGTATTTTATCAAATTAAATGACACATTTTATCAATAATGTTCACCTACTATATATAGCTGTTGTAAGCCAGCATCGAGGTCGAGGCACTACGAGGGGTGTCTGCATAGAGAAAGTAAGGAAATTGGATAAATTTAAAGTTGATATTCTTGATGATCCCACCGGCGACTCTGGGGATTCGGCAGCTTTGCTTGCTTCTTATATTGATCTAAAAAAAGGTCAGTTATTCTAGTCCCTGTTAAATATGAAGATATACAATTTTTCTGATTTAAGTTCTAATCTAGATTTCCCTTTTGCAACAAGAATAAAGTCCTGCTGACTATGATCTAACCCAATTGTATGCTAAAGTACATAAAAATTATAATGGTGTTTGGACCAATCTCGAAGCAAAGGCAAATTATGTAAGTTAAAGTTTATTTAATTCCAGTCTAATACAATATTTTTGTTACTTATATTAACTTTAATTTTTTTTTTTGTAGGACAATATAATATGTCTTAAGGAAACTGCTACGGTTCCATCTGATGAATCATCTATCAACATTGCTCAGATCCTTTCTCAAATTTTTAGATCACGTTCAAGATATTTAAGAGGCTTAGGACGTTGCATGAAACCATCCTCGACATCATCATCCTCTTCTAAAACCAAATCGAATGAAGACAAGACTAAGGCATTAGAGGAAGCAACACTTCAGATAGAACATTTGAGGTCCAAGGAAAAGAAATTGCTGACCCGATTAGATCAAGTAACAGATTTTGAGGCAAGATTAGAAGAGAACATGCAGATGAGACTGGAGTTGAATAACCAAAAAATGTTTGAACAGTAGCGGTCAATGATGTCTCAAAACTCTATGCCACTATGACTCGGTTTCGAATGTGCTTCCAAGTGTAGAAGTGTCAAGTTGTATCAAGGATAAGTCCATAATCGTATTCCACAGGGACAATGGGTTATCAAAGCGTATACGGGAGTGGTGAGTAACAAATGAATCAAGTATGAGAGATGAAAATAAAATTCAAATGCAATGCAAAAAAACATAGAAATTGAAATAAGAGTTTCTGATCAAAAAGGCAAATTAACAAACACTTGGGTTGAGTTTGAGACTCTTTTTATTTCGGATTCTAGATAATTTCTCGATTAACAATCCAGTCAAGGTATTGATATTCGGAAGATAAAAATTAAGCTCAAGTTTTTGCAATATTTTCTCAAGAAATTCTCTAATTTACTAGCCAAATTTATATTTATAATCAATCGAAAGAGGCCTTGATAATTTCAAGCTTTTGTTGTGCCTTTCGTCAGCAACAAAACAAGAGCAAGAGCCGCAATCTATTTTCCATTTGAATCCGACTAGTAACTTAGTGAAATCAACATTAAACAACAAAATATTGCATCAAACTAGAATCTAAAATAAATTAAATCTCATTCCACAACCCAAGCTTTAGAAATTAGTTACACATGATATTTTTAGTAACAAAAATAAATCTAAGTTGAATCATAGTAAAATCTGTAAAAAGAAATAAATAAAAACTGAAACTCCAACCAATGTAAACGAATGACAGAGAAAATAAATTGCTCAACTAAACAACCGAAAAGAATAAAACTAAAGCTGCCGAAAATGAGACCTGTTCCGTCCAATAAAACTAGGAAATACAACTTAACTTCAAATGCTAAAAACGGGAAGAAGAATAAAAGAAATGCTAAACGAATGAAGAAAAGATAAATACCAACGTGAAAAAAATGCTGAACGTAAATAAAAATACAGCAAAAAAAATAAAACTTTCGTCTCCTATCTAAAGAAAAGAAACTGTCCGCTATGTAAGCTTCCGTCTGCTATGTCCAGTCTCTCTCTGCCCATCCAGCTCTACCTTTTTATAACCAAAAAGAATAAGCTTCCCCGTAGACCATGTTGCTTGTGTGCTGTCATTCCTTCTGCATGTGTTTCTGCTTTGTGTCCGAGTGTTGCTTTCATGCATGTGCGAGTGAGCTGTTCTGCGTGTGTGCTTGCTGTTTCCAGGTTCTTTTCATGCATGTGCTGCTGTATGTGTACGTGAGTGCTTTTATGCATGTGTGCTGAGCTGGTTTCTGCATGTGAAGTGTCTTCCGTGAGTTGCTTTACACTTTATTTTCTGCATGTGTGTTTCTGCTGCTGTTTTCTTGTTTTCCTGCTGTTGCAAGTTGCTGTTGTTTTCTTTTTCTGCATGTGCGTGTGATGAGTTGCTGTCCATGTTTTCCTGCATGAGTGCTCTTCCGTGAGTTGCTGTCCACGTTAGTTTCTGCATGAGTGTTCTTCTGATTTCTATTTTCTGCATTGAGTGTTGTTATTTTCTGCAGGTGCTGCCTGAGTGTTCTGCATGTGTTAGCTTTTTGCATGAGTGAGTGCAACTTTTCCTGCATGTGCTGGTTGATTCCCTTCTGCAAGTGTACCATGAGCTGCATGTGTTTTTGCTATCCGAGTGATTTGCTTTCCTTTTATTTTCTGCATGTGTGCTTCTTCTTTCTGCATCCGTGAGTGATGCTGTGTGTGTTGCTTTGCTTTTCCATTTTCTGCATGTTCGGTGCCTTCATGCATGTGCTGCTAAGTTGCTGTCCGAGTTCTTTCCTGCATTTTCTGCTTCATGTGCTGTCCTGCCGTGGGTGTGAGTGGTTTGCTGCTGTGTGCTTCTTCATTTTCTGCATGTGCTTTGGAACTTTTTGCATGTGCATGTGTCCACTTTCCATCTGTGAGTGATGCATGGCTTTCAATGGATTTCCTGCATATGCATTAAAAATATATTTCTTTCAAAGGCAAATATAGAACTTTATGTGTATAAAATATTGACATCAATTAATTTGACATTCAATATTAGAATTTGATGCATAATTAAGTGTTCAATCCTTATTTGATAAAGTAAATCACACATTTAAACAACTTAATCATGCAATTCTAACCCTTTATCACACTACCACAATCTTAAAATTTATTTTTTCTTTAATTGTCTTTCAATTATGATGTTCCAAAACATTTGAACAATTGTGAGGTTTAAATTACAATTTCAGCAATATTATTATGATATTTTTTAATAAATTATGTTCTATAAGATTAATAACGTTCGAATAGTAAATAACTTGTTCGAAATGTCAATTACAATTTATAAATCCATTCCAACAAAAAAACACACGTTTAAACAAAAACTAACCCATTCGAGCGACAACCGGGTAACACAGTCCGTATGATGGTTCGAATAATAAAATATTTGTTTGAACAATATTAATGTGCAAGACCCCATTTGAATAGATAGAATTTTTTAAAACAAAAAGTCTATTCGAACGAACAAAATTTATGTTCGAACACAAGTCATTTGAAAATTTTATTCATTCGGATGCATAAAATCGGTTCAAACATTCATTCCGCTCAAACAAGATCAAATATGGTCATTAGTTAGAATAAAAAATTCTTATAGTTCAAACAGTATGCGTCAGTTCAAATGGTAGGTTTCCATTCGAATGGTTTGTTAAGACGAAAATACCCAAAAATTATTTTTTAAGATGAAAAACTTTTCATCTCCAAATACATTGCAAGACAATCTTTTCGAGACAAAATAGAGATGAAAATTTTTTCATCTCCAAAAACATTTTGGGATGAAATTTGGATTTTTGGAGACAAAATGATTTGTCTCAAAAAACCCAAACACTTGTAGTGTAATAATAATAATAATAATAATAATCCACTACATGTTGCCCCGCATGGGTGTTTTTTAGTAGAGAGCATGTGACCCAAAAACCATCTATGAGGGGAAAAGGGTCCTAGGCCCAATAGCTCCAGGCCGTAGGGAGTGAGGAGGCCCTAGGCCCATCAAGTGGGAAGTAAAGCTGCCGAAGGTGAGGGACTTGTGCCTCACATGCAGGACACCTTCTAGCCAAGAGGGCACCCGGACCCGAGCCCAAGTTGGTCTAGAGGCCTGCCATAGGCAACAATCGTCCACAGTCCCAATGCGGGGTGGCTGACCCCTGCAAAAAAGTTCATAGCTGGCAACTAGCACAAAGCAACAACGGCAGGGCGTGGTCGATTATGGGTGCTTCAAGCCAGGGGCACGCAGCATTAAATGAGCGTCAGGAGACCCCAAACACGCAACGACGTGCAACCTGAGGTCTCATGGGAAGGCAAGACCACGGCCTTATACTTCGCTGCAACATAATAGGTTGGTGGCAAGTTTGACCCATGTACAACCTGACACCCCACAATCTCTCTCAACAGTTGGGTCAAAAGCCGAGCCCAATCTCGCGCATGGGAAGAGGTCTAATTTTCTTTCTCCTTAATCACACTCTAGCTTTTCCCGTTACCAGATATCCTACTAACTTTGGCATCAGAGAGTCCCCGAATAACGTTGGAGCTCACTTTCAGTCCCTTATGCAGGTTGCTCAGGTTGGGTCTCCATGGAACTACCCAAGCTGCAAAACAAGACATCAATAGTGGCGACCTCTGCGGAAATTTTTTTTCATAAAAGCATGTACTTCACATGTCACCAGTAACACAGTCCCAAACTATGCAGAGGGAAGAGAACCGAAGCAGAATAATAGAGGTGAGGCTGGCAGAGATGGAAGAGATGATAAAGAAACTCACAGTGGAGACAGGGATGCTCCGCCAGCAAAACACGACATTGTGAAGGACCAATGAAGAACTTGTGGCGGGAGGCGAACCCAGCGGCAATGAGCACATCGATTCACGGCATGACCCGACGGATGAAGAGAGGCACAGAATGCACCTCGAGCTCCAAGAGCTAAGGGATAAGTATATGGATATAGCTAAACAAGTAGGCATACCGTCCATCATCGACTAGCGGCTTGTCAGCACTAATCTACATACAGTGCAGGAGTAATGGGAGTACCCCTCCCGCCAAAGTTCAAAGTTCCTTAAATGGAGTTGTACTACAGGACCAAGGATCTATTGGAGCACTTGGACACATTCAAGGCGCACATGACCTTGCATGGCTTCCTGGGGGAGCTTGCTTGCCTGGCCTTCCCTTTGGCCTTGAGGGGAGCCGTGCAGACCTAGTTCGGTTCTTTTCTGCTCAGGAATGTAAGGAGCTTTGACGGGCTAGCAAAACTCTTCATGACACAGTTCATAGCAAGCAGGAGGAGGATACAGCTTGTTGCATACCTCCTAACGGTGAAGGAGTGTGACAGCAAAGGCCTGAAGTCGGACCACACGCACTTCAATTGGGAATGCATGACTATCGACAACCAAGACGAGAAGATAACCCTGGTAGCCCTACTGGTGGAGTCTGGCCCAGAAATTCTTTCATGGCAGAAATAGTCCCAAGGACTCCCACCAAGCTAAAGGAGTTCATGGACCAAGTGGACGGATTCATTAACGCTGAAGATACCTTTGAGGCCCTAACTGCCCCTACGATGGTCTGAGATGGAGCAAAGAAAGAGGTGTTGGACACGAAAAGAAAGGGAGAAGGTTCCATCGAGCTGTGGGCAAGCTCAAGCTCACTCCAGTTTGGGCATGGAGGGGGAACGAGGACTCAGCCCACAAAGGGAGCCAAGCCGATGCATGACAAGTTGCCAATATTACTGAGAGTACCACATGACCAATAGGCAAGACAGGGGAGAAGGAGCTGCGGGGTAGACCAATAGGACCAGCATGGGGGATGGCACCAAGTCCCCAAGCAAGATGCCAACATGAGGGGCCGCGGCGCAGCGGGAGAGGCCTGGAGAAGCCCACACTGCAGGAGCTCCCCGATAGTAGATAGACCGATTGGGTAAATCCACACAATTGCAGGGGGGATACGCAGGAGTAGGGACTACCTCGTGGGCCTGGAGAACCCACCCCCGAATAGCACGCTAGGAAGAGTGTTCACTATCAAAAGAGTGCCCACCAAGAGTCGACAGCCCACTAGGGGAACCATGATAACTTTCAACAAAAATGATGGAGAGGGCATCCTCCACCCATACGACGATGCCCTAGTAGTGACTATGTAGGTGGCAAACTTTACAACTTGAAGGATCCTTGTGACGCCCCCCAAATCCCCACGTACGGACACGGGGAGATCGAGACGTCCGGATGGTGACAACACGGGTCACCATCCTATCGATGAGTGCCAAGTGTGTGCAAGCGAACAGATGCACGAAGAGAAACGCAGCGGATAGCAAAGACATATAACTAAGTACCAGAATTTTTCTAATAAGTTAATACAAAGCGTTCAAAGCATACATAATAAAATATTACAAGATACAAATATTGTTTCAAAGCCAACTCCAAACATAGACTTCCAACTCAGACTCCGGCGGAGCCGCATCCTCGGGCTCAGCCTCCTCCTCCTCCTCGAATCTGCACCAAAATCTACGGTACCAAAAATGGTGCCGCAGGTAAGTAAAACCCAAACACCACTAGATAAAAACATATTAAAACTCAAACAATATGCATGAGAGAATGCCAATGCACAATGTCCCAAAACCATATTTTTCCACGACACGCCAAAACGCCATTTGGCCCAAAATATCTTAACAATCCCATACCCCGTAAGCCCATTCTAAACCAAGCCGATTACCGATATCCCACTTTCAGAATATCACAACGACCGCCACCATAAGCAAACATACCCCTTTCCCGAAAAGATCACGTCTAAACCGCCGAGGCGTTCGAAAACCATAACCATCGATTGCATGCACCAGACTCGGGCATCCCCCTCGCTTGCCACACCGCGGTGAATCCACCGCGTATGACACTACACGAGCGATGCCCAGTTCGCGCCCCGCGCGTATGAGCCAAGGCCATCCTCTAGAAGCATGTCCATTCCGCCCCCCGCTTCGTAGCCAACACATCCTAGCTCGCACGAAGCGTTAGCCACGGATCGTGCATCAGAGTCGATGCCCAGTCCGCAGCCCGGGGATGTCCACTCCCAGCCGCTCTTGAGTTGGGCGCTAGCAGTTCGCGGGCTCCCGATAGCTGAGCCAGAGGAGCTCCACCGAGATAATACCCATCCCGGCTTGGGTCGTGGTACCACGCACCCGAAAATCCATTTACGCCAATAAAACATGATTTTTCCAATTATAAATAAAATGCACAGTAGCACACCATGTAAATGCAACTCAATGCACGACACAACCAACCAACATAAATCAACAAATCAAGCAACTCGTCCTCCATCCACCCGACCCCCGAACTCCTCGGACTCAGTCCGGAATCAACACAACCAACCAAGATAATTATTGATAAGAGCAAAATATCATTTAAATCTAAAAGTAGAGTTTGGAAAATACTTACAGCGCTATATTGGATTTTTAGAAGCTCGCGGCGTGCAAACGATGAGCGGAGGAAAAGCAACGTAACAGTGAATATGACACTGTGGCCGTGGGTCAATAAATTACCCACTTTTGAACGGGGACAAACCAAGCACCGAAATTGATAGGGAATGGTCTGGGATGTTTATGAAGCTATAGGAAGTGAGTTTTGGCCGTGGGTGGCGGTGGAAGGCGAGAGCGAAAAAAGCCAAATCGGAGTTGAGCTCGTGGGAGCTGCTCCGGCAACGGATCGGGCCGGAAATTGGTGGGTTAGGCGGCGAAGAGGTAGGGGAAGAAGCTGGTGAAAAGATGGTGGCCGGAGGTGGTGCGACGGCGCCGGAAACGGTGAAAAACCGTGCGGCTTGG
The DNA here is from genome assembly GCA_011037825.1 of Carya cathayensis. Lineage (NCBI taxonomy): Eukaryota > Viridiplantae > Streptophyta > Magnoliopsida > Fagales > Juglandaceae > Carya > Carya cathayensis. Next base: position 1,553,873 of record QGSO01000252.1, on the reverse strand, counting down.
AGAGCTTCGTCGGCATAACGGTGGCCGGTGGAGGTGAGATCTTGGTGGGGTGGTGCCCGGAGGAGAGGGGAAGATTTAAACTGGGTGGGTGGTGTAGGCCAGCCGCCGGCGAGCGGTGGTTCTGGGCTGAAGAGCACCGGCGGACAGGGTGGAAAACAGGGCGGGGCACGAACTTGGTAGGCCTGCGTGGCGCTAACGGCTGGGTCCGATGGCTCTAAAAATTGGTGGAGATGAACTCTGGTGGGAGGGGAAGAGAATGGCGGGGGTGGTGTACGACACACCAGCCGGACGGCGGAGATACGGCCGGCACAAGTAGGGCGCGACGGAGAGGAGAAAAGAGAAGGGAGAGGGAGAGAGAATCGGGCGCACAGGAGAGAAACGGGGAGGATCACAGCCTTGTTGTGGGAATTCAATATGCATGATGCAGTATTGTTAACAATAAATGATTTTCTAGCATACAGAAACTTGTCTGGGTGGAGCACAAAAGGTAAAATGGCTTGTCCTGTTTGTAAAAAGATACACAATCTCAGTGGTTAACAAATGGATGGAAATTATGTTTCATGGGACACCATCGATATTTACCTCATGATCATAGATGGCGTTCAAATAAAGAGCGATGTTTGATGGGAAGGTTGATCATAGGTCATCACCGCCAGAGTACTCTGGGGGTGATATTCTTGCCCAATTAGAAGATGTTCTAGAAAACAGATTTGGGAAGGCAGCAAGAGCTCATAAGAGAAAACGACAAGTAGTGGAATTGAATTGAACCAAAAAAAGTATTTTCTTTGAGTTGTCATACTGGTCTACCTTGACATTGTGCCACAATCTAGACGTTATGCACTCTGATGTCAATAGAAGGAAAGACAAAAGATACAGCTAACTCTAGTAAAGATTTAAAGGAGTTGGAGATAAGACTAGAGTTGCATTTACAAGCTAATGGGTCGTTAGCCTATATGCCCCTCGGTTGGTATACATTGTCAAATGATGAGAGAAAGAAATTCTGTAGCTGGTTCATGACATTCAAATTACCTGATGGATATGCTTCGAACATGTCAAGATGTGTTCGAACTCATGATTGGAAGATAACTGGTCTTAAAAGTCATGACTGTCATGTATTTCTGCAGCGTCTGTTGCCAATTGGTGTGCATATGGACATTTGTAGTAGATCGTTGAAAGTTGATGCATTGTTAAAAATAAAAGCTGACATCGCAGTGATGTTGTGTAAATTGAAGAGTTTGTACCCACCTTCATTCTTTGATGGAATGATTCATTTGGCTGTGCACCTACCTCGTGAGGCTTTTGTTGCTAGCCCAGTTCAATATAGATATATGTATCCTATTGAACAGTTTTTGGAAAAACTTAAATGATCAATGGGTAATAAGGCTCGTCCAAAAGGTTCGATTGCATATTCATACATTGATAATGAATGGCATACATTTTTGTTCAATGTAATTTCGTAGCATTGATACCAGATTTACGAGACTGGATCGTGATTACAAAGGTGGACAAATGGGAGTCTCATCATCATTTTCTATGTTTTCTCAAACCATATGTCCCATAGGTGCACTACGAGACTATGACCTAAGTGGATAAGAGTTTGATAGAGCTCGATCGTATGTCTTGAATAACTGCACAAAAATTGAGCACTACTTGAGGTTAGTTATGAATCTTCATATCAATAAAATCTTGCGTATTCAAGTTATACAAATTAATAGTTAACATCAACATGCACAACGAACATTTACAACTACTTTGTACGGGTGGTGTAACTGATGTAGAAAAGAAGCATGAAGAGGAATTCACCTCGTCGTTTGAACACACCGTATTATTCTAAAAATAAATTTAGTGGTATCTACAAACTTCATACCACTACACTAATTTTTTTCTATTGATATCTAATATAACTAAATATATTTATTAATGTATATTCAATTGAAATATGCTGAAAATTTTGGTAAAATCTCACCAGAATTGTATGCATTGGCTTGTGGTCTATTCAGGCGGGCCATCCAATATTCAAGATGTTTGGTGCGTGGATATAGATTTCACACGTGTGACAGAGAACGATATAGAAAAACTCAAACTTGTGGAGTCGTAGTCGAAGAAAGCCATGGGGATGATAATATTGACTTTTACGAAGTTGTAGAAGATATCATAGCGCTAAAGTACGTGGGAGGATATATGGTCTAGTTGTTTAAATGTACTTGGTGGAATGTCTCAAATCCTAGGTTGGGAGTACGTAACGATTAATATTTTGTCAGTATGAATACATCTCGCACATGGTATGAGGACGATCCTTTTGTTCTCGCTTGCTGATTGAATCAAGTCTTTTATTTAGATAATCAAGAGTATGGGGGAACCCATGGTGAGTGGTGAAGAATTTTGCACTAAGAAATGTATATGATTACCTTTCAGATGCAAACGAACCACATGAAGAATTTGATAATCCAACAAATGAAGAAGCATATCAAGAAAATGAAAAAGGCATCGATCTATTTGTTGATCTAAGCGAATATGACATGGTCCCATTGCGTAGAGAAGATGTTGAACCATAACTAATTGAGGGTGAATGTCGGAAGAACATGAATTAATTGAAGTGTCTAGTGAGGATGAGGGCGACTGGTCCAGCAAAATTGATAGAGAATGAATCTAATATTTGTGTAAGTATATAATCTTATAAATATCCACAATGTTTGTACATACTATATATAATTTATTACAATTTTAAACAGATATGCCTCACAAATGCAAAGCAAGGCGTGCGCCATCCCCATCCATTATCGACTCCCCGTGTGGTTCACCTACTATCAATAGTGGGCTAACATCACCAGATCTAGAACAAGGTATTTTATCAAATTAAATGACACATTTTATCAATAATGTTCACCTACTATATATAGCTGTCGTAAGCCAGCATCGAGGTCGAGGCACTACGAGGGGTGTCTGCATAGAGAAAGTAAGGAAATTGGATAAATTTAAAGTTGATATTCTTGATGATCCCACCGGCGACTCTGGGGATTCGGCAGCTTTGCTTGCTTCTTATATTGATCTAAAAAAAGGTCAGTTATTCTAGTCCCTGTTAAATATGAAGATATACAATTTTTCTGATTTAAGTTCTAATCTAGATTTCCCTTTTGCAACAAGAATAAAGTCCTGCTGACTATGATCTAACCCAATTGTATGCTAAAGTACATAAAAATTATAATGGTGTTTGGACCAATCTCGAAGCAAAGGCAAATTATGTAAGTTAAAGTTTATTTAATTCCAGTCTAATACAATATTTTTGTTACTTATATTAACTTTAATTTTTTTTTTTGTAGGACAATATAATATGTCTTAAGGAAACTGCTACGGTTCCATCTAATGAATCATCTATCAACAATGCTTAGATCCTTTCTCAAATTTTTAGATCACGTTCAAGATATTTAAGAGGCTTAGGACATTGCATGAAACCATCCTCGACATCATCATCCTCTTCTAAAACCAGATCAAATGAAGACAAGACTAAGGCATTAGAGGAAGCAGCACTTCAGATAGAACATTTGAGGTCCAAGGAAAAGAAATTGCTGACCCGATTAGATCAAGTAACAGATTTTGAGGCAAGATTAGAAGAGAACATGCAGATGAGACTGGAGTTGAATAACCAAAAAATGTTTGAACAGTAGCGGTCAATGATGTCTCAAAACTCTATGCCACTATGACTCGGTTTCGAATGTGCTTCCAAGTGTAGAAGTGTCAAGTTGTATCAAGGATAAGTCCATAATCGTATTCCACAGGGACAATGGGTTATCAAAGCGTATACGGGAGTGGTGAGTAACAAATGAATCGAGTATGAGAGATGAAAATAAAATTCAAATGCAATGCAAAAAATAATAGAAATTGAAATAAGAGTTTCTGATCAAAAAGGCAAATTAACAAACACTTGGGTTGGGTTTGAGATTCTTTTTATTTCGGATTCTAGATAATTTCTCGATTAACAATCCAGTCAAGGTATTGATATTCGGAAGATAAGAAATTAAGCTCAAGTTTTTGCAATATTTTCTCAAGAAATTCTCTAATTTACTAGCCAAATTTATATTTATAATCAATCGAAAGAAGCCTTGATAATTTCAAGCTTTTGTTGTGCCTTTCGTCAACAACAAAACAAGAGCAAGAGCCGCAATCTATTTTCCATTTGAATCCGACTAGTAACTTAGTGAAATCAACATTAAACAACAAAATATTGCATCAAACTAGAATCTAAAATAAATTAAATCTCATTCCACAACCCAAGCTTTAGAAATTAGTTACACATGATATTTTTAGTAACAAAAATAAATCTAAGTTGAATCATAGTAAAATCTGTAAAAAGAAATAAATAAAAACTGAAACTCCAACCAATGTAAACGAATGACAGAGAAAATAAATTGCTCAACTAAACAACCGAAAAGAATAAAACTAAAGCTGCCGAAAATGAGACCTGTTCCGTCCAATAAAACTAGGAAATACAACTTAACTTCAAATGCTAAAAACGGGAAGAAGAATAAAAGAAATGCTAAACGAATGAAGAAAAGATAAATACCAACGTGAAAAAAAATGCTGAACGTAAATAAAAATACAGCAAAAAAAATAAAACTTTCGTCTCCTATCTAAAGAAAAGAAACTGTCCGCTATGTAAGCTTCCGTCTGCTATGTCCAGTCTCTCTCTGCCCATCCAGCTCTACCTTTTTATAACCAAAAAGAATAAGCTTCCCCGTAGACCATGTTGCTTGTGTGCTGTCATTCCTTCTGCATGTGTTTCTGCTTTGTGTCCGAGTGTTGCTTTCATGCATGTGCGAGTGAGCTGTTCTGCGTGTGTGCTTGCTGTTTCCAGGTTCTTTTCATGCATGTGCTGCTGTATGTGTACGTGAGTGCTTTTATGCATGTGTGCTGAGCTGGTTTCTGCATGTGAAGTGTCTTCCGTGAGTTGCTTTACACTTTATTTTCTGCATGTGTGTTTCTGCTGCTGTTTTCTTGTTTTCCTGCTGTTGCAAGTTGCTGTTGTTTTCTTTTTCTGCATGTGCGTGTGATGAGTTGCTGTCCATGTTTTCCTGCATGAGTGCTCTTCCGTGAGTTGCTGTCCACGTTAGTTTCTGCATGAGTGTTCTTCTGATTTCTATTTTCTGCATTGAGTGTTGTTATTTTCTGCAGGTGCTGCCTGAGTGTTCTGCATGTGTTAGCTTTTTGCATGAGTGAGTGCAACTTTTCCTGCATGTGCTGGTTGATTCCCTTCTGCAAGTGTACCATGAGCTGCATGTGTTTTTGCTATCCGAGTGATTTGCTTTCCTTTTATTTTCTGCATGTGTGCTTCTTCTTTCTGCATCCGTGAGTGATGCTGTGTGTGTTGCTTTGCTTTTCCATTTTCTGCATGTTCGGTGCCTTCATGCATGTGCTGCTAAGTTGCTGTCCGAGTTCTTTCCTGCATTTTCTGCTTCATGTGCTGTCCTGCCGTGGGTGTGAGTGGTTTGCTGCTGTGTGCTTCTTCATTTTCTGCATGTGCTTTGGAACTTTTTGCATGTGCATGTGTCCACTTTCCATCTGTGAGTGATGCATGGCTTTCAATGGATTTCCTGCATATGCATTAAAAATATATTTCTTTCAAAGGCAAATATAGAACTTTATGTGTATAAAATATTGACATCAATTAATTTGACATTCAATATTAGAATTTGATGCATAATTAAGTGTTCAATCCTTATTTGATAAAGTAAATCACACATTTAAACAACTTAATCATGCAATTCTAACCCTTTATCACACTACCACAATCTTAAAATTTATTTTTTCTTTAATTGTCTTTCAATTATGATGTTCTAAAACATTTGAACAATTGTGATGTTTAAATTACAATTTCAGCAATATTATTATGATATTTTTTAATAAATTATGTTCTATAAGATTAATAACGTTCGAATAGTAAATAACTTGTTCGAAATGTCAATTACAATTTATAAATCCATTCCAACAAAAAAACACACGTTTAAACAAAAACTAACCCATTCGAGCGACAACCGGGTAACACAGTCCGTATGATGGTTCGAATAATAAAATATTTGTTTGAACAATATTAATGTGCAAGACCCCATTTGAATAGACAGAATTTTTTAAAACAAAAAGTCTATTCGAACGAACAAAATTTATGTTCGAACACAAGTCATTTGAAAAATTTATTCGTTCGGACGCATAAAATCGGTTCGAACATTCATTCCGCTCAAACAAGATCAAATATGGTCATTAGTTTGAATAAAAAATTCTTATAGTTCAAACAGTATGTGTCAGTTCGAATGGTAGGTTTCCATTCGAATGGTTTGTTAAGACGAAAATACCCAAAAATTATTTTTTAAGATGAAAAACTTTTCATCTCCAAATACATTGCAAGACAATCTTTTCGAGACAAAATAGAGATGAAAATTTTTTCATCTCCAAAAACATTTTGGGATGAAATTTGGATTTTTGGAGACAAAATGATTTGTCTCAAAAAACCCAAACACTTGTAGTGTAATAATAATAATAATAATAATAATCCACTGCATGTTGCCCCGCATGGGTGTTTTTTAATAGAGAGCATGTGACCCCAAAACCCTCTATGAGGGGAAAAGGGTCCTAGGCCCAATAGCTCCAAGCCGTAGGAAGTGAGGACGCCCTAGGCCCATCAAGTGGGAAGTAAAGCAGCCGAAGGCGAGGGACTTGTACCTCACATGCAGGACACCTTCTAGCCAAGAGGGCACCTGGGCCCGAGCCCAAGTTGGTCTAGAAGCCTGCCACAGGCAACAATCGTCCATATTCCCAATGCGGGGTGGCTGACCCCTGCAAAAAAGTTCATAGCTGGCAACTAGCACAAAGCAACAGTGGCAGGGCGTGGTCGATTGTGGGTGCTTCAAGCCAGGGGCACGCAGCATTAAATGAGCGTCAGGAGACCCCAAACACGCAATGACGTGCAACTTGAGATCTCATGGGAAGGCAAGACCATGGCCTTATACTTCGCTGCAGTAATAGGTTGGTGGCAGGTTTGACCCATGTACAACCTGACACCCCACAATCTCTCTCAGCAGTTGGGTCAAAAGCCGAGCCCAATCTCGCGCATAGGAAGAGGTCTAATTTTCTTTCTCCTTAATCACTCTCTAGCTTTTCCCGTTACCAGATATCCTACTAACTTTGGCATCAGAGAGTCCCCAAATAATGTTGGAGCTCACTCTCAGTCCCTTATGCAGGTTGCTCAGGTTGGGTCTCCATGGAACTACCCAAGCTGCAAAACAAGACATCAATAGTGGCGACCTCTGCGGAAATTTTTTTTCATAAAAGCATGTACTTCACATGTCACCAGTAACACAGTCCCAAACTATGCAGAGGGAAGAGAACCGAAGCAGAATAATAGAGGTGAGGCTGGCAGAGATGGAAGAGATGATAAAGAAACTCACAGTGGAGACAGGGATGCTCCGCCAGCAGAACACAACATTGTGAAGGACCAATGAGCACATCGATTCACGGCATGACCCGACAGATGAAGAGAGGCATAGAATGCACCTCGAGCTCTAGGAGCTGAGGGATAAGTATATGGATATAGCTAAACAAGTGGGCATAGCGTCCATCATGGACTAGCGGCTTGCTAGCACTAATCTACATACAGTGCAGGAATAATGGGAGTACCCCTCCCACCAAAGTTCAAAGTTCCTTAAATGGAGTTGTACTACAGGACCAAGGATCTATTGGAGCACTTGGACACATTCAAGGCGCACATGACCTTGCATGGCTTCCTGGGGGAGCTTGCTTTCCAGGCCTTCCCTTTGGCCTTGAGGGGAGCCGCGCAGACCTGGTTCGGTTCTTTGCTACTCAGGATTGTAGGGAGCTTTGACGGGCTAGAAAAACTCTTCATGACACAGTTCATAGCAAGCAGGAGGAGGATACAGCTGGTTGCGTACCTCCTGACGGGGAAGGAGTGTGATAGCGAAAGCCTGAAGTCAGACCACACCCACTTCAATTGGGAATGCATGACTACTGACAACCAAGACGAGAAGATAACCCTGGTAGCCCTACTGGGGGAGTCTGGCCCAGAAATTCTTTCATGGCAGAAATAGTACCAAGGACTCCCACCACGCTAAAGGAGTTCATGGACCAGGTGGACGGATTCATTAACGCTGAAGACACCTTTGAGGCCCTAACTGCCCCTACGATGGTCTAAGATGGAGCAAAGAAAGAGGCGTTGGACACGAAAAGAAAGGGAGAAGGTTCCGCCGAGCTGTGGGCAGGCTCAAGCTCACTCTAGTTTGGGCATGGAAGGGGAACGAGGACTCAGCCCACAAAGGGAGCCAGGCCGAGGCATGACAAGTTGATAATAGTACTGCGAGTACCACATGACCAACAGGCAAGACGGGGAGGAGGAGCTGCAGGGTAGACCAGTAGGACCAGCACGGGGGATGGCACCAAGTCCCCAAGCAAGATGCCAACATGAGGGGACGCGGCGCAGCGGGAGAGGCCTGGAGAAGCCCACACTGCAGGAGCTCCCCAAGAGTAGATAGACCGATTGGGTAAATCCACACGATTGCGAGGGGGATACGCAGGAGTAGGGACTACCTCGTGGGCCAAGAGAACCCACCCCCGAACAGCACGCTATGAAGTGTGTTCACTACCGAAAGAGTGCCCACCAAGAGTCGACAGCCCGCTAGGGGAACCATGATCCCTTTCAACAAAAATGATGGAGAGGGCATGGCTTCACGGCAGATATTGTGCAACCAGTGGGAGTCATCACCCTATCTGTCTTGGTGGGAAAGCTGCTAGGAGAGCAATAGCTATGGCCAATTTTTTGGTGGTCAAGGTCCTCTCCTCGTACAATGCGATATTAGGATGCCCCACCCTAAACAACTTGAGGGCAGTAACCTCCACCTATCACCTCAAAATGAAGTTCCCAAATGACTTGGGAGTGGGACAAGTCTGCAGTGAGCAGGTCCTAGCTTAGGAGTGCTATGCTCGGGAGTTGAGGCATGAGGTCAGAATGGTCGCCAACGTGGAAGAAGTAGTGGAAGTAGCGGGCCACCCTTGCCCCCTGACCTAGTTGAGTGAGATGAAGAGATCCACGACAAGTATGCCCTACGATAGGCCGAGCCCAACCAACCTTTGGAGTTGGTGTCGATCGATCGCCAGAGACCTGACCAGACCATTCGGGTCGGGACCAAGCTAGATCCAGAGTTAAGAGCCTTGAAAGGCCTCTTAATCAAGCACTAGGACATCTTCACTTGGAGTCATGAGGAGATGCCCAAGATAGACAATTCTTGTAATATCCGCTCCTTTCTTCTTCTTTAATTATAAGCCTCGATCTACGTGTCAAATTTTGGTCTACGTGTTGAGCCTTGTTCTACATGCTGAGCTTCGATCTACGTGCTGAGCCTTATCCTCAGTGCTGTACCTGCATGGCGTGTTCCGAAAGTTATCCAACGGACTTCAAGTAAGATAGATATTTTAAAACTTACGGATATTTTAAATATTATGGAAATATCTATAGGAGATATTTCCAGTATTATTAGATAAGCTTGTTTTTAAAGTAACACAATTATAATATTTTAATGAGCTCTAAAAATATTATAATTGTGGATAATTACTTAAATTAAATATTTTAGTTGTTTTAAAATATTAAGAGGTTTAACTTTACGTTGAAATCTCTTATTTAATTTAAATGATTTTATTCTCTTTGAGTAATTAACGATACTTTATCATTTTAAATAATGATGAAGAAATATTATTTCATGTCCAAAGGAGCTGCGTACAGCTCTCACTCTCCCTCACTCTCCACGGCACGAGCTACACTTCTAGAGGCCGATCCGCCGCCGTGAGCTACCGTATGGCCATCACTTTGCCACCACAACTCCACCACATCTTCCTCTACCTTTCCCTAGCTTCCCATGAAGTTCTATGGCCTTCCTCCACCTCAAGTAATCTCCCATCATTTCGGATTCACTGTTCACGGCGTGATGCCGCCGTGCTCTGCCACCTTTGACCACCACGAGGCCACCTTGAGCCTTTCCAAGACCACGCATAACTATTCTCAAGCTCAAACCGCTACTTTACGTGGTGAACAGCCACCGTACACGGTGTTATCGCCACCTACGCTCCTCCGACGCTTGATCGGGACTAGCAGCGAGCAACGCGCGGGTTATCCCATCGATGGTATAACCCTCTATCTCTAGTTATTTATGTTTAAAGTAGTTGATTGGTTGGACTGTAGACTGGGTAGTTAGTATTTGTGGAGTTCGCTGCGTAGTTCTGAAGTGAAGTGTAGTTGTGAAGCGTTGGGCTTGATTGTGTAGTATTGTGGACTATGCTATGAAGTGGGTGTGAGATGGATGCCGTAGTTTTAATACTGTATGAAGTGTAAAGAGAGTACTCGTGGAGCGTACTCTATGTAGTACAGCGACGTGCCGTGTGACGTGCGCTGTAGTGACGTGTGGCGTAGAATGAAAGGAGTGCGTGTGGAGCGTACTCCCGTGTTGTATGGTGATGCACCGTGTGTTGTGCGTCGTGATAATAAGCGTTGTAGCGAAGGGAGTACGCGTGGCTCATACTCCATGTCACGTAGCGATGCACCATGAGATGTGCATCATAGTGATGTGTGTCGTAGTGTGGATGGAAGAGAGTGCACATGAGTGTACTCTGTGTTATGTCGTGATACACCAGATGGCGTGTCACGAAGGGTTGGATGGCATAGTGGAGAAGCGTGGAGTGTATGGTGTAGCGTCGGGAACTATGTAACAGTGTCCCGAAGTAGTGATGATGTGGTTGTAGTCCAAGGTAACGGATGTTGCCTTGAGCTAACTTGTGGCTGAAGGTATGTGTGAAGCGGTGAAAAAGGTATCAGAGAGTGCAACGGAAGCATGATGGGCATCGTGCTGTTATTCGGGAATTTTTCTTGAGCTGCACAGTATGACAGAGGTGCATTTCTGGATGCAGTCCTCTTGTTAAGTGATGGGAACTGTGTAACAGTGTTCTGAAACAGTGGTGTTATGGCCTGTAGTCCGGGGTGACGGGTGTCACCTTGTGGTTGACTATGGCTAAGAGTATAAGGAAGTGGTGAAAAAGTATCAGAGCGTGCAGCGGAAGCGTGATGGGCATCGTGACGTGACTCGGGATTTGTCTCAAGCTCCGTGACATGACAGAGGTGCATTTGTGGATGCAGTCCTCTCCTATCAAGTGTTGGGATGAACTTGTACAGGGCCGGGAAGTAGGAAGAGTCTTATCAGCTGGGTCTGAACAAGTTGGTATTGGAGTATGGAGTTTGTTTATACAAGCGGTCGATCATTGAAATTATAAGTTGTTCTTAGGTGATAAAAGGAGATGAGATACAGGTATCTCTGGCGAGACACATGTGCCGGACAGGTTTACCATATGTAACGGCTAATCTATCCTGAGCATGGTTACATAGTGTTTTAGCCCCAGAGTTGGCTTGAATTCTTGTAGCCTGTCTGGATGGGAATGAGGATTTAGTATGAGCTAGGATACGTGAAGTTAGTAAATAGGTAAGTTGCCTAAGGTTGGGACGCATGACTCTGTCAGTCGGAATCATGCGTCGGATTGTGGAAATAGAAGAACGAGACGGAGGTCTTAGTGTCTTAACCCTAAGGTGAATTACGAAGGTTCACTTTAAGGAGTAAGACTCCGAAGGTTTTAGCATAGTAAATGACACGTAAAAGCCCAGGGATGGACGAAGAGTGTTCCAAGTGAGGCATAGTTCTAATTTTAGAATAGTTCCTTATGCATTAGATAGATGATGATGTAAGGTTATGTGTATGCATGTAGGTTGTCATCTGACACGCACACAAATGGACTGAATGGATTGAATATGGCATGAAGTCCAGGTAAGTATTACGTTCATACTCTTCTAGAGTTTTTCTATATACAAACGAAAAAGAAGACGAAAGCTTTTCTCTAAGAGGAAAACGAAACTTTTCTCCACGAATGCACATTTTACGAAAGAAAAAGAATGAAACGTAAGTTTTCAAGTATAAGTACGTAGTGGCCTTCCTTGGCAGCCCCTTTTTACGCACCCAAAGTATGTACGTGTATGCATGTGAATGGATGCTATAAGTAGTACGTATTGTATGTATGTTCACGAAAAGGAAACGAAATGAAGCTTTAAAAGACAAGTAAGAACCGTTAAGGAATGTAAAGACTGAAACTGTAATGAAAAGAAAGAAAAGAAAACAAAGAAAACAAATTTTTAAAATAACTATCTTTCCTAAAAATGATTCTTTCTTAAATAAGTTTTTCAAACTCTTTCTGAACAACTTTTCTTAAAATAAAAGAAAGAAAACCATTTTCTCTTAAAGAAACTTCTTTTCAAACGACTTTCACAAAATAAAAGAGAGAAAACCATTTTTTTCTTAATTAAAACTTTTATGAACCGTAAGAACAGAAGAAATGTAAGAACTGTAAGAAACGTAAGAACTGTAAGTAAGAATGAATGGATACATGTTAAGAATGAATGCATGTATGTATGTATGAATGGACTAAATGCATGAATGTACGTAAGTAAGAAAAGATGAATGAATGAACGTATGTATGCATGAATGTACGTAAAAAGATAAATGCATGAAAAGACTCTTTAAGAAATGAAGGCAGCGATACGTGGGGAACTGTTTTAAAGAAGAAAGCATGTTTATAAAGAAAAACCCCACCTCACAACATTTTAAAATGAAAAGAAAGACGTATGCATGCTAAGTACGATATGTATGTATGGAATGATAAATGCATGACTAAAAATCTATGTTATTATATTTTATCTGTATGAAGTAATGCTTATGAGTCATCGACTCATTTTAGTTTTTATGTGTGCCCTCCCAGGCACAAGATGAGCATGACAGGTCAAGACGGGTACAGCCCAAGAGAAAGAGCACAATGGCCTAGGCAAGATGTTTTATACGAGAAACTTAATTACAAAAGTTTAATGTTTTCCGCTGTAATCTTTAATTAAGAAAATGAATTTTATTTATAGCATGGAGTCTTTTGTATCCTGGCATGAATGGAAAAGAAATTTTAAAGGAATCGTAATTCCCGTCAATTTTTATCAAAATCGTTATGTAAAGGACCCACCACAAGGACAGGTGTTACAACTCTATCATAGAATACAAGCTCTATGTCGACCCGGCGGCCCAGAAGGTCAAGCAGAAATGACGAAGCTTCAGTGTTGAGAAGTATGCGGCAATAGTTGAGGAATTGGACCATCTCCTAGCGGCAGGATTCATCCGAGAAGTTCATTACCCTCAATCCCTCTCTTGGTAAAAAAGGCTAATGGGAAGTGGCAGATTTCCCTTGCCATGCATCGACCTTATTGTTGACTTGATGGCGGGACACTCTACTCAATTTCATGGATGCCTACTCCGGACACAATCAAATTAGGATGAGCACGAAAGACGAAGAAAAAACAACATTTTTCATGGATCAAGGGCTATACTACTACAAGGCCATGCCCTTTGGCCTCAAGAATGATGGTGCAATGTATCAACAACTGGTAAATTGGATGTTCAAGCAGTAGATTGGTCAAAACATGGAAGTGTATGTGGATGACCTGTTGGTAAAGAGCAAGAAGCCTGAGTAGCATCTAGCAAACCTTCAAGAGGCCTTCTCAGTATTTTGACAATACCAGACGAAGCTCAACCCTACAAAGTGTGCATTTGGGGCTGAGTCCAGTAAGTTTCTGGAGTTTATGGTCTCCGAGAGAGGGATTGAGGCAAATCCAAAGAGGTTGAAGCAATAGAGAAAGGCCCAAGAATGGGATGCAACCTGCGAAGAAGTTTCCTCATATCAAAAAAGGTACCTAGACCACCCCCTGCTCCTCACCCAAACAAATATCTAACCGTGTACTTAACCAAGTCCCGCATGCCTCATCAGCAATGCTAGTCTGAAACACGGAAGAAGGGTAGAGGCTCGACTACTACATGAGCCAAGCTTTCAGTGGAGTTGAGGCCGGGTATCCACGGACGGAGATGCTAGTGTTCGCAATAGTAGTCGTGAAAAAAAAAAAGCTACGATCATACTTCCAAGTCCATCCCTTGAAGGTACTCACCAACATGCCCCTCAAGAAAATCCTACAGAAACCGGACACCTCAGGCCGGCTTGCTAAGTGGGCGATCAAGCTCAACATATTTGACATTGAATATCAACCCCGCAACGCAATCAAAGGACAAGTGTTGGCATACTTCATTGCATAGTTCACCAGCTTTTCAGAAGAAGTCACAGTCGCATCTTTAGGAAAAACCTGGTAGGTCTACGTAGATGGCTCATCCTACCAGGCTGGCGAGGGTGTGGGGGTGCCCCTGGTGACCGAGCGTGGAGAAGAGCACAATTACGCGATCAAGCTCGTCTTTAAAGAAACCAATAATGAAGCTGAGTATTAAGCACTCTTGGCCGGCATGGCCATTGCTTGGTTACTAGGAGCTGAGCAAATAGAGGTAAGGGCAGACTTCTAAGTTGTTGTTAGCCAGGTATTGGGACAATTTTCCAAGAAAAGAGAAAGGCTCAAAAAGTACCTTCAGCTCGTCTGCAACAAGTGTGATGCTTTTGCTATTTCCACATCTAGCATATCCCAATAGAGGAGAATCAGAAGGCAGACCAGCTAGCAAATACTAGGTAGGAGGGTCTCCACCTTCTGAAACACACTGTGGTCCAAACAGTTAATACCCCATCCATCGAGGCTAAGGTGCCTATCACTTCCCCAGCACCCCAACTGAATCGGCTTCGGACGTCAGGGAAGTTTGTAGGAAGGTAAGTTGCCAAACTATCTGGAAGAAGCACGAAAGGTCAGGAAAATGGTGGCTCAGTTCACCTTGCTGGAAGGGGTCTTGTCTAGGAGGGGGTTCTCTGAGCCACTTCTCATATGCCTCATGATGGAAGAGGCGCAATACGTGTTGGCAGAGATCCACAAAAGAGTCTACAAGAGCCACTCGAGTGGAAGGGCTCTGGCCGCAAGGGTAACCCGAGCCAGGTACTACAAGCCCCACTCCCTCAGAAAGGCAAAAAACTTTGTGATCACTACCCCATGGTCTTTCGCCCAGTGGGGGCTAGACTTGACTGGCCAAATCCTAGCGGCCAGAGGAGGAGCCAAGTTCATAATGGTCGCAGTAGACTACTTAACAAAGTGGGTCAAAGCAGAGGCCCTCACAAGCATCACCCCCTAGACCATCACCAAATTCTTGTAGAGGTTAGTAGTATGTAGGTTCAGCATACCCCAGAGCTTTGTATCAGACAACAGAAAATAGTTTGACTATTCACACTATTGAGAATGGTGCACAGAGCTCAGGATCAAAGTGAAGTACTCCTAGCAAGGACACCCACAAGCCAACGGCCAAGCCGAAGCGACCAACAAAAATCTCATGTGCACTCTCAAGAAGAAGCTCAGAACACACAAAGGGGCATCAGCCGAGGAGCTTCCAGGTGTACTATAGGCGTACCAGATGACTATCCAAACTCCCACAGGGAAACGCCCTTAGCTCTCACTTATGGGAGAGAAGCAGTAATCCCCATAAAAATTGGAATGCCTACGTTTCGCATGCAGCACTTCGACCAAAGTGCCAACTACAAGAGGCTAGTAGAAGGGTTCGATCTCCTAGAAGAGATAAGGGAAGAGGCAGCAATATGGATGGCAAGCAACAAGCAAAAAGCAGAACAGTACTTCAACAAAAGGGTCAGGCCACGCTCCTTCAGAGTAGGTGGCCTTGTGCTAAAACAAATAAGGGTAACTACCCAAGAAGAAGGGAAGCAGGGACCATGATTGGAAGGCCCATATATGGTGACTGCAAACAATCGACCCGGCTCCTACCATCTCAAGAACAACGAGGGAGTCAAGCTCCCCCACCCATGGAACACCGAACACCTAAAGAAGTATTTTGTGTAAGGGCAGGGAGTAATACCTTGTATGTAAACCCTAAACTTATGAATGAGAATGCGTGAACGTTTGTCCCAAACTCTTTATCGCCCAAATGTGGAACCAACTCCGAGTCCCTAAACTCGCTTCGAGATAAGGCCAAGTCTCCAAGACTTGCTGACCCCCGTCCAACAAAGCCTAATCCCTAGACTCGCAACAAAGCCAAGTCCCTAGACTAGTCATGAAGTTGAGTCCCTAGACTCGCTACGAGGTAAAGCCAAGTCTCCTAGACTCGTATTGAAGTCGAGTCCTTAGACTCCTTGTAGAGTATGGCCAACTTTTTGAGATTTGCCGACCCGCAGTCCAATAAAGCCAAGTCTTGAGACTCACCACGAAGTTGAGTCTCTTGACTCGCTGTGGGGTAAGACCAAGTCACCAAGATTCGCCAACCCCCCATCCAACAAAGCCGAGTCCCTAGACTTGTATTGAAGTTAAGTCCCTAAACTCGTTGCGGGGTAAGGCCAAATTTTTGAAACTCGCCGACCCCCCATCCAACAAAGTCGAGTCCCAAGACTAGCCACGAAGTTGAGTCCCTAGACTCGCTACAATGTAAGGCCAAGTCTCTGAAACTCGCCGACCCCATGTCCAACAAAGTCAAGTCCCTAGACTCATATTGAAGTCGAATCCCTAGACTCGCTGGGGGTAAGGCCAAGTCTCCGAAACTCATCCAACAAAGCCGAGTCCCTATACTCTCATCAAAGTCGAGTCTCGATGTAAGACCAAGTCTTCAAGATAAGTCGTTTGACCCCAAACAAAGAAGGAGGCAAAGAGGAGGAAGAAGGGTTAAGGGAAAGAAAGCAATAAGTAGGACACAAGCAACTAGGAGAAAGGGACTATTCATTACAATTATGCACAAACATGCATTCTTTACAAAGTATAGTGACCAGGAAATTTTGTACAAAAAAGTCTACAATGTGGGGCACTTGGTCACGGAGGTGGCGTAGAAGGAGCCACACCTAGAGGGAGTGGGGGGTACCTGGGTTTCCCAAAGTTCTTGACGTAGGCCTATGCCTTGGAATCCAAAGGAAGGGAGAGCAGGTCCAGGGTCAGTAGGTCTAGCATGGGGAATGCTAGCAAATGGTCATGCAGCCGTTCGAGACCATCCTTGTAGCCATAAGCCTAGGCTGCGTCCCAGATGGTATTGGAGTTGGCAATCTTGGACTTGATCTCAGCAAAATGTCGGTCAATGTCATTCAATTGAGACCTCAGGCTCGAGATCTTGAGCCATAAGATTGAGGTTCTTCTCGATCGCCGCTTCTGCGAGCTCGCCAACCCACACCTTGGTCTCCCGCAGTTGTTTCCTTCAATGCCAAGCCCCCTTGGTGAGGATGAAATTCCTGGACAATAGCTTAAACTGCTGCTAAGCTATCGAGGCCCAGTCCTGTCGGACCTCTTGTAACTCATTTCAGGAAAACTCCAACTCCGCATCCCGAGTGGCTAAGTCCTACAAGGTCACAGCATGGACCTCCTTGAGGCACGTGCAATGCTTCTCCCACCAGCGATTGTTCTCCTCGACATCAAGTAGCACCTTCTTTAGTGCCTTTTTCTTCTTTTTACGTCTTGAGGGGGCCACTGCCAGGCATTGGTTCTCCTTCCTCATGTCTTCCACCTCCTTCAACAATCCCTTGCGCTCGACAAAAAGGGCCTCGTTATGCTGAACCGCTAGCTTTAGCTTATAATGCCAATAGCGAACTAGCATCGTGAGTAAGCGGTTAGCCTCTGTCAGTTCCCCCAACTCCCCACCTATCATCGCTGCTAATTGGTCTATGGCCTGCACAAAGAAAATGCAAGGAAAGTTAGAGGCCAAAGGGACAGAAGATGCAGCACAACGAGTGGGATTCGGGGAGGCACGCCTGCACAAAGTAAGGACGCAGCTTCTAGGTTGTCCATTCAGTGGCAACGGCCCAAGCCTTGTCAAGGCCCGAGACCTCGAGTCAGGGGTTTGGTTCCCCTCAGCCCTAGTAAAGGAGGAAGGGCCAACGACCCCTAACAGTAAGGAAGCGTTTGCCCCGACATCCCTCTCTTAAAAAATGTGATCTGCTGACCTACTAGGGACCCCATCAGTGGAGCACATCATAAAGTCTCACCTCAAGGTTGTCATCATCACTAAGCACGACAAGCGGACTGGGGGGTGGGGGGGACTTCTGGAACTCTTCTGNTTAAACGTAAAATAACTAGAGATAGAAGGTTATACCATCGACGGGATAACCCGTGCGTCGCTCGTTGTTCGTCACGAACATGCGTCGGAGGAACGTACGTGGCGGCGTACGGTGGCTGTCCACCACATAAAGTGGTAGTTTGGGCTTGAGAAAGGCTAGGCGTGGTCTTGGAAGACTCATGATTTTACAGCTGTCGGTGAAGAACAAATTACGTGATTTACGGAAAAGATAATCTATACGCGTGATTCTAGATGAGGGTAAAGACGAGAGAGATGTGATTGCTGTCGGGAAATAATCCAAAACTGATAATTTTAGCGGGCTGTTACAATATCTGCTTAACTTACACCCTTAATATCAGCAATTAGTTATCGTTTTAAGCTTTGTACTGAAAATGACCTTAAACCTGCTAATAATCCATTCCCAAAGGTCTCCGAAACATAAGGTCTCAACTTCAATCGAATTCAGTACCAACAATTAAACCATTGTTTCCAAAACCTTGATGGATCTATTTCTTCCGAACCGATAAAAATCATTTCTTAAAATCTATTACTACAACCTCGAGTTAACAATAATTATTTTCTAAACTAGCTCGATATCTTCAATCCTCAAAGAAATACACGAACTAAATCATTACCTCCATTCTCAAAGAAATGTACCCCAGAAAAATTTTCATATCAATAACTCAACTCTTATTATAAATCGGTCCTTCAACTTTGCAATTCTAAAACCTTAAATCAAATAAGAATCCTCTTCCGGAACTTCTAAGATCAAGGAACTTACATTCCATAATAGAAAAATCGACTCCCAAATATTTCAAATTCTAAAACATTAATGGATAATAAATCATTTTCTGCAATTCTCAAGATTGATGGCTTTAATCCAAAACATTCACCTTAAAAGCTTGTAAAATCTAAAGCCCCAATTGCCACCTAATTACTCATCCGAATCACGAGATCTAAACTCAAAATTTAATTATTTCCCCCCAAGGCTTGTCGAACCTAACACCTTAATTACCATAAACTTATATTCTTAAAATCTACAAGGCCCCAACTTTAAAACTTTGTTGAAACTTCATAAAATCCATCCTTGAAATTTGTTGAACTTATAACCTACTACGTTATAGACCATTTCATAAACTCCACGGAACCAAAGAACTCAATTATTCTACTTCTCTAAAGGATCACCCGGATCAAGCCATGACTCTAGCATTTTGAGTCTCCGTAACCTCGCCTCCAACGGTACCAAGAGTCACTGCGTACCTTCGAGCCCGAACTAATTACCTCTGGTTAGTTCTACCACTGCGACGAGCTCCACGGCTTTCTTGAACTCGACTAGGGCACTCAAGAGCAAAATGTCCCGTCTGACTGCATTCAAAACATTGGTTACTACCCAAACGACACTCGCCTCCATGAGCTCTATTACATCTTCCACAAACTGGCGCTCGTCCTCCCATACGCACTCCCGAGGCTGCTTGTGGTCGAGTCCCGGTCCGCTGAACAAACTTTTGAGGCAAACCTGAACTACTTCCTTCACCAGAAAAACTCCGCCTCTTATGTCCTAGAGGGGAGCACATACTCAGATTATTCTCTCGCTCCACAAGAGTGGCCACATCCACTAAATCCTGAAAAGTTGTAATCCGATGGCAACTACCATTTTGCATACATCAAGTCGCAAACCTTAAATAAAATTTCCTTAAACACGTCCTTAAAGTTCGTTGAACCTACACTCTCCTATACTATAGCCTCATTACATAAATTCTACAAAACCTTGACCTCAATCATCTTAAGCGACTTAAAGCTAATTCCTCTCCTCATTGCTACGTGAGTTTCCACCTTACAAAGATTGCTTAAACCATGACATTCCCTTCAAACCTCAACATCATACAAGCAAACCACATCACTAAAAATTAAAACCTACTACACTAAATGTTCATGTCTAATAATAGTATCCTCGATTATACCGCCTTCCTGCCACAACACAACCCTTGACCCCCTTTAAGAAAAAACGAATAAAACCAACATAAAACCAAAACCAAAACCGAAACCACATAACAAGAAAACAAAAAGAAACCAGCATGCAATAACATAACTAAATAAATAAAACAAGCAAACAAGCTCAAACAAATCAAAACAATTAAAACACGTCAAAAAGCAACTTTACTTAAAATAAATTTTAAAACACAACTTTAAAAATCTTCTGGTACTACCTACGGGACATGTGGTTTTACCCAGAGCTGAACTGCTCTGATACCTCCTATGACGCCCCCCAAATCCCCACGTACGGACACGGGGAGATCGAGACGTCCGGATGGTGACAACACGGGTCACCATCCTATCGACGAGTGCCAAGTGTGTGCAAGCGACACATGCACGAAGAATTACGCAGCGGATAGCAAAGACATAAAACTAAGTACCAGAATTTTTCTTAAATAAAATACAAAGCGGTTCAAAGATACATGATAAAATATTACAAGTCACAAATATTGTTTCAAAGTCAAAAACCAATACATTAACTTCAACTCAGATCTCCGGCGGAGCCGCATCCTCGGGCTCAGCCTCCTCCTCCTCCTCGAACTCTGCACCAAAATCTACGGTACCAAAAATGGTGCCGCAGGTAAGTAAAATCCAAACACCACTAGATAAAAGCATATTAAACTCAAACAATATGCATGAGTAAATGCCAATGCACAAAGCTCATAAACCATATTTTTCCACGCACTGCCAAAAACCCATTTGGCCCAAAAACATATCCTTTAAACAAAATCTCGCCATTATCCCCGATAACGGCCCAAAACATATCGTTTAAAACCAAGCCTCGCCATTATCCCCGATAATGGCCCAAACCACCATTTTCCCAGAAAATGGATCACAAAACCAGACCTCGCCATTATCCCAGATAATGGCCCAAATCAATAAACCACCATTTTCCCAGAAAATGGATCACAAGTCCTCAACACATCCTCGCCATTTTCCCAGAAAATGGCCCGTATCCGAAAACCATAAAACCAATCAGATTATGCATGCACCATGACCTCCCCTAGGGATCATCCGCACACTCTGGCTCTGTGCCACACCGCAGGTAACGTCTACGCGTATGACACCTACACGAGTGATGCCCAGACTCGCGCCCAGTGCGTAACTGGCCAGGCCATCCTCTAGTCCCCGCCACTCTAGGAACCACGGAGTCGACACGACAGCGTTACCGTATCGTGTGATCCGGTCGTCGCCCAGCGACAACCCAGGGGATGTCACTCAGTATTAACCGCTCCCGAGTGACCAGAGAAGCTCCACCGAGATAATAACCCATCCCGGCTTGGGCTCGTGATACGCACGCACCCGAAAATCCATTTACGCCAATAAAACAGGATTTTTCCCAATTAAAATAAAATGCACATGTACACACCATGTAAATGCAAACTCAATGCACGACACAACCAACCAAGCATAAATCAACAAATTAAGCAACTCCGTCCTCCATCCACCCGACCCCCGAACTCCTCGGACTCAGTCTGGAATCAACAAACCAACCAAAAAAATTATTGAAAGAGCAAAATATATTTAAATCTAAAAGTAGAGTTTGGAAAATACTTACAGCGCTATATATGATTTTTAGAAGGTTCGGCGCGCGGCAAACGATGAGCGGAAAGCAACGTAACAGTGCAAATGCAATGTAACCGTGGGTCGTAAAATACCCACTTTTGAACGAGGACAAACCAAGACACCAAATTGATAGGGAATGGTTTAGGGATGTTTATGAAGCTAGTGGAAGTGAGTTTTGGCCGTGGGTGGCGGTGGAAACGGCGGTGAAGGGCAAAAATGGCCAAATCGGAGTTGAGCTCGTGGGAGCTGCTCCAGCCACGGATCTAGGCCGGAAATAGGTGGGTTAGGTCGGCATGAGGTAGGGGAAGAAGTGGTGAAAAGATGGTGGCCGGAGGTGGTGCGACGGCGCCGGAAACGGTGAAAAACCGTGCGGCTTAGATGCGCTTTTCCGGCCAAATGGCGGCACGGTTGGGGGAGATCTTTGGTGGGGTGGTGCGCTGGAGGGAGGGGAAGATTTCGTTGTGGGTTTCGCAGGCTATGCCGCCAGCGAGCGGCGGTTCTGGGCGGTTGAAGGTAGCGGCGGCAGAGTGAAAAACAGAGTTGGGGGCAGTGACTTTGAGGGGCTCGTGGTGGCTAACGGTGGTTCCGATGGTCCTGAAAATTGGTGGGGATGTAGTCTGGTGGGAGGGGAAGAGAATGGCGGGGGTGGTGTACGACACCTCCACCGAACGGCGGAGATACGACGGTCAAAGTGGGCTGGGCGGAAGAGGAAAAAGAGAAGGGAGAGAGAGAGAGAGAGAATCGGGCGCACGGGAGAAGAAACGGGGAGGAAGAAAAGAAAGAAAGAAAAAGAAGAAAAAAGAAAAGAAGGAAAAGAAAAAAGGAAGGGAAAAAGAAAAAGGAAAAAGAAAAGAAGGGGAAAAGAAATGAAGTCTAAACTTCACTTCCGGGATCCAGAAACTGATCCGCCGAAAACGATATTAAAAACATAAAACGACTAAAATAAATTAAACACTACATCAAATAAATAAATAAACACCAAGAAAATATTTTAAACACAACGTCAAGCTAAAATATAATAAATAACTAGTAAAAACCAACTATTAAATTTTAAATCCAAAAACGAGCTAAAATAAATTAAACAGTAATTTTAAACTCAACAGCAAATAAAATCTAATTAAAATCTGATACATTAAAATAAAAGCACTATAATATTAATTAAATTAAAACCACTCCTTCAGTGAAAATACACATAAAAGCGGGTCATCACAATCCTAGTTGATAATGTGAGTTCGGGGGGACATCTTATTCTGGGAAGCCTTCATCAAGATGGGGATGCGCCCCAACCGATTATGCCTGGCCCCTGTGTCATTCAAGGGCTTCACGGGAGATATTGTGCAATCGGTGGGAGTCATCACCCTATCTGTCCTGGTGGGAAAGCTGCCAGGAGAGCTATAGCTATGGCCAATTTTTTGGTGGTCAAGGTCCTCTCCTCGTACAATGCGATATTAGGATGCCCCACCCTAAACAACTTGAGGGCAGTAACCTCCACCTATCACCTCAAAATGAAGTTCCCAAATGACTTGGGAGTGGGACAAGTCTGCAGTGAGCAGGTCCTAGCTTAGGAGTGCTATGCTCGGGAGTTGAGGCATGAGGTCAGAATGGTCGCCAATGTGGAAGAAGTAGTGGAAGTAGCGGGCCACCCTTGCCCCCTAACCTGGCTGAGTGAGATGAAGAGATCCGCGACAAGCATGCCCTATGATAGGCCGAGCCCAACCAACCTTTGGAGTTGGTTTCGGTCGATCGCCAGAGACCTGACTAGACCATTCGGATCAGGACCAAGCTAGATCCAAAGTTAAGAGCCTTGAAATGCCTCTTAATCAAGCACTAGGACATCTTCACTTCATGAGGAGATGCCCAAGATAGATAGTTCTTGTAATATCCGCTCCTTCTTTCTTCTTCTTTAATTATGAGCCTTGATCTACGTGTCAAATTTTGGTCTACATGTTGAGCCTTGTTCTACGTGCTGAGCTTTGATCTACGTGCTGAGCCTTATCCAAAGTGTTATACCTGCATGGCGTGTTCCGAAAGTTATCCAGCGGATTTCAAAGTAAGATAAATATTTTAAAACTTACGGATATTTTAAATATTATGAAATATCTATAGGAGATATTTCTAGTATTATTAGATAAGCTTGTTTTTAAAGTACCACAATTATAATATTTTAATGAGCTCTAAAAATATTATAATTGTGGATAATTACTTAATTAAATATTTTAGTTGTTTTAAAATATTAAGAGGTTTAACTTTACATTGAAAACTCTTATTTAATTTAAATGATTTTATTCTCTCTGAGTAATTAACGATACTTTATCATTTTAAATAATGATGAAGAAATATTATTTTATAATATATTCTATCTTAATTCCTCTTAATGTTTTATTTTAAATAAAACACTTAAGCGTTTTCAAATTAGTGTTTAAACTCATCGTTAGATCATTTTGAGGATCCCGAAGTGAAGGATTTAGATTAAACACCCAGGCCCCTCTCTTTTCCTCCTCACTTTTTCCTTTATCCTTTTCTCTCTTTTCTCTCTTCTCTCTCTTCCTATGCATGACATACACATGTTGTTTCTCTTCTCCACCGTTCGGTTTGCACTCCCAGCCGGTGCCACCTCCAGCCGCCATGCCCCACCTCCACCTCTGACATGATCCTCCCCCACTGGTGACTACTACCTCACCAGTGGTGAGCTATATCGGCAGCCACCTCTCTCTCTTTCTCCCTCCAAGCAAATGGGTTTTACACCCATTTTCCCCTCTTTGAGCCACCATACACGGCTGAAACAACCATCAAGCACCACCAAAGGATTCACCACACCATAGGCTTCCTCCCCATGTCCTCCTTTCTCCCTAACTCTCTCTCTTTCTCCGATGGGTCTCCACAACCATAGGTTCGGTTGCACCACTGTACACGGCTATTCACGATGTTTCACTACCACCACCTTGTTCCTCTCATCACCACGACCTTCTCCAACAAATTTCATGTCCAAAGGAGCTGCGTACAGCTCTCACTCTCCCTCACTCTCCACGACACGAACTACACTTCTAGAGGCCGATCCGCCGTGGTGAGCCACTGTATGGCCATCACTTTGCCACCACAGCTCCACCACATCTTCCTCTACCTTTCCCTAACTTCTCATGAAGTTCTATGGCCTTCCTCCACCTCAAGTAAACTCCCATCATTTCGGATTCACTGTTCACGGCGTGATGCCGCCATGCTCTGCCACCTTGAGCCTTTCTAAGACCACGCCTAACTATTCTCAAGCTCAAACCGCCACTTTACGTGGTGGACAGCCACCGTACATGGTGTTATCGCCACCTACGCTCCTCCGACGCTTGATCGTGACTAGCAGTGAGCAACGCGGGGGTTATCCCATCAATGGTATAACCCTCTATCTCTAGTTATTTATGTTTAAAGTAGTTGATTGGTTGGACTGTAGACTATGTAGTTAGTATTTGTGGAGTTCACTGCGTAGTTGTGAAGTGAAGTGTAGTTGTGAAGCGTTGGGCTTGATTGTGTAGTATTGTGGATTGTGCTATGAAGTGGGTGTGAGATGGATGCTGTATGAAGTGGATTGTGCATGAAATGTAAAGAGAGTATGCGTGGAGCGTACTCTATGTAGTAAAGCGACGCGCCGTGTGACGTGCGTTGTAGTGATGTGTGGCGTAGAATGAAGGGAGTGCGCGTGGAGCTACTCCGTGTTGTATGGTGATGCACCGTGTGTTGTGCGTCGTGTTGTAGCAAAGGGAGTACACGTGGCTCGTACTCCATGTCGCGTAGCGATGCACCGTGAGACGTGCATCATAGTGATGTGTGTTGTAGTGTGGATGGAAGAGAGCTCACATGAGTGTACTTTGTGTTATGTTGTGATACACCGGATGGCGTGTCATGAAGGGTTGGATGGCATAGTGGAGAAGTGTGGAGTGTATGGTGTAGCGTCGGGAACTATGTAACAGTGTCCCGAAGTAGTGGTGATGTGGTTGTAGTCCAAGGTAACGGATGTTGCCTTGAGGCTGACTTGTGGCTGAAGGTATGTGTGAAGCGGTGAAAAAGGTATCAGAGAGTGCAATGGAAGCATGATGGGCATTGTGCTGTTATTCGGGAATTGTCTTGAGCTGCACAGTGTGACAGAGGTGTATTTCTGGATGCAGTTCTCTTGTTAAGTGACGGGAACTGTGTAATAGTGTCCCGAAACATTGGTGTTATGGCCTGTAGTCTAGGGTGATGGGTGTCACCTTGTGGTTGACTATGGCTAAGAGTATAAGGAAATTGTAAAAAATTATCAGAGCGTGTAACGGAAGCGTGATGGGCATTGTGACGTGACTCAGGATTTGTCTCGAGCTGCGTGACATGACAGAGGTGCATTTGTGGATGCAGTCCTCTCCTATCAAGTGTTGGGATGAACTTGTATAGGCCCGGGAAGTAGGAAGAGTCCTATCAACTGGGCTGAGCAAGTTGGTATTGGAGTATGGAGCTTGTTTATACCAGCGGTCGATCATTGGAATTATAAGTTGTTCTCAGGTGATAAAAGGAGATGAGATACAGGTGTCTCTGGCGAGACACATGTGCCGGACAGGTTTACCATATGTAATGGCTAATCTATCCTGAGCATGGTTACATAGTGTTTTAGCCCCAGAGTTGGCTTGAATTCTTGTAGCTTGTTTGGATGGGAATGAGGATTTAGTATGAGTTAGGATACGTGAAGTTAGTAAATAGGTAAGTTGCCTAAGGTTGGGATGCATGACTCTGTCGGTTGGAATCACGAGTCAGATTGTGGAAATAGAAGAACGAGACGGAGGTCTTAATGTCTTAACCCTAAGGTGAATCACGAAGGTTCACTTTAAGGAGTAAGACTCCGAAGGTTTTAACATAATAAATGGCACGTAAAAGCCCAGGGATGGACAAAGAGTGTTCCAAGTGAGGCGTAGTTCTAATTTTAGAATAGTTCCTTATGCATTAGATAGATGATGACGTAAGGTTATGTGTATGCATGTAGGCTGTCATCTGACACGCACACGAATGGACTGCATGGATTGAATATGGCATGAAGTCCAGGTAAGTATTACATTCATACTCTTCTAGAGTTTTTCTATATACAAACGAAGAAGAAGACGAAAGCTTTTCTCTATAAGGAAAATGAAACTTTTCTCCACGAATACACATTTTACGAAAGAAAAAGAATGAAACGTAAGTTTTCAAGTATAAGTACATAGCGGCCTTCCTTGGCAGCCCCTTTTTACGCACCCAAAGTATGTACATGTATGCATGTGAATGGATGCTATAAGTAGTACGTATTGTATGTATGTTCACGAAAAGGAAATGAAATGAAGCTTTAAAAGACAAGTAAGAACCGTTAAGGAATGTAAGGACTGAAACTATAATGAAAAGAAAGAAAAGAAAACAAAGAAAATAAATTTTTAAAATAACTCTCTTTCCTAAAAATGATTCTTTCTTAAATAAGTTTTTCAGACTCTTTCTGGACAACTTTTCTTAAAATAAAAGAAAGAAAACAATTTTCTCTTAAAGAAACTTCTTTTAAAATGACTTTTACAAAATAAAAGAGAGAAAACCATTTTTTTCTTAATTAAAACTTTTATGAACCATAAGAACTGAAGAAAGGTAAGAACTGTAAGAAATGTAAGAACTATAAGGACTGAAATGAAAGAATGGACTGTAAAGGAAAGGAAAGGACTGTAAAGGAATGAACGGACTGAATGTATGATGTATGAAAATTCGTAAGGGCTACATGGACTGAAATGGAACTGGTACCAAATGAATGGACTGGACAGGGCAGATTGCAATGCCGGGTAAGTAGTACTGGTAGTGCACCCAGTGCTGCACCCTGACGGAATGGATTTCCAACCCGTGGCCACAAGCGGAATTAGGTCCAAAAGACCGCTAACCCCCGCACACTGGGCGTAACAGTGTGCAATGGCAAATGAAAGTGATAAGAATGAATGGATGCATGTTAAGAATGAATGCATGTATGTATGTATGAATGGACTGAATGCATGAATGTACATAAGTAAGAAAAGATGAATGAATGAACGTATGTATGTATGAATGTACGTAAAAAGATAAATGCATGAAAAGACTCTTTAAGAAATGAAGGCAGCGATGCATGGGGAACTGTTTTAAAGAAGAAAGCATGTTTATAAAGAAAAACCCCACCTTGCAATGTTTTAAAATGAAAAGAAAGACGTATGCATGCTAAGTACGATATGTATGTATGGAATAATAAATGCATGACTGAAAATCTATATTATTATATTTTAACTATATGAAGTAATGCTTACGAGTCATCGACTCATTTTAGTTTTTATGTGTGCCCTCCCAGGCACAAGATGAGCATGACAGGTCAGGACGGGTACAGCCCAAGGGAAAGAGCACGAAAGCCTAGGCAAGATGTTTTATACGAGAAACTTAATTATGAAAATTTAATGTTTTCCGCTGTAATCTTTAATTAAGAAAATAAATTTTATTTAGAGCATGGAGTCTTTTGTGCCCTAGCATGAATGGAAAAGGAATTTTAAAGGAATCGTAATTCCTGTCGATTTTTATCAAAATCGTTATGTAAAGGACCCACCATAAGGACGGGTGTTACAATTCTATCATAGAATACAAGCTATGTGTCGACCTGGCAGCCCAAAAGGTCAAGCAGAAATGACGGAGCTTCAGTGTTGAGAAGTATGCGGCAATAGTTTAGGAATTGGACCGTCTCCTAGCGGCAGGATTCATCCAAGAAGTTCATTACCCTCAATCCCTCTCTTGGTAAAAAAGGCTAATGGGAAGTGGCAGATTTCCCTTGCCATGCATCAACCTTATTGTTGACTTGATGGCAGGACACTCTACTCAATTTCATGGATGCCTACTTCGGATACAATCAAATCAGGATGAGCACAAAAGACGAAGAAAAAACAGCATTTGTCATGGATCAAGGGCTATACTACTACAAGGCCATGCCCTTCGGCCTCAAGAATGCTGGTGCAACGTATCAACGACCGGTAAATTGGATGTTCAAGCAGTAGATTGGTCAGAACATGGAAGTGTATGTGGATGACCTGCTGGTAAAGAGCAAGAAGCTTGAGCAACATCTAGCAGACCTTCAAAGGCCTTCTCAGTATTTTGACAATACCACACGAAGCTCAACCTTACAAAGTGTGCATTTGGGGCTGAGTCCAGTAAGTTTCTGGGGTTTATGGTCTCCGAGAGAGGGATTGAGGCAAATCCAAAGAGGTTGAAGCAATAGAGAAAGGCCCAAGAATGGGATGCAACCTGCGAAGAAGTTTCCACCGATCTAAAAAGGTAACTAGACCACCCCCTGCTCCTCACCCAAACAAATATCTAACCGTGTACTTAACCAAGTCCCGCATGCCTCATCAACAATGCTAGTCTGAAACACGGAAGAAGGGCAGAGGCTCAACTACTACATGAGCCAAGCTTTCAGTGGAGTTGAGGCCGGGTATCCACGGATGAAGATGCTGGTGTTCGCACTAGTAGTCGCGAAAAAAAAGCTACGGTCGTACTTCCAAGTCCATCCTTTGAAGGTACTCACCAACATGCCCCTCAAGAAAATCCTACAGAAACCGGACACCTAAGGCCAGCTTGCTAAGTGGGTGATCGAGCTCAGCATAGTTGACGTTGAATATCGACCCCGCAATGCAATCAAAGGACAAGTGTTGGCATACTTCATTGCATAGTTCACTAGCTTTTCAGAAGAAGTCACGGTCGCATCTTTAGGAAAACCCTGGTAGGTCTACGTAGATGGCTCATCCTACTAGGCTGGTGAGGATGTGGGGGTGCCCCTAGTGACCGAGCATGGAGAAGAGCACAATTACACGATCAAGCTCGTCTTTAAAGAAACCAATAATGAAGCTGAGTATTAAGCACTCTTGGCCGGCATGGCCATTGCTTGGTTACTAGGAGCTGAGCAAATAGAGGTAAGGGCAGACTTCTAAGTTGTTGTTAGCCAGGTATTGGGACAATTTTCCAACAAAAGAGAAATGCTCAAAAAGTACCTTCAGCTCGTCTGCAACAAGTGTGATGCTTTTGCTATTTCCACATCTAGCATATCCCAATAGAGGAGAATCAGAAGGCAGACCGGCTAGCAAATACTGGGCAGGAGGGGCTCCACCTTCTGAAACACACTGTGGTCCAAACAGTTAATACCCCATCCATCGTGGCTGAGGTGTCTATCACTTCCCCAGCACCCCACCTGAATCGGCTTCGGACGTCAGTGAAGTTTGTAGGAAGGCAAGTTGCCAAACTATCTAGAAGAAGCACGAAAGGTCAGGAAAAGGGTGGCTCAGTTCACCTTGCTGGAAGGGGTCTTGTCTAGGAGGGGGTTCTCTGAGCCACTTCTCATATGCCTCATGATGGAAGAGGCGCAATACATGTTGGCAGAGATCCACAAAAGAGTCTACAAGAGCCACTCGAGTGGAAGGGCTCTGGCCACAAGGGTAACCCGAGCCAGGTACTACAAGCCCCACTCCCTCAGAAAGGCAAAAAACTTTATGATCACTGCCCCATGGTCTTTCGCCCAGTGGGGGCTAGACTTGACTGGCCAATTCCTAGCAAAGTTAACAAGAAAGTGGTCGCCCAGGAGGAGCCAAGTTCATAATGGTCGCGGTAGACTACTTAACAAAGTGGGTCAAAGCAGAGGCCCTAACAAGCATCACCCCCTAGACCATCACCAAATTCTTGTAGAGGTTAGTAGTATCTAGGTTCGGCATACCCCAGAGCTTTGTATCAAACAACAGAAAATAGTTTGACTGTTCACACTATTGAGAATGGTGCACAGAGCTCAGGATCAAAGTGAAGTACTCCTAGCAAGGACACCCACAAGCCAACGGCCAAGCCGAAGCGACCAACAAAAATCTCATGTGCACTCTCAAGAAGAAGCTCAGAACACACAAAGGGGCATCAGCCGAGGAGCTTCCAGGTGTACTATAGGCGTACCAGATGACTATCCAAACTCCCACAGGGAAACGCCCTTAGCTCTCACTTATGGGAGAGAAGCAGTAATCCCCATAAAAATTGGAATGCCTACGTTTCGCATGCAGCACTTCGACCAAAGTGCCAACTACAAGAGGCTAGTAGAAGGGTTCGATCTCCTAGAAGAGATAAGGGAAGAGGCAGCAATATGGATGGCAAGCAACAAGCAAAAAGCAGAACAGTACTTCAACAAAAGGGTCAGGCCACGCTCCTTCAGAGTAGGTGGCCTTGTGCTAAAACAAATAAGGGTAACTACCCAAGAAGAAGGGAAGCAGGGACCATGATTGGAAGGCCCATATATGGTGACTGCAAACAATCGACCCGGCTCCTACCATCTCAAGAACAACGAGGGAGTCAAGCTCCCCCACCCATGGAACACCGAACACCTAAAGAAGTATTTTGTGTAAGGGCAGGGAGTAATACCTTGTATGTAAACCCTAAACTTATGAATGAGAATGCGTGAACGTTTGTCCCAAACTCTTTATCGCCCAAATGTGGAACCAACTCCGAGTCCCTAAACTCGCTTCGAGATAAGGCCAAGTCTCCAAGACTTGCTGACCCCCGTCCAACAAAGCCTAATCCCTAGACTCGCAACAAAGCCAAGTCCCTAGACTAGTCATGAAGTTGAGTCCCTAGACTCGCTACGAGGTAAAGCCAAGTCTCCTAGACTCGTATTGAAGTCGAGTCCTTAGACTCCTTGTAGAGTATGGCCAACTTTTTGAGATTTGCCGACCCGCAGTCCAATAAAGCCAAGTCTTGAGACTCACCACGAAGTTGAGTCTCTTGACTCGCTGTGGGGTAAGACCAAGTCACCAAGATTCGCCAACCCCCCATCCAACAAAGCCGAGTCCCTAGACTTGTATTGAAGTTAAGTCCCTAAACTCGTTGCGGGGTAAGGCCAAATTTTTGAAACTCGCCGACCCCCCATCCAACAAAGTCGAGTCCCAAGACTAGCCACGAAGTTGAGTCCCTAGACTCGCTACAATGTAAGGCCAAGTCTCTGAAACTCGCCGACCCCATGTCCAACAAAGTCAAGTCCCTAGACTCATATTGAAGTCGAATCCCTAGACTCGCTGGGGGTAAGCCCAAGTCTCCGAAACTCGCTAACCCCCCATCCAACAAAGTCGAGTCCCTATACTCCCATCAAAGTCGAGTCTCGAGGTAAGACCAAGTCTTCGAGATAAGCCATTCGACCCCTAACAAAGAAGGAGGCAAAGAGGAGGAAGAAGGGTTAAGGGAAAGAAAGCAATAAGTAGGACACAAGCAACTAGGAGAAAGGGACTATTCATTACAATTATGCACAAACATGCATTCTTTACAAAGTATAGTGACCAGGAAATTTTGTACAAAAAAGTCTACAATGTGGGGCACTTGGTCACGGAGGTGGCGTAGAAGGAGCCACACCTAGAGGGAGTGGGGGGTACCTGGGTTTCCCAAAGTTCTTGACGTAGGCCTATGCCTTGGAATCCAAAGGAAGGGAGAGCAGGTCCAGGGTCAGTAGGTCTAGCATGGGGAATGCTAGCAAATGGTCATGCAGCCGTTCGAGACCATCCTTGTAGCCATAAGCCTAGGCTGCGTCCCAGATGGTATTGGAGTTGGCAATCTTGGACTTGATCTCAGCAAAATGTCGGTCAATGTCATTCAATTGAGACCTCAGGCTCGAGATCTTGAGCCATAAGATTGAGGTTCTTCTCGATCGCCGCTTCTGCGAGCTCGCCAACCCACACCTTGGTCTCCCGCAGTTGTTTCCTTCAATGCCAAGCCCCCTTGGTGAGGATGAAATTCCTGGACAATAGCTTAAACTGCTGCTAAGCTATCGAGGCCCAGTCCTGTCGGACCTCTTGTAACTCATTTCAGGAAAACTCCAACTCCGCATCCCGAGTGGCTAAGTCCTACAAGGTCACAGCATGGACCTCCTTGAGGCACGTGCAATGCTTCTCCCACCAGCGATTGTTCTCCTCGACATCAAGTAGCACCTTCTTTAGTGCCTTTTTCTTCTTTTTACGTCTTGAGGGGGCCACTGCCAGGCATTGGTTCTCCTTCCTCATGTCTTCCACCTCCTTCAACAATCCCTTGCGCTCGACAAAAAGGGCCTCGTTATGCTGAACCGCTAGCTTTAGCTTATAATGCCAATAGCGAACTAGCGTCGTGAGTAAGCGGTTAGCCTCCATCAGTTCTCCCAACTCCCCACCTATCATCGTTGCTAATTGGTCTGTGGCCTGCACAAAGAAAATGCAGGGAAAGTTAGTGGCCAAAGGGACAGAAGATGCAGCACAACGAGTGGGATTCGGGGAGGCATGTGTGCACGAAGTAAGGACGCAGCTTCTAGGTTGTCCATTTAGTGGCAACGGCCCAAGCCTTGTCAAGGCTCGAGGCCTCGAGTCAAGGGTTTGGCTCCCCTCAGCCCTAGTAAAGGAGGAAGGGCCAACGACCCCTAACGGTAAGGAAGGGTTTGCCTCGACATCCCTCTCTTAAAAAATGTGATCCGCTGACCTACTAGGGACCCCATCAGTGGAGCACATCAGAAAGTCTCACCTCAAGGTCGTCGTCATCACTCAACACGACAAGAGGGCTGGGGGGGTGGGGGGGACTTCTGGAACTCTTCTGCACGATTTGACCCAAAAGAAGTGGAACCGAAGACTGCCTCCCATTCCCCACCGACCACGACCCCAACGGTGGTCGAGAGGGTGTCGTGCGATATTCTCTCTTCAACTCTCTCCTCTTCTTCTTCTTCTCTTTCTTCTGCTTCTTTGCTCTCTACTTGGCTCCCAAACTAAGAGATAGTAGGGGAGGCCTTAAAAGAATTTCCTGGCTCCTTTCCTTGGCCCACAGGCTATAAGGAGGTCCTCGGGGCCTCGCAAGCGGTCTCCTCTCTCAAGGCATCTTCAAGAGAGGTAAACGGTCTGACCTGACAAGGAGCATGGCGCACGAAAGCACTAAAAAAGGTAGCTTAAAGGTCACCCTCATCTTCCTCTTCTTCCTAGAAGACAAATGGCAATCTGGCTAATGTGGTTTGGGGGGCAGCAGAAGAAGAGGGGCCGCTGTCAGAACGTGACCCGCTCTTGTAGGACGTCGTGCTTCCCCAGGTCGAAGGGATCGGGATCTCCGTGCATACAACCTCTTTTTCCTCTCGTCCACGAGCCATTAGCGAACTCTCCTGGTATAGGTCGTGACGCACATTTAGCCGCTTTCCCTTACTGCCAGAGGGGCTCGAAGCAAGTTTTCGGCTCTGGCGTAAGGGAATCGTACCCAGAAAATCCTGGCCAGTCACGTACGAGCGATCAAGTGTGCACAAGTAGTCCTGTGTGTTGGCGTCGAAAAGGGCCAAATGGGATAGTCATGGTGGACCTCCTCCCCTACGGGGTACTCCCACCTGAGCCCAATACGAAGAAGAATTTCAAGTTCCACTCGTTCATGCTTTTGGTTGGGGGAGCAACCCTCGAAGCTGCATATGCTCCCCTCGATGCGATTCACTTGGTAGGCAAATAGGAACTCCCGAGTAGTCAAGTCAGGATACCCCTTGATAATTGAGGTGAGAGCCTTTTTTTAAATAATGTAGCTGGATATCATGAGCCTCCAGACATTCGGATTAAGATGTGCAGAGCCTCCAAATGTTGGGATTAAGATGTGCATGGGCCAAACCCAGTAAGTTGAGGACATTACAGACTGGGTAGTAGAAGGGGAGGCACAGGCCTTTCGCGAACATAAGGGGGTAGAGCACCACCAGAGATGATATCCTGTCAGCATCCACTGCATGCTACCCAACCTTGGGGACCTCGATGACCGTAGAGGCAAGAAAGTTGTACTTAGAGCTAATCGCTCGAAGATTCGCCAATTTGACAAACGACACCCATTTGCTCCCAGCAAAGTATGGAGGATGAGCCTCAAAAGAAGTTTTAGGAGTGTTTGGGGGCAGTGAAAATGGGGAGAAGATGGCAGCAGAGAAGAATCAGGAGAGTGGAAAGAAGGAAGAGGCGCAACAGCAGGACGAAACTCAAAGTAGAAATAGCAGAAAGGCATTTGATCGAAGGAATGAGGTGCAGGGGGAGTTACAGAAATGAGGGATAAGAAGGAAAGGGGGGGCTTGTATAGCCGTGGACTTCTGAGAAGGGCATGAGAAACAGACCGACTCTGACAGTAATGACACCATCGGAAAGGCACGTGGATCCCAACATACACAAATAGCGGTGGAGTCAGACGCTTAGGGAGCACAAACCAATACACCTCCTTGGACATGGGAAGGGGAACAATCGACCTGTCCCATCAACAGGCAGAAGGCAGAAAGGCTACAGGAAACGAGGCGACATTCATCACCTAAGAACGACAGGTGGCATAGGGAGCCCAGATGATGGGACAGTTCGGGACAGGGGACACGTTGGGGTCACGAACCAATCAACTATGAGAATGGAAAAGGGGAGTCAAGTCGACACTCAATAGCCAAAGGCCTCATAAGCTCGTAGGTCCCTGCCCCCCTCCATCTAAAGCGTCGAATAGTGACGGCTGAATTCCCACCACACACCACGATGAGAATTCATAGGGTAATGCGAGGGGAAAAGGGCCACAGGCCCAGTAACTCTGGGCCATAGGAAGGGAGGAGGCCCCGGGTCCATCATGTGGGAAGCAAAGTAACCCAAGACGGGGGACTTGTGCCACACCCGGGGAACACCTTCCAACCTGAAGGGCCCCCGGGCCTAAGCCCAAGTTGGTCAAGTAGCCCGCCATGGGCAGCGATTGTCCAGAGTCCCATTGGGGAGGGGTGGACGAAGCCCTGCAGAAAAGTACATAGCTGTCAACTAGCACAGAGCAACGGAGACAAGGCGTGATCGATTGTGGGCACTTCAGGCTAAGGGCACGCCGTATTAAATGCACGTTAGGAGACCCCAAACTCACAACGGCGTGTTGCCTGAGGCCTCATGGGATAGCACGACCTTGACCTAATACTTTGCCATAGCTGTCAGTTGGTGGCAGGTTTGACCCAAGCATGATCTAACACCCCACTATCTCCGTTGGTCACTGGGTCAAAAGCCGGGTATAAATACTCCAATCCCGCCCATGGGAAGAGGTCTAATTTTCTTTCTCCTTAATCACTCTCTTAGCTTTCTCCTTTACCAGATATCCTACTAACTTTGGCATCGAAGAGTTCTTGGATAACACCAGAGCTCATTCTTAGTCCCTTACGTAGGTTGCTCATGTTGGGTCTCCGTGGAACTACCAAGCCGCAAAACACGACGTCAACACCCTCATTGTTTTAAAACCCCGTTCGTCCATACAAACATTTTTTTTTTTCACATGATGAAAAGAAAGAAAGCTGAAAGTTGAAGAGGTGTGTGTCTGCTGAATATTTAATTCGAGGGTTCATTAATGCCCACTTACTGAGATCGACTTGGCCTAATTATTGGATGAATGGAACTACCACCAACAACTAACTTCGTTTAACATAGAATTATTTTCGGAGTGCTTTGTTGATAAATAATATGGTAGAACGTGCCACAAATAATATGGTAGAACGTTGTGCCACAACGGGATGGCCCCTTTATTTGTTTTAGCATTCCGTTCCGAGGCAAGAAAAGAGAAAACTGTCAAAAGCATATTGTGTAACGATCCAGTTTTTGACAAAATTTAAGATCGAACTGATATGTACCGGTTTATATTTTTTAAAACTCATTACGTACCGGTTACCTTCCTAAATCGATACCTTTGGTTTTACTGATTTTCAATCCGGTTGATCCGATTTTTTGGTTTTAATAAACTATATATATTAGATATGTTATAATATATATATATATAATATAGTATATTATAATATATAATACAATAATGATAATATATTGTAGTATATTATAATATATATTATAATTTTATTATAATTATATTATACACTACAGTGATATATTATAGTATATTATAATATATAGTGATATAGTATTAACATAACTATTAAGATGCATTATATAATATTATAATATACTATATATTACTATATATTATAATATTAATAAGTAATTTATCATATAATACAAAACCATTTTATATGATTGGTTGTATATTAAAAAAAATTAATTCAATCAATCATATCAGTGAAGTGCATAAAAAGTACACAAAAGTGCCAGTACCTAACACTACTCTTGAATTTAATTTCAATTCACACCGAAAAATTAATGCCCTCTTGCTCTTCTCCCAATGAAGCTAGTTTTGGTCTAGCGGTACGAAAAACATAAAATAAAACAATATAATACTGCTAATTAAAAAAGAATCTTTTCAAGAGAATAAGAGACATGGATGCACATGGTTAATTTGCATAATAATATTTGGTGCGTTGTCTTACTCTCTTTGGTTTTCACAGATAAGAGAAATTAACATAAAAATTAAAAATTAAATAAATATTATTATTTTATAATTTTAAAAAATTAAATTATTTATTTTATTTTATATAAAAATTTAAAAAAACTATAATAATTAGATAAGGTAAAATAAGATAAAATTTTTTATAGAAGTGAACGAAACCTTAATCATTACCGATCATTGTGAGCACTAGTCATTGCTATAATTGTATACGTACCAACCTAAATAGCTAATATATATGTTTTTTTAAAAGATAGCATGGCAAAATAATCCACTAATTGCATGCATTTTTAAGGCTAATACTTCACTACTATTTATTATTTTATTTTATTTTTTACTTATTTTTACTATTATTCATAAAATATGAAATCATCTCACTACTAATACACAAAATTAACCTCATCCCAAACATGATCATGAACTTTTCCAACGACTCTTTTTGACAAGCCTGATTATAAACTGAGCTTGATCGGAGCAAAATTGAGCTCACAACTTGTCGACGAAATCAAAATCAAAAACATTAAGAACTAGTTTGGTTAACAAAAATTAACTATCTCATCTCATTTTTTATAATTATTCTAAATTTTTTTTTAATTTTTACATAAAATATAATAAATAATTCAAATTTTTTAGATATCAAAATAAAATTAATTTTAAAAACTTATATTATAACAATATTTGTTTAAAATTTTAATACAACATCACATCTCATCTCATAACTGCAAAGCTAACAAAGTGAAAAAAATAAGGACGCATTTGGCTTTGTTGGTTGCTTCTCCTTTTGTAGATAATCGACAGTCGCTTACCGGGAATGGCGTGAGGTAGTAGTGGGTACCTGGTCGGCGGGTTCTAGGCAGCCTGGGTGGTGCTCCAACATCCCTTGGGGTCAAAGGCCAACTACACAACAGTTTTATTATTTCAAGGTGGAGAGAAAACGACAAAAAACAAAAAAAAAAAAGGGGGGGGGGGGGTGTTTAGAGGCTCACCGAGGGAGGAGAGGTTGTGCAACTATCTCATGTGGCTGAGTCAATGGTTTCTGTGGCTGTTTCCGGTGAGGAGTTGTGGTTGTTGCTCTTTTTTCAAGTGTATAAAAACTGAGCTACGGTGGTGCTACGGTTTGGTGTCTTCATTGATGAAATAAAAATAAAAAGCCCAAATTATCTTCGACAGCACGCAAAAATAAAAAAAAATAAAAAAATATCTATATTTTCACAAAATTTATACCCAGATTACAATGGCACCAAGAACGGAGAGGACCTACTTCTGCTCCTTGGAGAAGAACTCACCTAACATGATTAGAGCAAGCAAATAGAAAATGAAGAAAAAAAAAGTAGAAGGGAGATAATGAAGACACAGACTAAAAGAAGAGGAAAGATACTAGACCTCAGCCACGCCAAGAACGGAGAAGACTAGCTCCTGCTCCTTGAAGAAGAACTTATGTCTGACGTTAAATCTATCACATGTAAAAAAAAAATTTTTAAAAAAAACTCAAATTCAGATCTCGGATCATCTACGAAAATATTTAAAAAAAGAGCTATATTTTCACAAAATTTATCCCCAGACCTTAGCCGCACCAAGAACGAAGAAGACCAGCTCCTGCTCCTTCAAGAAGAACTGTTGTCCAGCATTAAACATCTTAAACAGAAGAGTTTGGGTACAAAGAATACCTTATATATTCTCATAATACTTCACTATTATTTATTATTTTATTATTTTTCACTTATTTTTTATTACAATTCATTATTTTTCACTACTATTCAATATTTACAACTCTTCTCAACACTTCTCAATAATTCTCACTAACCAAACATATAAGTCCGGTTTTGATTTGTAAAGCATTTCATTTTATTTTATTATTTTAATTTTTTTAAATTTTTATATAAAATATAATAAATAATTAAATTTTTTTAAATTCTAATTCAACTTTATTAAATTTTAAAAGTAATAATAATATTACAAATTAAAATCTTAAAAATATTTTATTTAATTTTTATTTTTTATCTAAAATTATTCCTTCCCATCTCTAATTCTAAATTAATCCCAAGAGAAAAGAGAAAGGACCGGTAGACAAAAAAGAAAATGATATATGCTACATACAGAAAAGGCTACAAACGTAAAAGTGTGAGCAGATAAAATAAAAGCTGACCGATTTCACGAAAAAGTAAAAAGACCAGAACTCAAAGAGCCAGAAACGTAAATGTACGAGCAGATAAAAGAAAAGCTGAGGGATTAAAACGGCAAGTGGGCAAAATTGAAAGTTAAAAATGATCGAAAAAACACTATTGCTAAGAGGATAGCTNAAAATGCATAAATAGCTGAAGAGTAATGGGTACCGAGATTTACAAGGTCGTAGATAGCTTCAACATCTGACTTATTAGCCAGATCATTATTGTATTATACTATAGAACCTACAGCAGAAGCAGAAACAACTGGTGAAAATTGGTTACGAGAAGATTGCTGGGCCATTGTAGAGTAAGAATGCAGAGAGAGATTGCAGAGGAAGAATGCAGACTGATTACAGAAAAGTAAAGAAGATGGGATGCGAATGAAGATGAGCTGAATATTTCTTTTATAGAGAAAATTATAAAAGGAATGACAAAGCATCTCTATTGCTTCACGGCGTCCATCGTGAAGCGTCTCTCTACAAGAGACAAGAGATGTAGTAAAATAGCCTTGCGGTGCCTGACAACTCCAGAAGAGCTATAAAAATAATGCGGTGCTTGTCCGGTGTAAAAACGTGGCTACCGTTTTTGTTGAATATGGAGGTTAGCGAATTAATATTAATGACTTCTCCACTAACTATGTGATTTACAGCTGCATCAGAGGATCAGTCAGTGCCTTCTTTTTTTCTTTCTGTCTTTGCAGGTCTCCGTAATCTCTTTCCTCGCCCACAGTTTTGCTACAGAACCGCCTATGGAAACCATGGTATAACCGACTATTTTGTATTTGTTTATTTTATTTTTTGATTAAAAAAAAAAGAGAGATGGACCCACCACTGTTTTCTCTCTCTTTATCTTTCTGGCATGTATACAAGGCCGTGGGACCTACTCCAACCACTCCCTCTTCATCTTCTTCACCCTCCAGACTTGATCCAACTCAGCGCCCTGATTCCATTTTTTGAAGCCCTACTCAAGAGCATGGAAACTAGATGCAGTAGAAAACTTTCCACACCTGTTGAAGAAAACTAGATCAACGTGCCTTGCACGTTAATATTACTAGTATATATATATATATATATCTATAAAGATAAAGATAAAGATATATCAAAAGGCGTAACTTTTTAAACCTGTAACTTTTTTATATACCAATACATGAAAGTAGACAAAGTTCAGTCATTAAATTTGTTATTTTGTCTTACTAAATATCTTGTTGAACTTGAACAGTAGGTTTTTAACTTTTCTTTCAAGAGAAAAATGCACATGCTGGCCACTGCCAAAAGGCTATTGAGAGAACAATATGAGATCAGACACGAGAAAAGAAAGGCTCTCTCATATATATTATTATTTATTCTTAATTACACAGTGCGATGTGGGGCTAATCGACATCATCTCTATTCATGTGCAAACATTTCTTGGATGCTTCACCATGCCAAAATGTTAAAAGAAAGACTCAAAAGTACTCATCCGCATACAGTCTTTTAATCTATTCTCAATTACAAACTATGGAGTGGGACGTGTAATCTGGGTTGAAAGATTGTAATTGTATTCTATTTCGCATCCAATTTCTGAATAAAAAAGTAGGCGTGCGTAAAACGATGTATGAATTATTATTTTTTTAACAGGAATCAACAGTCAGCACCCGCGTCAAGACATAATTTTGTAGAAAACTATGGAGTGGGACGTGTAATCTGGGTTGAAAGATTGTAATTGTATACTATTTCGCATCCAATTTCTGAATAAATAAGTAGGCGTGCGTAAAACGATGTATGAACAGCTATTATTTATTTATTTTTTTTAACAGGAATCAGCAGTCAGCACCCACGTCAAGACATAATTTTGTAGAAAACTAGTTGGCTGACAAAGCATGCACTATCAATATATAATAATTTTGCCTCCTCTCTCACGGTATTCACAATTGACTCTGTCAACCCATGCAATTATATTCTTGTGAACTTCTCAGCTTGATCAACTCGGTTTTATGTTTACTCATGTACCTGAATGTAGTTACCCATATATCTGCATTATTATACATACATACATATATATATATATATGTGTGTGTGTGTGTGTTTGTCTACAGACAGCTGTGGAAACCACGCCCTCCCTCCTAAGCCTAGCTCTCCCTTTCTCTGATCATCCTTATCTCTGGCTCTCTCTGTTGATGGAAAGAGAAATGGTTTTCCCTGCTGAACTCAGGGTCCTTATAACTATTGTTCTGGTTCTAATCCTTGTTCCTCCAGCTTCTAGTCTTAATAATACTAATCACTTCTGTCGTCCTTCTTCCTGTGGCAATATCCCTAACATTAGCTATCCGTTTCGACTTAAAAGCGATCCACCAAAGTGCGGACACCAAAGGTATGAGCTCTCATGTGATGACAATAACCATACGTTGTTATATTTACATGGTAGTAAATACTACGTAAGCCAAATCAATTACAACAACAACACAATCCGAATTGTAGACTCAGGCATTCAGGAGGATAATTACTCCTTCATCCCTCGTTATTTTCTAAACAGTCGCAATTTCAGTAGCTCGGATTGGGAAGTTCCATATTTTTTATCAGACCTTCCTGTGGTTATTGTGAGCTGTGAAAGGCCACCAGGGACTTCGACTTCCTATTTTTGTCGGGAGACGACTTGTACGAATTGTACTAATATTAATAATGGATCTGGGTCTTCTTCCAACTCTTCTTCATCTCAATATTCCAAACGGTACATATATGCTATTGTTGGCCTTCTTGGAGCGTCGAATGTGACGGATGTGGAGGAGTCGTGCACGATAGAACAAATCTCTCTGATATCGTGGCCAGGACAAATGTATGCTGATCCTAATATTTCCCCATGTCCAGGCCTCCGCAATTTATTCTCATATGGTTTTGAGCTTTCATGGTCTCCGATTTATAGGGGTGAGTAATTTAATAAATTTGAGATCCGAATAATTCTAATTTTCAGATATTATATGCTGTGCTGATCTATGATCTCTCGATCTTCAATGCTTCATTATCTTGCTTTTGCAATTTAAGTACTTGTTCCCACTCCAACTGATTATATTAGCAGTATATACCATGCATTGTTGTGATATTCTTCGACAATTATTGAACTTAATTATTTTTAGGATGAAACAGCATATTTAATTGAAGATTCGCTAATGTGATACCATTTTTTTCCCATTTTTTTGTTTTGTCTGTCAGAAAATGCAGGATTAATTGTTTCCTTGATACTAAAACTGTCCGGAGATGTAGGTGAGTTTTCTATCTCAACCATATGATGTTAGATGTATAATATAGCATTGGTAACGTACACAAGGTACGTACGTATAACCTTGTGC
The DNA here is from genome assembly GCA_011037825.1 of Carya cathayensis. Lineage (NCBI taxonomy): Eukaryota > Viridiplantae > Streptophyta > Magnoliopsida > Fagales > Juglandaceae > Carya > Carya cathayensis. The sequence continues at coordinate 1,511,367 of QGSO01000252.1, read as the reverse complement.
CCAGACTTTAGACGTAGTAATTCTCTGAAAATTGTTCTTTCCAGATATTGATGCACTAGAGCCCAGACTTTAGAAATATTGATGCGACTCTACATGAACTAGTTATTCATAAATGAGATTTGTTTATAGAGTTTTGTTTAAATCACCTTTCTGTATAAATTAACTGATCGCTTACTTTTATTTCTTTTCTGCATGGGCCGCAGCTTATTATACTGGATTATCAAAGCTCATCGGTAAGAATTTATATCTCTCTGATCTATATTTGTCTTCTTTCATCTTTTAACCCATCATTATATATGAAACATGAAAATAGCTTGAACTTGCAGATAAGATAAAATATCTTAATTACATATATAGACACGCATGTGTATATATATATATATGATATACAAAAAATTATTTGTATAGATATAAGATATGCAATCTCCGCACAATATTTTTAGAAGAAAAATTCTACTATCTCACACACCACACACCAGTCTTATTTTTACTTATTTATTTTTTCTTTATCAAATGTATGGTGTATGGAAAATGAGTAGAAAAATTAAATTAGTTTAAGAAGAATAAAATAAAAGAAATAAAAAAATATTTAAAAAAATAAAAAATAAATAAAAATAAGTGTGGTGCGTGGGATGATGAATAGTGAAGCTCATTTTAGAAAAAAAGTTGGCCCCACCTCTAAAAAGTGACTTTTTCATGGTATGCCGAGGTTCTTTTTAAATGGACTGTCCCAAGACTTGCACTTCCTAAACTTGTATCTAGCATTACTTATATATAAATAAATATTATATATATTTGTAATATTTATTTTTATATATAAGGGTTGACGTGTTATATATCTCCGATCCAGTTAACATATCACATCTTAAGTGTCTTTTCACTTCGATGAAATTCTATGAAGTCACTTAAAACAAGTTACAACAGATATTATGATTGAGGATAATAAGATACAATATGAGAAGTGGAATTACTAAAAATTAAATAACTACTGACATGAAAATACAAAAGCCCTCCACAATCAAATATCTCAAAATTCTTCCAAGTAAACTAAACTAAACACTAGCAAAGTTCTCTTAACTCAGACAAATCTACATATGCCACGGACACTTGTCACACATTTGATCTCTTATAATCCTATCATGTGCCATCTATTCTAATTGTCACTACCATCAAAGTCATTTGAAAAACAAATGATGGATATAAAGGGGTGAGTTCCCGAACTCAGTATTCAGCAAATCTAAACTAGTATGTAAACATGAGCGAGTTAAAGAATGTATAAACAGAAAATTCTAAAAAATATGACAGTTGTATTTTCAAAAGCATTTCATTATAATAATAATATATTCAAAAGACCTTAGGAACAAGCCTACTCAAACAACATCTGAAATATAAATAGAGGATATCTTTACCCCCATGGCAGAGTTATGCATATATGTTGTTATTCAAGCGAAGCATAAATCACTATTTTGTTACCAAAGTGAGTGCACTCAAAACAGAGGCTATGTTTACCCATGTGGTATAGAGTTACATTCTATGGATAGCCAAGTAGAACAAAAATCAAATTGTCACCAAAGTGATTGCACTCAAAATAGAGACCACTATTTTATACTTTGGCAGAGCCAGAAATTAGAGTAAAACAAATCTCATGCCTCAGGGTCTACAGATATAATGCAATAACAAAAATATTATACATATAATATCATATAATTGGATCAAGATTTCAAATTTAATATTCACATTTTATGCAGTAGAGAAACAGAATACAAAAATTGCTCATGTCAACACAAGTCATTATAAAATGTCAAGTTTAAATATTCAGATACATGGACTAACGTAGATAATAACCAAGATTGCTTCATGACAAAATATGCAAACTTTTCACAAAAACCAACCTCAATCAGTTTTAGGCAACATCTAGTGTAGGAGCACTGCTTACTTGGACTTTTTAGAACAACCGACTTGTCTCACAACATAATAGAGCTAATTGATACCCAAACAAAATTAGTAAAGTCTATAAGTTAATAGAATTCAACTGGCACATCTACAATAAGACATAATGTGCTAACTCCAAAATCTGAACTTTCTATCCTGTGACCTAATGACCCAACTTCCACACTGATGTCATAGCAAGTCAAACCTCCTAATAGAAAATTAGTTTTTCACAATTTGGCAATAAAGCACCCAACCAACCAAGTTTCAAAACCATATTTTTATACCAATCGACTCACAAGTACTCCAAAATTGCTCATGTAATACTTCATCCCAACTCGCTTACTTCCATCTCTAAGTCAACAACCAGATTCTCTCCAGCCTCATTGAAACATTAAAACAACCAAACCATTAATCCACTGAGCAACACAACTCAAAATCTGAAAAGTTCGTAGAATTGTCCCGTCACTCCACAAAACAAGTTAGCCACAGTTTAACATATTAAGAAAAACAGTCTTACCAACCTTGTAGCAGTGGTCGACTGGATTTGGTGACCGGGAAGTGCAACAAAAATGGAGCATGTGGTGCAGGGGCCTCCACTAGTCATAACAGCAATACGGTGGCAACTTGGTTGTGATGCAAGGCTTGGGCAGTGGCGGTGATGGGTTGCAACACAAAAGGAGGGATGAGAGAGAGAGAGAGAGAGACTCTAACTAAAAGAGAAAGGGAGACGAGTAGAGAGAGTGTAACATAGGTGAAACCAAGAGAGGGAGAGTGAAGTAAACGGGAGAGAGAGAGAGAGAGAGAGAGAGAGAGAGTGAGAGAGAGAAAGTGATGCAAGGGGATTCGAGTACAAATTCGAGGCCGAGGAGGCTCAAATGACAGATATGACGTTAAAAGCACTAGACTACTTCGAGAAGGTTAACCAGTGCAAACCTAGTGGGAAGAGATAAAGATCGAACGAGGAGCGATAGATTTGGGCAAGGAGACTTATCCCTCGGATGGACGAGGAGACTTAGCCCTCAGTTAGGCGAGGAGAAGTAGCTATTCTCAGTGCGCACGTCATAAGGCCCTTCTCGACCTCAAAATCAATCGTTTTTTACTCTAAATCGTCAGTTTTAGTTAATTCTTCTATTTTTGGTCATTTTTATTTTAAGTTAATGTTTATTAAATTTTATTCAAGACTCTTAGGCTAGATTCTAAGCATAATTATCTTATTCCGTATTTATTGTTTGGCCTTAACTACAATTTTTTTTCATTTTTGGTTAGCTATTTAAGGCTTGTGGGCTTCAGAACGACATCTTTGATTTATGATTATAAACCTTAATCTCAAATTTTATCTCTATTTGTGATTTTTCTCAATTGCAATCCCTAGCTTCTATTGTTAGCTAGCTATCAGAATAATCTGCTATTCTGATTTGGCGTCAGTTGGTATAAGAGCTATAACGTTTTCCTGGGGTGAATTATCGTTAGTTGCATGGCTGGTGGTAGAGGTTGTGGTCGACGTGGACAGGTTTCGAATGAGGAAATCTCCACAATCGTAATGTGCAGGACGTGATGATTACAAATTTGAAGAGGCAAGAATTATCCCAGCGTCTAAATGTGCAAAACCTAGAGGGTCAAACTTTTGATCAAGATTCTAAATCCAGTTTTGAGAATCTATATCACCATCGTGCTTCTTTTCAGGAGTACTATGGTAGGGAGGACTGAGGTGGAGACCTAGGCTTCAGAATGGACCTACAAGAATTTTTTGGTACTCTGCAAGCAGAGGGCTTCATCGATTGGTTGCGTGAAGTGGAAAGTATCTTTGAATACAAGGATGTCCCAAATCGTACAAAAGTGAAACTAGTCGCCATCAAGCTAAATGGCCGAGTGTCTACCTAGTGGAAGCAGTTGAAGCTATCTTGAGAGTGATAGGCTAAAGCCAAAATTGGCGAATGAGAGAAGATGAAGAAAAAGATGAAGGGTCACTTTTTACCCTTCAAATATACTCAGACCTTGTTTTAGCTACTTCTCAAGTTGAGGCAGGGAGTGAAATCCGTTGATGAGTACACCAATGAGTTCTATCAGTTTCTGGCCCATAATGATCTTTCTGAAATTGAAGAGCAATTGGTAGAATGTTACTTGGGTGGTTTGAGGCAATCCTTACAAGATGTCCTCAACCTACACTCTCTATGGATTGTTTCTGAAGCCTATCAACATGCTCTAGTCGTGGAGAAATAGAAAACGAAGCAACTTGCGCCAAGGAGTGACCAAAGCACACGGGGACTCCATCCACAGGAGACTTGCCCTCCTTCACAGCCCACTCAAGGTCAGAGTTTGAACGCTAATATTCACTGCTTCAGATGCGAGGAGCCCAGTTATTGGGTGACAGAATGCGAAAACTCTTCCACCTAGAAGGGAAAAAACCTCCTGATCAATGAGGATGACACATTGGATGCTGAAAGCATGGGAGAGCCGATCTATGACAAAGGTGGCGAGGAAGGGGATGTCTTGTACGGAGATGGTAACGAGACCCTAGTCGTCAGGAAGAGTTTACTAACTCCCAAGGGAGAGTCGTGCGAAGACTGGTTGAGAACTAATATTTTTTACACTATCTACACTATTTCCAAAAAGGTGTGTAAATTGATTATAGATAGTGGCAGCTATCAGAACATAGTCTCTGAGGAAGCAGTTCAAAAGCTGCAACTCAAGATAGATCAGCACCCGAAGCCATACAAACTATCATGGTTGAAGAAGGTCAGTGAGGTCATCGTTGACCAACTGTGTTTGGTCTCCTTTTCAATTGGCTAAAAGTATTTTGACAATGCGTGGTGTGACATGGTATCCATGGATGCTTGGTAATTGTTACTTAGCAAGCCGTAATAGTATGATCAAAGCGTGATTCACAATGGTCGTAAAAACACCTATTCCCTTAGTATTAAAGGGAAGAAGGTTACCCTAGCACCCTGTAGGAAGGGAGCTATTTCTACTCCTGAGTGTGAAAAGGGACACACTCTTCTATCAAAGCCTAGATTCTTGGAGAAGGCAAAGAAGGAAGCCATTGTGTTTGCCTTGGTGCCATGTGACGACCACGGCAGGATGGACTGTGAGATGCCACCAGAAGTTCAGCAGATACCATTTGAGTTTGTAGATCTAATGCCAGAAGGTCATCCCTTTGGCCTTCTGCCCATGAGAGATATGCAATACCAGATTGACTTGTACTAGGATCCAGTTTACCCAATAGGGCAGCATATTGCCTCAGCCCCAAGTAATCAAAAGAATTATAGTTCCAACTGCTAGATTTGTTGAAGAAGGGCTACATCTGTGAGAGTATGAGCCCATGTGCAGTTTCTTCCCTCCAGGTACCCATGAAAGATGGTTCATGGTGCATGAGTGTGAACAGCGGAGCCATTAACAAAATCACTGTGAAGTACAGATTCCCAGTTACCCTCCTGGATGACATGCTAGATCAGTTGTCAGGCTCTAAGATCTTTTCCAAAATTGATCTTAAAAGCAGGTATCACTAGATCCAAATACACCCTGGCGACAATTGGAAGACGGCGTTCAAGACGCAGCAAGGTCTCTATGTGTGGTCAGTCATGCCCTTTGGGCTATCCAACACACCCAGTACATTTATGAGATTTATGCATTAGGTATTGCGGCCGTTTATGGGAAAGTTTGTCGTCCTCTACTTCAACGATATCCTCATCTACAGTCTGATGTGGGAAGCACATGTAGAACACCTCAAAGATGTTTTCGAGATGTTACGAAAGGAGCGTATGTTTGTCAACCGGAAAAAGTGTTCCTTTTTCGCCACTTTTGTTACATTCCTTAGATTTGTCATCTCTACAGAAGGTGTCCACGCAGATCAATCCAAAATGGGAGCCATTTTAGAGCGGCCAACCCCTAAGACGCTACACAATGTGCGGAGCTTCCATGGCTTGGCCTCCTTGTATCAAAGATTCATCCACAATTTCAGCACTCTAATCACTCCCATCACCGAGTGCCTAAAAGAGCGTACATTTCAATGGTCCGAGGAAGCAGAGATCAGTTTCTGGCTGGTCAAGCAGAAGATGACTGAAACACCAATTTTGGTACTCCTTGATTCTGAGAAGATCTTTGAGGTGAATTGCGATGCTTCCTGAGAGAGTATTGGCGACATCTTGAGTCAAAAAGGATGACCTGTTGCATTTTTCAGTAAGAAACTGTCAGGATTGAGGAAAAACTACTCCACATACGACTTGGAGTTCTACACCATTGCACAGTCCTTGAAACATTGGCAACATTATTTGGTACAAAAGGAGTTCATCCTGATTACTAGCCATGAGGCATTGAAGTACATCAACAGGCAACACAAGCTGAGCAAATGACATTCCAAGTGGATTGCTTATCTGCAAGAGTTCCTGTTCTCGCTAAGACACCAATCAAGGAGTTTGAATCAGGTTGCAGATACTTTAAGCCGATGAGTGGCACTCCTTACCACCATTAGTACCAGAGTGGAGGGCTTCGACACTTTCAAGGATTTGAACACTAAAGATCAGTCCTTTAGAAAGATTCTTAAGGAAGTAACTGAGGGAGGGCAAAGTGATTTTCTCTTGTAGGATGGATTCTTATTCCATTGCCTATAGTTGTGTATCCCAGACTATTCCTTGAGAGAGCACATTATACGGAAATTGCATGGCCAGTGACATTTTGGGCGAGAAAATACTTTGGTTTTAATTAGCATAGATTATTACTGGCCTAAGTTGAACAGTGACATGGCACAATATGTGGCGAGATGTTTCGTGTGCTAGAGAGTGAAGAGAACCTTTAGAAATGCTAGGCTTTACACTCTGTTACTTGTACCTAATGGTCCATGGCTTTACATTAGTATGGATTTTGTCTTGGGCTTACCCAGGACCCAACATGCCATGGATTCAATCTTCGTCGTGGTCGACCGATTTTCTAAGATGGCCCATTTTGTAGCTTGCAGAAAGACCATGGACGAGACCCAGATCGCCCACCTTTATTTCAAGGAGATTGCTCGCTTGCATGGTGTCCCCCAGTCTATCACCTCAGACCAGGATACGAAGTTTATGAGTAATTTCTAGAAGAGTTTGTGGGAAAAACTCAGAACAAAGCTAAACTTTAGTAGTGCCTATCACCCCCAAATTGATGGGCAAACCTAGGTGGTTAATCGAAGTTTGGGCAACCTCCTAAGAAGTCTGGGGGCCAGTACTAAGCCAGAGTAGAGGGACCTCGCCTTATCAGAGGCAGAGTTTGCTTACAACCTATTCCAAGAACCAGACTACCCGATGGAGTCCATTTGAAGTTGTGTATGGTAAGAACCGAATTGGGATATATATCCAACATTTAATGGGAGTGATTACTTTTTTACAACGCTTAACACTATCCGAAGTTGGGGTTATTGTGAACTGTGAAAAGCCAATGACTTCGACTTCCATTTTCTATTGAGAGACGACTTCTACGAATTGTTCTAGTATTAATAATGGATCTGGGTCTTCAGCTTCCAACTCCTCGTTATCTCAATATTCCAAACAGTACATATATGTTATTATTGGAGGGAATGTGATGGATGTGGAGGAGTCGTGCACGATACAGCAAATGTCTCCGACAACGTGGTGAGGACAAATTCCTACTCATCCTAATATTTCATGTACAGACCTCCGCAATATATTCTCATATGGTTTTGTGCTTTCATGGTACCGACTTTATTGTGGAAGCTGCAGCCAACACGACCTTTGCTAAATCGATGTCGACATTAATCAAGTTCATTGCGTCCGCCCATGAACTTCAATGCTAATGAGATATTATATATATGCGGTGCTGATCTATCTCGATCTTCAATGCTTCATTATGTTGCTAATTTTGCATTTTAAGTATAACTTGTTCGGACTTGACGGAATTATTGGATTTCCCACTCCAACTGATTAGCAGTATATATTAGCAGTACCATATGCATTGTTTTGATATTCTTCGACAATTATTGAACTTAATTCTTTTTTAGGATGAAACAGCTTAATTCTAATTGGTGCATTGTATAGCATTTTTAATTGAAGATTCGCTAATGTGATACCATTTTTTTCCCCCTTTTTTTTTCTGTCAAAACATGCAGGATTAATTCTTTCCTTACTTGGAGGTGAGTTTTCTATCTCCACCATATGATGTTAGGTGTATAATATAGCATTGGTTACACAAGGAACGTACGTATAACCTTTTGCGCGGGCATCAGTGATTTCAAACTGTTGGATTATTAGACGTCACCTTTCCAATCCCCTACAAATCACTAGAGGCCAGACTTAAAAAAAATTATCTGTACAAACATAGGACCTGCAATCCCCACACAATATTTTTAGAAGATAAATTCTGCTATCTCATAATTATCCCCACACACCAAATTTATTTTTTCTTTTACTAAATGTGTGGTATATAGATGACGAATAAAAGAATTTAATTAGTTCAAGAAGAATAAAATAAAAATAAATAAATAAATAAATAAAAATAAGTGTGGTGTGTGGGGACGATAAATAGCAAAACTCTTTATAGAAAAATTAAAGTTGGTGTCACCTCTAAAAAGTGACTTTCTCATGGCATGCCCAAGTTCCTTTTAAATGGATTGCCCCAAAACTTACACTTCCTAAACTTATATCTAACATTACTTATATATAAATAAATATTTATTTATATATATATAAGGGTTGACGTGTTATATATATACAAGAAGTGATTTTTTTTATAACATTTGAACTTCATGAAATAAAACTCTATTAAAATAACATCTGAACAACTACTCCACCATTGAAGGGTATCATCAATGTCACGAGCATTCCGCACTAACATATATGCAGCTTCATTACCCTGTGGTGAAAAAGATGCATTAATGTCAAAAAGATGAACTAGTTTTACAAAAGTGATTTTATACTATGATGCATGCGTCAGTACTCAATTATATATTTTATGATCAGTTGACTTCTTCTAAGTCAAGATTTTGCCAAGTCATTGTGTTAATTAACGTCGGATCACTAGAGCCCAGACTTAAGAAATTATATTGATGCGACTCTACATGAACTAGTTATTATATTTATTGGTAACATAAATGAGATTTGTTTAAATCACTATTCTGTATAAATTAACTGATCACTTACTTTTATTTCTTTTTTGCATGGGCCGCAGTTTCTTTTGAAGGATTATCAGAGCTCTTCTGTAAGAATTTATCTGTCTCTGATCTATTTGTCTCCTTTCATCTTTTAAACCATCATTATATACGAAACAAGAAAATAGTTTAAACTTGCAGATAAGATAAAATATATTAATTACATGCACACGCATATGTAATTAATATATATATATATATATATATATATATATATATATAAAAGGGTTGACGTGTTATATTTCTCTGATCCAATTAACATATCACATGAAATTCTATGAAGTCACTTAAAACAAGTTACAGCAGATACTGTAATTGAGGATAATAAGATACAATATGAGAAGTGGAATTTCTAAAAATTAAAAAAGTACTATCATGCAAAGCTTTAAAAGGCCAATTGTCACGCCCCATATCCAAGGGTGAACCCTTTAACTTGAAATATGCAATAATAATAACTTAAATACAAAAGCCCTCCAAAATGAAATATCCCAAAATTCTTCCAAGTAAACTAAACTAAACACTAACAAACTTTCTATTACCTTTGACAAATCTACTTATGCCACCTAACACTTGTCCCACATTTATCTTGTAATCATGTCATGTGTCATCTATTCCAATTGTCACTACCATCAAAGTAATTTGAAAAACAAATGATGGATATAAAGGGGCGAGTCCCCGAACTCAGTAAGCAGCGAATCTAAACTAGTATGTAAACATGAGATAGTTAAAAAATGTATAAGCAGACAATTCTAAAAAATATAACAGTTGTATTTTGAAAAGCATTTCATTATAATAATAATATATTCAAAAGAGCTTAGAAACAAGCCTACTCAAACAACATCCGAAATAGAAACGAAGGCCATCCTTACCCCATGGCAAAGTTGTGCATATCTGCTGCTAGCCAAGCAGAACATAAATCATTATTTTATTTCCAAAGTGAGTGCACTCAAAATAGAGGCTATGTTTACCCCTGTGGTATAGTTGTACATTCTATGGATAGCCAAGCTGAACAAATTAAAATTGCCACCAAAGTGATTGCACTCAAAATAAAGACCACTATTTTATACTTTTGGTTGAGCTAGAAATCAAAGTAGAACAAAATCTCATACCTCATGGTCTACATATATAATGCAATGACAAAAATATTATACGGATAAGATAATATCATAATTGGATCACAATTTTATATTTCATATTCAGATTTTATGCAATGGAGAAACAAAGTATAAAAGTTGCTCATGTCAACACCATTCATTATAAAATGTCAAGTTTAAATATTCAGATACAGGGACTAGTGTAGATAAAAACCAAGGCTGATTTCATGACAAAATATATAAATTTTTCACAAAACCAACCTCAATCAATTTTAGGCAACATCTAGTATAGGAGCACCGCTTACTTAGACTTTTTAGCACAACTGACTTGTCTCACAACATAATAGAGCTAAAACCAATTGATACCTAAACAAAATTAGTAAAGTCTATAAGTTAATAGAGTTTAACTAGCACATCTACAATAAGACATAACATGCTAACTCCAAAATCCGAACTTTCTATCTCGTGACTTAGTGACCCAACTTCCACACTAGTGTCATGCAAACCTCCTTATAGAAAATCCATATTTCACAATTTGGAAGTCAAGCACCCAACCAACCAAGTTTCAAAACCATGTTTTTATACCAATCGACTCAAAAGTACTCCAAATATATATATATATAAATTTTTAGAAGAGTCGGTAGCCACACACATAGCAGTCTCGTTCCAAATTTGTTAATATACTCTCACTTATGGTGGAGGAATACCGTAGTTACAAGCAAAGCATCTGAGAGATTACAAATAAGCAAATAAAACCCTCCCAAAAACAAACCAACAACCTTAAAGTAATCAAACAAACTAAAAAAGCCTATCAAAAGAGCAAGACTAAACAGGCCTATATAATAAAAAATCAATAACCTCTAAACAAGCCTAAAAAACCACAATCAAAGAACATAATCAAAAAGGACATCAAACCAAGATAAAACTGATAATAATTAATGTCTAATAGTCGGTAAACCCAGCTTATCAATATGAACAATACCTTGTAATAATCTCAACAACTCTTGGAATTCTTCATAAATAACATTATTGCCACTTTCGCCAAGCTTAGCCAAGAAATTTGCTGCTTGGTTCCCCTCACAAAATTGATGAACAATCCGAACATTCATCCCTTGTACATCTCTTTAATACATTCATCCCAAAAATTCCATAAATACCATAAAGTGCATTTACATGCTCGAAACCAATCCACAACAATTTTAAAGTCACTCTCAATAATTACATTAAAATAAGATAGCCTCTTGCATAGCCGAATTCCATCAAACAAAGCCTTTAATTCTGCTTTATTGTTAGAGCCAACACCGTAGTGATTCGTGAATGCTTTTTGAAATTACCATTAGCATCCCTCAAAATACCACCACCCCTTGAAGAAACTAGATTATTGTGAGCACTCCAAAATTGCTCATGTACTACTTCATCCCAACCCACTTACTTCCATCTCTAAGTCAACAACCATATTCTCTCCAGCCTCATTGAAACATTACAACAACCAAACCATTAATCCACTGAGCAATGCAACTCAAACTCCAAAAAATTTGTAGAATTGTCCCCTCACTCCACAAAACAAGTTAGACACAGTTTAACATATAAAGAAAAAGAGTGTCTTACCAACCTTGCAGCAATGGTTGGCTAGATTTGGTGATGGCAAAGTGCAATGGAGTGGTGGGGAGCAACTAAGCATGTGGTTCAGGGTCCCCACTCGTCACAATGGCAATACGGTGGCAACTTGGTTGTGGTGTAAGGCTTGGGTGGTGGTGGCCGGTGATGGGTTGCAACACAAAACGGGGAGATGAGAAAGGGACGACCATGGAGAGAGAGAGAGAGAGAGAGAGAGAGAGAGAGAGAGAGTGTGTGTGTGTGTGTGTGTGTGTGTGTGTGATGCAAGGGGATCCGAGTACGAATCCAAGGCCATGGAGGCTCAACTAACAAATGCGATGTTAAAAGCACTGGACTACTTCGAGAAGGTAGACCAATGCAAACCTAGCGGGAAGAGATAAAGATTGGGCGAGGAGCGACATATTTGGGCAATGAGGCGTATCTCTCGGATGGGCAAGGAAACTTAGCCCTCGATTAGGCCAGGAGAAGTAACTACTCTCTGTGCGCACATCGTGAGACCCTTCTTGACCCCAAAATCAGCCGCTTTTTATTTTGAATCATCAGTTTTGGTCATTTTTCTTTTATGGTAATATTTATTTTTAGTAAGGATTTTATTCTGGATTCTTAGGTTAGATTCTAGCCATAATTATCTTATTATGTGTTTATTGTTTGGCATTAATTACAATTTTGCCATTTTTAGTTAGCTATTTAAACCCAGCTTGTGGGCTTCAAAACGACATCTTTGATTTAAGATTATAAACCTTATTCTCGGAGTTTCTCTCTATTTGTGATTTTTCTCAATTGCAATCCCTAGCTTCCGTTGTTAGCTAGTTGTCAGAATATTCTTCTATTTTGATTGAATGTCAGTTGGTATCAAAGCTATAGCATTTTCTTGGGGTGAATTATCGTCAGTTGCATGGCTAGTGGTAGAGGTTTGTGTGGTCGACGTGGACAGGTTATGAATGAGGAAGTCGCCACAATCGTAACGTGCATGAGGTGATGATTGTAGATTTGCAGAGGCAAATAGCATGATTATCCTAGTGTTTAAAGGCACAAAACTGGGAGGGTCAGACTTTTGATCAACAGTCTTAATCCAGTTGAGAGAATCTGTATCACCATCGTACTCCTTTTCGGGGGTACTGTGGTAGGGAGGAGCAAGGTGGATACCTAGGCTTCAGAGTGGATCTAACAGAATTTTCTAGTATTCTGCAAGTGGAGGACTTCATAGATTGGTTGCACAAAGTGGGACGTATCTTTGAATACAAGGATGTCCTAGATCGTACAAAGGTGAAACTAGTCGCCATTAAGCTAAAGATCCAAGCGTCTGCCTAGTGGGAGGAGTTGAAGCTGTCTTGAGAGCGACAGGGTAAAGCCAAGATTGATGACTTGGAGAACATGAAAAAAAAAGATGAAGTGTCACTTTTTACCCTTTGGAGATACTCAGATATTGTTTTAGCGACTTCTCACACTCAGGTAGGGAGTGAAATCCGTTGATGAGTACACCGAGGAGTTCTATCAGTTGGTGACCAGTAATGATCTTCCTGAAACTAAAGATCAATTGGTAACACGTTACTTTGGTGGTTTGCCACAGCCCTTACAGGAAGTCCTCAACCTCCACTCTCTGTGGACTATTTCTGAAGACTATCAACAGATCTAGTCATGGAGAAACAGCAAACCAATCGACTTGCACCAAGGGGTGACCAAAGCACATCTGGAGTCTGTCAGCAAGAGACTCGCCCTATTCCACAGCCCACTCAAGGTCAGAGTTTGAACACCAATATTCACTGCTTCAAATGTGAGGAGCCCAGTCATACGGTGACAAAATGCAAAAAAGTCTTCTTTTCAGAAGGGAAAAAACCTCTTGATTAATGAGGACGACACAAAGGATGTTGAAATCATGGGAGAGCCGATCTATGATGAAGGTGGCGAGGAAGGGGATGTCTTGTATAGAGATGGAACGAGACCCTAGTTGTCAGGAAGAGTTTACTAACTCCCAAGGGGGAGTTGGGCAAAGACTGGTTGAGAACTAATATTTTCACACTACTTGCACTATTTCTGAAAAGGTGTGTAAATTGATTATAGATAGTGGTAGTTGTGAGAATGTAGTCTCCAAGGAAGCAGTTCAAAAGGTACAACTCAAGACAGATCAGCACTCGAAGCCATACAAATTGTTGTGGCTGAAAAAGGGTAGTGAGGTTAGCGTTGACGAACGGTGTTTGGTCTCCTTCTCAATTGGTCGGAACTACTTTGACAACACATGGTGTGACATGGTATCCATGGATGCTTGGCATTTGTTACTCGGCAAGCCCTGGCAATATGACCGAAGCGTGATTCACTATGGGCGTAAAAACACCTATTCCCTTAGCATTAAAGGGAAGAAGGTCACCCTAGCACCCCTTAGGGACACACTCTTCTGTCAAAGGCTAGATTCAGGCACGGTGTTTGCCTTGGTGCCATGTGACTACCATGGTGGGATGGACCGTGAAATGCCTCCAGAAGTTTAGCATATACTATCTGAGTTTGTAGATCTAATGCCGGAAGACCTTCCCTTTGACCTTCTACCCACGAGAGATATACAACACCAAATTGACTTGGTGCTAGGATCTAGCTTACCCAACAGGGTAGCATATCGCCACAGCCCTAAGGAATTAGAAGAATTACAGTGCCAAGTGTTGGAATTGTTGGAGAAGGGCTACATCCGTGAGAGTATAAGCCCATGCGCAGTTCCTCCCCTCTTGGTACCCAAGAAAGATGGTTCATGGTGCATGTGTGTGGACAGTAGAGCCATTAATAAAATGACCATGAAGTACAGATTCCCAATTCCTTGCCTGGACGACATGCTAGATCAGTTGTTAGGCTCTAAGATCTTTTCCAAAATTGATATTAAAAGCGGGTATCACCAGATTTGAATACACCCTAGCGACGAGTGGAAGACGGCGTTCCAAGACGTAACACGATCTCTATGACTGGTTGGTCATGCCCTTTGGGCTATCCAATGCACCTAGTACATTTATGAGATTTATGCATGAAGTAACTCTTCTCACCAGCTTAAACTTTTGAAATAAGTAGTAATTTCATATGTTATTAGAATCGAAATCTTAAGTTTGAATCTTAACTATACACTCCACTCAATTAATTAAATATTTCACATGTTTGTTCAGCCCACTTATTAAGGGAGAGTCTGACCCACACATGAGTGGAGTGTTAAGATAAATATAAATAATTAAATTTACCTTTTCCCAAAAACTTAACATTTTGGACGTGTAGGACCATCTCTCATATTTATGGACCTTCAACATCATCAGTAAGCAAATATTTCCCGGATGTACTTGTCAAAAAAAAAAAATATTTCTCGAATGCTTCTCCGCCATAGAGTCATTCTTAAGTACTCTACTAAATTTATCATTTTATCCGCATGTTCCTTTAGTGCCCGATTCTGACTAGTAGTACCATTATTGATATGCTTAATTCTAACGATTAACGTTAAACTTATCTTTAAGATTACGAAAATGACTTTTTTTTCTATGAAAATGACTTTTTTTTAATTAAAATGTCACAAATAGTCATTCTTGTAATGACTACATTTATCGATCATAGTTTAGCTAGCATTATAATAATGGCCTAATTGCTAACTGATGAATTAGACGCTAACGTGAAACTCTTTTTTTTTTTTAATATATTTTTTGTGAAACCTGCAGGGTCCATGGCCAATAGCCCATATGATTCGATATTTTCTAATTGTGAGTTTTCTATCTCAGAAAGATATCATATGTATTATATATAATTGGATGAGTTTTGCTTTGTGGTATCACAATTAAGCTATTAAATCGATGAATGCATTCTATGCATGTTGGCACATTAAATCTTTTACTTCTTTTGCAGTGAATTATATAGCTTTCGCAATTCTATTAATTGGATTACTGCTCGGTAAGAATCTCATGTATCTCTCTCTTTTTATATTTTTTAATTGTTTTAGTAAATCAATTCTTAAACTACGAAACAAGAAATAGTTAGACATCACTATTAAATTGATATTAAAAATTATAAACACTGTGCCAACCACAAGAATTATGAAATGGAGTAATTGGTTGTGAATACTATGTATTTTTTCAAATGTAACGACACAATGGTGACAACAGGTGGCTAGACTTATAGTGTAACAATAGGATTGCTTTCGTATAATTACTTTTGTGTTTTCGTTTCCAGAATGGCATGTGGCAATCAGTGTATTAGGTGCTCCATTTGTGATTGCATTTTTGATATATAAATGGCGAAGGAGGCACTTATGCATGGATGACAATGTGGAGGAATTTTTGCAAAGCCAAAATAACTTCATGCCAATAAGGTACTCTTTTTCAGAAATTAAGAAAATGACCAAAGGTTTTAGGGAAAGATTGGGTGAAGGAGGATATGGCACAGTATTTAAAGGAACACTTTGAAGTGGGCGTCTTGTAGCAGTAAAGATGTTAAGCCAATCCAAAGCAAATGGGCAAGATTTTATCAATGAAGTAGCGACCATTGGAAGGATCCATCATGTGAATATAGTGCAACTCATTGGTTTTTGTGTTCATGGTCCAAAGCGTGCCCTTGTATATGAGTTCATGCCCAACGGATCTCTAAACAAACACATTTTTTCATCAGAGGCAAATATCCTCAACTACGAGAAAACATATGATATTGCTTTAGGAGTGGCTCGTGGGATTGAGTATTTACATCAAGGATGTGATATGCAAATTTTACATTTCGACATTAAGCCTCACAACATTCTTCTTGACGAGAATTTGAAACCCAAAGTTTCGGATTTTGGCTTAGCAAAATTGTACCCAGTGGAAGATAGTATTGTTCCTTTAACTTGTGCAAGAGGAACGTTTGGATACATGGCTCCTGAAATGCTTTACAAAAATATTGGAGGCATTTCATACAAAGCTGATGTCTATAGCTTTGGAATGTTGTTGATGGAAATGGCGAGCAGAAGAAAGAACTTGAATGCATTTACAGAACATTTAAGCCGAATTTACTTTCCCACTTGGATATATGATCAATTCCATGATGGAAAGAATATAGAAATACAAGATGCTACTGAAGATGAAAGGAAAATATGTGAGAAGATGATGATAGTCGCATTATGGTGCATACAATTGAATCCTAGCGATCGTCCATCAATGAATGAAGTCATCAAAATGCTTGAAGGAGATGTTGAATGCTTACAAGTTCCTCTCAAGCCTCTCCAACCATCACCAAAGAGAGAGATAAAGGGTGCTAGAGATAATTCAAATCAAGCTTCATCGTCAATTCAATCAGATGAATCAAGGCTTATTTAAATTTTATTGTTTATCTTTCTAAAATTGAACTATCTCTTTCTATCATTTTTTAAGAGAAGACTTTGCACTTACCAAACTATGAAAGCTTTGCTTCAAGCCCCAAAAAGATAAGTTGTACTTTCATCTATCGCTTTTTATTATTTTCTCTCTAGTACTTTTTTCATTTATTTAATTTTTAGTTAAAATAGGAAAAGTAGGATGTAGTTAATTTTTAATTAAAGTAGGATGAAGTGCTCTTACAATGTGTGGCTTTTTTCAGTTTTTTTCTCTTCTTGTATTTTTTTTTTTAATGAAAGTGATGTATAGACGTGAATGTCACGGGGATATGTAAGTTTTTTTTAGGTACAATTAGCATTGTCCTAAATAATATGGCAATAGGAGTAGTTCAGAAAATAAAATGTAATTCATGCTATCAGTCAACTTTAGTGCCTCAAATTGTAACGTCCATATAAAAGTGTCCCAAAATTAATATAAGTTCACCAATAATAATCAGCATTTTAAACTAACGTTTATATTATTTTTATATACTTACTAGTTGTGGCTGTTCATGTAACACTCAACCTGAAATAACTAAGGAATTATTGAAGATAGTTTAATTAGACCTAAAATTAGGTTTAATAAGCAATATTGTGTAAGCCTATGATTTAATGTTAATTGAGGTTGGCTTGGAAATTTAGTGGATGATTTTGGATCTTATTAATTGAGAAAATTCCAATTCAGATTTATTGGATTTTATTTGATGGATTATTGAATTCAGAAATTTGTTGATTTTGATTGAGTTACTTATAATCATAATTTAATAAAAATAATTGCACCATTGGATTTGTTAGAAATTTAAAAATCCAAGTGTAATAATTATATTTTTTTATTTTCGGATGTCAAGTGGAGCAATAATAGAAGGCCACATGTCACCATAGCGTATCTCGATATTAGCTGGTACAACCTTCGTGCGTGTGTGTATATGTACATTGATGTTGTAAAAGAGTTTGTAACTCTAGCAGCAGCATTCATGAAGCCACAAAGATCCATAAAAATGTTGTGTTTGTAAGAGTTTTATTAAAACTCTATGTCCCACACACCCATCTTAATAAAGTTTGAAATAGCTCAAACTTATCAGATAAAAGATGAGTGATAACGGGGTAAGATAACTCTTAAGAGATAAAATTAAAACTTTATATCTCTTATTATAGTCAAATACAAACTCTGAAATTTCTTGATGGTCAGAAATCTATAAATAGCACTGAGGAGTTAAAGGGTTCTCACCTACAACATTAGAGTGCCTTTTGCCATCGTGAGACACTTGTGAGGCAAAGTTGTTAGGGTGATCCTTTCCTCATAGTCAGATCTATTTCTTCATTGAACTGATGGAGAAAGGTACGTATTATTCGTTATTATTTATTATTGTAGATCATATGAAATCGAAGATCCGTTTATTAATGTTCATGTTAAAATATCTAACATGTGGTATCAGAACCAGGTTATAGATTTTTTATGATCTCTATAAAATATACAGTTAATAAATATTTAGTTCTATATATATACTTTCGCATATGTGATTTTATCATTTATAAAAGAATAAAAAAATTACCTTATTTATCTGAAAGGATAATTACGATACTCTCTTTTGTTATTTGGTTTTTCAAAAATCCATGCAGCGATACACATTCGTTAATGTATTCGGTTTCCACTTTATCTATCTCTCCCTTTGCCGTACTGAGCATTACTTTTGGTTTTATTTCATGCTTTCCTCTGTGTGTTGTTTACATTTGACTGCGTGATGAGAAACCATGAGTTGCCGACTGCTATGTTGTATGTGTTACTATAAGAAGGAAGTTGAGAAAACTTTGAGCCGCTATGTATGGTGTAGTTGGTGTGTGTGGGGCAGAGCGCCGTGTGTGGTGGCCGGTGGCTCAACACGACGCCGGGGTAAAGGGGCTGAGGAGCCCAATCACCGAAAACACAGTGCTGCCGTAAAGGGGCTGAGAAGCTCAAAGCCCCTACCTATTTAAGGTTCCGATCGGCTAAAGGGGAGGTCAGCGTTGCCAGGAGGGTGAGAACCTCCTGGCCAACGCCTCTTTAATGGTGGCGCTGGGGGCTTTAAAAGCCCAGTAAACCGCAGCATAGAGTTTTTAAAAAAAAAAAAATAGAACATGACCTGGAGGCCAACGGCAGGAGGTGGACGGAAACCCTTGCTGGCCTCTCCTCGCCGGCGACGCCTGTAGCTGCAGCTGAAAGTTGCTGCTGAGGCTTGATGTGTGGCGGCTGGAGGTTGAAGAAAAGGGTTTCCTTTTCCTTTTAGCACATAAGGATGGGCTTATGGGCCGGGCCATGGGCTCTGGCTCAATTTAAAGATTAAAAAAAAAAAAAAAAAGGAAGAAGAAGGATTGTTGGGTCGGTCTGTGAGCGCTGGCCTAGTAAGAAACAAAGAGCAAAACAAATAGACTAAGTGGGCTACGGCCCAGCCCAATAAAAGAAAAATAATGGGAGAACATGATCGGGCCTGAACAGTAGGCCCGACCCAGGTCAACACATTCTGTTGATCATAAACCGGGTCTCGGTCCGGTTTTCTGAACCGGTCCAGTTCAGACCCAGACCGGTCATATTAAAATATTATTATTTTAATTTTATTATTAAAAAAAAAACTTTTTTTTTATGTCCTCACTATTAAATATATGTACAAATTGTTTAATTTTATGATTCTTATTTAAATTATTAAATTTATATACATGTTATTATTATTATCTACATGTATGAAAATTTTATTAAATCCTATATACATGTTATTATTGCTATCTACATGTATGGAAATGATTAAATTTATATGCATGTTATTATTGTTAAATACATGTATTAAATGTCATATACATGCTATTATTTACATGCATTAAATCTTATGTACATGTTATTATTATATACATGTATGAATTGTTTATTTTGGTTCTTATTATCATGCCATATATATATATATATAATTGTTTATCCAATATGGACAAATGATTAATATCAAAAATTAAAGAAAAACTTGGTTGCCCAAAGGTACAAGATTTTCTTAAATTTTTGGTGAATAATCATTAAATTTCATAGTAAGGTGGATATGATGGAGTGAATAATTTTGTGTGTCAAGATCTACTCCCAAAGGAGGGTCTTGATGACGCTACTAGTTCATCCATCAAGTTAAGGTTGGAGTGAACAATTTTGTGTATTAAGATCTACTCTCAAAGTATGGTTTTAATGACACTACTAGTTCATCCATTAAAGAAAAGTTGGAGGAAACACTTTGTATGTCGGAATTTACTCCCAAAGGAGAATTCTGATGATACAACTAGTTCATCCACAAAATTTAATATTGGAGGGAACACTTTGTATGTTAGAGTTTACTCCCAAATGAGAATTCTGATGATACAACTAGTTCATCCACAGAATTTAAAATTGGAGGGAACACCTTGTGTGTTAGAATTTACTCCCAAAGGAGAATTCTAATGATATAGCTAGTTCATCCACAGAATTTAAAATTGGAGGGAACACTTTGTGTGTTGGGGTTCATTCCCAAAGGAGGGACCTCGATGACACTATTAGTTCATTCATAATAGTTTAAATTCTTGATAATGCATGGTTTAAATTCTGAACTTAAAACTGGAAGGAACATTTTGTGCATTGGGATCCACTTCTAAAATGAGGGATTTCAATGATACTATTAGTTCATCCATAATGGTTTAAATTTTGTTATTGTTTATGAGTGTCAAACTCAAAGCATTAAAGTGATCAAAATGCTTTTCTTGCAGTAAGTATATGAATATCATTACAAGTTTCATGTATAGAGTGGACTCTAATATAGAGAAATATGAGCATATCAAATTTACACTAAAAGTTTTTTATGTTTAAACATCAATTATCATTGAGAATAGTGATAAAGGCTAGAAAAGTACAATGTTTAACTACTTCCATATTAAACTTAATGAATTTTTTGTATATGATTGTTTACTTTAAATGCATTATTATTTTATTAAAATAATAAGATATGAACATATTAGTAGCATGGTTGTTAGCTAGATACAAATTTATTTTGCTCATTTGTATGAAAAATCATTTGTATCATTTGGGAAAGGGAGGAAATGATTGTAATGAAAATATAAGAATTGTATCAATTAAAGTTTAAAAGAAATAGTGACACATGAAGGTTTACGTGTCCTAAACATAAGACATGATTCAAAAGGAAGGATAAACCAAATAAGTTTCGAATCAGATCTTATACATGTTTATGCATTCTTTTAGATTAAACTCGAGTACAAATGTTCAAATTTCAATTTGTTTCAATATTTCACTTATGTTGGTTCCTTTTTCTTTCCAATAAAGTTTTATTTGTCATGCCTTCATAATAATGTTTTTGTTAAAAGTTTTTTTTTTCACTCATGAGGTATGTACAGGAGCCAAAGGGAAAAATGATTTATGAAAACTGTTACAATTTCTAGCATAAAATTTGAAATATAATTTGTGGTATAAAAGTTTGGAGAATATCTTCAAGAAAAGTTAAAGAGATTAGTAAATAAAATATTTTTCGTATTTAGGTTTTCTAATCTCAGGATGTGTGTGGATTTATATAAAAGGAAAATAAATCAAACATATCAATAAAAGATGGCACAAGAAATGAAGATTTTATAAGATTATGCATATAGATGCATGTAAATCTTTTTCCCTATAATATTTGATATAAGTATTTCATTACTTTTATAGATATTTTTCATAATATGAATGTATCTATCTGCTATATGAGAAGTCTCAAACCATTAGTAATTCTTGTAGTACTTCTCATGGGGAGGAATTGCAGTTAGATAGAAATGTGAAAATCATTGAATTGAATTGAAATAGTGTCATGAAAAATATTAAGAGTTGGGCTATAATTGTTTAGAACTTATATCATAATGCTTTAGAATTTATATTGTGTTTTTAGCCTTAATGATTTATTTTTAAAGTATGAATTGTTTTAAGGCATATTCATGTATGGGTTGTCAAATTAAAGTAATAGATTATAACCCAAATGAAAGATTGTTGAATCTTATAATAGATATTGGATACATTATTATTATTAATTATTTAAGAAGATTTAAATAATCTAGACTGTATTGTTTCTACTTATGGTTGGCAAAATCAGTGGGAGTTGAAAATTAGAAATGTGATTATTGTGAAATGCATTCTCGTCTTTTTGAAAATTTTGTAGTTTCCTCTTATGATTATTTTAATGATAATATGGAACAACAAGCAAATGATCATTCACCTCATCAGAGAAACACTACTGAAGAATTGGCCATAGAGACATCAGAACAGGTAACCTCATGCAATCTTCTTGATTTGCTATTTGGTTAAGTTATGTGGTGTATCTTCAAAATTTGAATGTGATATAGAAATAAATAAAAGTTTACATATGTTTTCACAAATTATAGAAATAAGTGATTCTATAAAAGATTGATGCATAAAAGAGTGATTGAAATCCATCAGGATCAATGTAAAGTCTACAATTTTGTTTAAATTTTCTGAAATGTATGAAAAGTCGAATGGAAATGGGTTTTGGAGACAAAATCTTGACTTCAAGGGCAATATTAAATGATATAAAGTTAAACTTGTAATTAAGGATTTCACTCAGAAATGAGCATTAATTAGAGTTTTTTTTTTTTCCTATTAAATCTGAAAGAACTCATTGAGGATCACTATGACATTAGTAACTCATTATAGTCTAGAGTTACATTAAATGAATGTAAAAATAATTGTAGAGTAAAAGTATGAAATCTACAAGAAACGAATAAAATGATTACCTAGAAGAGGTAACAGTTTTTGAAGATTGGTATATGAAATTTGATAATACCAATACTGTTTTGGTTTAAGAAAAATATTTATTGTTAATATATATACCCGTAGGTCAGTGGGAGTATATTTGTTTTTATGGTCATGT
Organism: Carya cathayensis; assembly: GCA_011037825.1. Classification (NCBI taxonomy): domain Eukaryota; kingdom Viridiplantae; phylum Streptophyta; class Magnoliopsida; order Fagales; family Juglandaceae; genus Carya; species Carya cathayensis. The sequence goes on along the minus strand of QGSO01000252.1, from coordinate 1,488,348 downwards.
ATGTATATGACTTTTTGGCAAGTATGAGTCATCGTTAGTAGTATGACATTAAAGTTACATCTCTAAATGAAATTTATGAATGAGACATCATTCGTAATTGAGATTGAATTTAATACCAAGACAATGACTGTTATGATTGTCTCAATACAGTTGCATAAAGTTTGGAAAGATTTTGCATGAAAAATTACTGGTAAATGGATGCTTTAAAAATAAATGACACATGCTCAGTATTTACAGTGTTCTTAAATTGATTAGGTCGTTAAAGAAATTTGTATAAGATGGTTATAAGGAACTTGATGGTTGCACAAATTTGTATACAGCTGAATATTGGTTTATCGTTAACATCCTTGATTGTTGTTGAAGTAACCCAAGGATACTTGACCCAAAAGCTGTGAAAGAGTACAATGTTATTTGCAAGAAATTAAAGTTTATATTGTTGTCTTAAGAAGAACCGATACTCTTAAGGTCACTGGATATTCAGACCCTATTTTATGAGATTACTCTAATGATGGAAAATACAGTTATGGTTATGTATTTTGCTATATAGTAGAGTTATCTATGGAAAAGTATGAGGCAAATCTTTTACTGCTTCATGTGCAATAGGGACTGAGTTTGTGGTATGCTTTGAGGCCACAGTTTATAGTATTTAACTGAGGAAATTTATCTTAGGACTTGGAATTGTCGACTTACAGCCAAGCCACTAAGAATGTATGGCAAGAATTCCTCAGAGTATTTTTCTCTGAATGATGAGTATTTAATGAAATTTTAATTACCCAAGTGTTAAGGAGAAAATACAGAAACAAATATGTCCATATCAATAGTGTGTTAATGATTATAATTCAAAAAAATATGTTGAAAAGATGGGTTCAAATGCTTATACCCATAATGTGAACATATTATACAGATCATTGATATGCTGAATATTTTGTTACTGGACATTGAAAGATATCTATTATGGTTGTTTCTGTTTTCTTGTCTTTCCAATTATTTGTACATTGTTTTGGAAGAATGATGACAAGATAATGTCTGCAACAGACATGAATTGGAACCCAAGGCATCACGGTATTAGCCTTAATTATCCCAATTAAAGATCATGTAAAATTGGTTACTGGTGTTGTGGTACATGGAAGGGAATTTGTTGATTATATAACAGAGGACCGCCATGACTCGTATTAGTAGTTGATTTAACATTGATATTACGGAACTCATGAAAAGTATTTTGAGCTATGAAAGTTTCAGGAAATAAATTTGCGCAGTATGGTTAATTTCCTATAATAAACCCATGAACGGAAAATATTATTTTATGGGCGTATGGGCCAAGTGGGAGAATGTAAGAGTTTTATTAAAACTCTATGTCCCACACACCCATCTTAATAAAGTTTGAAATAACTCAAACTTATCAGATAAAAGATGAGTGATAACGGGATAAGATAACTCTTAAGAGATAAGATTAAAACTCTATATCTCTAATTATAGTCAGATACAAACTCTGAAATTTCTTGATGGTCAAAAATCTATAAATAGCACTAAGGAGTTAAAGGGTTCTCACCTACAACATTAGAGTGCCTTTTGCCATCGTGAGACACTTGTGAGACAAAGTTGTTAGGGTGATCCTTTCCTCATAGTCAGATCTATTTCTTCATTGAACTGATGGAGAAAGGTACGTATTATTCGTTATTATTTATTATTGTAAATCATATGAAATCGAAGATCTGTTTATTAATGTTCATGTTAAAATATCTAACAGTGTTTAGTTAATGAATTTTGCACTCGGCCATTGAGAAACAATCTTACGAAGATTTGTGGTACGTACCCTTCATTCTGTTCCTCTGTTAGAGAGAGAGAGAGAGAGACCTCCTTAACAACAAAAATCATTGATTAATTAGTTGGAAAATCAACGTCAATAAACAGGTTCGCAAGCAAATTCTGGAATTATTTATTAAATGCAGAGCTCTCTTTTTTAACTTTCATTTTTTTTTGTAATTTCTTCATCCTCTTTTAACTTGGTAATGGTCTCACACATCGAATGGGATTCAAACACATGACAAAACAAGCACGTCATCCTTGGGAAGGAACTACCATCTAAAATTGGGAAGGTCTGTGAAATGTGATACCATGTGTCCAAAAACTAAAGAATATAGCATCCTTTCTATGTTGTCATTAGTTTTATACTTAAAAACAATAATATGCTTAAATTTAAAATCACATTTGAGAGAAAAACTGCTCTTACCGAATCTATAATAATTCTCACGCTGACACAACTTCAGGAGGTAAGTTGATAAGCCCGGGCCTCATTCATCTGTCTTTTTTCAGACTCCATTCCTGGAAACTGTCCAACATCATGTCCTTCGAGTGGTTGAAACTCATTCTGTAAACCAACGGCAAACTCTTCAGGATGAGCTCCACCACCTTGAAAATAATCTGCAATCTGCGTGTAGAAAACCACTCCGAAGTAAACATCATTGAACTTTTAAAACTTGAATTAAAAAAAGAAAAAAAAAAAAAACTTTTACAGTATTTATGTAAATTCTATTCATCTAGTCCTACAAAGTGAAATTTTATTCATCATTAACTTTTATGAGATATGACACGTGTACTTAGATACACAAATAAAACCAAATAATTACACTACGTTTTTTTTATAAAAAAAATAGAGAATTAAAGTGGCACTTACATGATTGGCAAGACTCATACAGCTCAAGGCTACTAACTCTAAACTTGAACCAAGTAACCAATCGCCACATATACCAGCCCTTTCCTTGAGGATCAAATATAGGGATGCCAGGTGTATTAGTGGGAAGAGCTGTATCCCTGTAGGACTATAGAATAAAAATCTACATTATCTAAAGGCCCAATCGAGTTTATGGCCAGAGATGTTGACCGGTCAGAAGGAGAAGATATTGATGACGCTCAGGATGTTGATCACAATGAGGATTTCTTCATTCTCACTAGGAGATACCGCACACCGTTCGAGAAGAAGAACACATTCTCTCAAACATTGTTGCTCTCATTTTTTCATATGTTGCATTTCATAGTTGCAACAAACGTGGATCCTATGGCACATAAGGCCACATTCAGTCGAACTCGCGCACAATTACTCATATGACTGGCATGTGGAGAGCCCATCAACTTGCCACTGCGGATATTTGAGAGGATCTATTACGAGATAAGTATCATCTTCACTGACAATCTACCATATGGGGTCATCATTACTTAACTATTACTGGACCGAAGAATGCCACCTAAGGCAAAGGAGTGGTTGACTGAGCAAATAAGCCCCCTAGACATGACTTCACATCATAGGAGCATTGAACAGGGTAGGAGGCATGCTCGGTGTGAGCCTGTGCCTACACCAAATTTTGTTCCTCCAACTCAGCCTGAGGCCAGTGTTGCTCCCTCTACTCGGGAGTCGTTGGCTACATCTGCAGGGGATGCGTGCTCTACTTGGGTTGATGCGATGGTCTCATCACTTACTGCGCATATCGACCAATAAATCGCATCAGTACAACAAAGTGTCACCGGGGTTGGTCATCGTTTAGATATCCTAAACGAAAAGGTCAATTCATTGACTGATGAATTTCATATTTTTGTAAACAAAGATTTTTGAGTTTTTTTGCACTTTATTTATATTTTGCTATTTTTTTTACTTTTAAGTAATGAACAATATCATTTAATATATCTATTATTTTTGTATTTCAATTGTCAATCTTTTTTAATTTAAACATTTATTTTTAATTTTAAACTTTACATAATGAACAATATCGATCTAGTGTAATGAACAAAAAAAAAATCCATTTCTTAATGAATAATGAATAAAAAAGATTCAAGTTATCTAGTGTGATTTATGTAATGAATAAATATTTTATTCATATTTTGCAATTTCTTTTATTCTTTATGTAACAAAATGAACAATATCATTTAATATATCTAGTGTTTTTATATTTCAATTCTCAATTTTTTTTAATTTGAAATTCCATTTTAATTTTAAAACATTTAACATTCGAACATTAATGACATTCGTCCAAATGTTAAAACAAATAACTTAGACATTCGCACGTACATGGGCTTCACGTTCAAATGTACATGAAACGTTCAAATGTCAAATTTTATACATTCGCATGTATCCATTCCAAAGCGAATCGTTCAAACGAAACATTATCATAGTTCAAACAAATAACCATTTCTCGTCCATCTTTAGTGAAACCATCACAAGAATTGATTTTTGATGACTGTTTCAAAACTGTCACAATTTGTAAATTATCACAAAAAGTCAATTGTGTTGTAGAATTAAAGATCACATTTTTTTTCATTTTATATATCGCCTAGCTTGACCGAAACTAGCTCCATCCTTTTATCAAGCTAAATTTCACATCCCTAGGACTGTTCATCAGGCCGAGTTTTTTTTTCATACTCGGTCCGAAACCCGGACATTATTAAACAATATCGTTCTATACATAGCCATTTTCATACTTTTGAGAGAGAGAGAGAGAGAGAGAGAGAGAGAGAGAGAGAGAGATTCCGAGAAGCAAATAAAATGAAAGTGAAGATAAGAAGGGGTTTATTATTGATGGGCGGACTCCACTATGAACCACTCCGTTATGTTGGTAGTGGAGTCCACCAACTGGCTGTCATGGTAGCCATGCTACTCGCCACACGGCAACTGCTTTGACATGTTTTATTAAATTAATTTTATAAAACTTAATTTTCTTGAAGAAACAGGTAGGATTGATCTAGTCTCCACTCTTTTTCCCTCTAGGAAAAGGAGGTGGTGTGTGGGGTCCACTCAAGATTCTAACAGAATCGTGTAGTGGGAAGGAGAGTGTGTAGTGGAGAGGGGTGGTCTGGTACGCAAATGACGGTTGCGGGGAGTGGGAAAAGGTTTCTTCAGGGACAAACCAGAGCGGGCTACGGTGATTCTGGGAGGGAAAATGAACGAGATAGAGGAGAGATGGGGTAGTCTAAGGCTTACAGAAGAAGAAGCAAGTGATATTGTGATAGGTGAAGAAGTATCAGAGGATTTGCAGAGAAAAGCTGAGTGCAGTGTGGTTGGTAAAATCTGGTTGGATAGAAGATTGAGTGCAGCAGTAGTAGAGAACACAATGGGGAAGGTATGGCGTATCAGTCGAAGAGTAAAATTCCAAGAGGTAGGAGCTAATATCTTTGCTATCCAGTTTGCTAATGAAGCTAATAAGATGAGGGTAATGGATGGCAGACCATGGCTGTTTGACAGCTACATGTTTGTAATATTGCCATTTAATGGATTCATTCCACTCAAAGAATGGATTTCTCGAAAGAAAGGGTGTGGATCCAAATGTTAGAGATGCCGTTAGCATGCATGAATGAAGAGGAAGGAAAGAGAATTGGCAACACCATTGGTGAAGTTATTGAGGTTGAGACACAGGTTGATGGGAGTGGCTGGGGTAGTATATTGAGAGTATTATTGCTAATGGACTTGTCAAAACCGTTAGCAAGAGGAAGAACTATTTCAGTTAAGGGCATCAGGTATTGGATACCTCTAAGGTATGAAAAACTCCCTCATCTTTGTTTTGTATGTGGTTGTATTGTTCATAAGAATGGGAGCTATGAGGAGAAAACAGGAGTAGAGGGGGCTCAGTTCGGGGTTTGGTTGAGAGCTGGCATGAGGGGAGGTGGTTCAAAGTTCAGAAGTAAGACAAAGCAGGAATTCAGTCAGAATATGGAGACAAATGGGTAGATTCTGACAGTAAAAATTCTAAGGAAAGGGAGGAAAGGGGAGAGTCTGTTGATAATTTCCAATTAGAAGCAGAGAAGCTCAATGAAGCAGTAATTATAGAAGGACAAAAGGAGCAAGATGAGGGATTAACTGAGGTTATAGCTCGGGCAGAACATAGAAGAGAGGAGGGGGAAATACAAGCTACTGCAGTTGAGAAAAACATGCAAGGAAGTGGGAAATGGAAAAGAAAAGCTAGGGGAATGGCAGTAGAAGTAGAAGCTGGTGAGTATGTTTGTACTCAGGAAAGAAAAAGAAAATGTAAAAAAGAGAAGGGGGGTAGAGAGAAAAAACAGAGAAAGAATGAGGTAGAGATGGAAGGGGAGAAGATGGAAGAGCTAAAAATGAAAGAGGTGGTGGCTGTTAAGCAGCCCCACCTCCCTCAATGAAAACACTCAGCTGGAACTGCCAAGGGCTTGGGAACCCTTGGACAGTTCAAGATCTCTACCATATGGTGGAGGAGAAGAGGCCCAATGCAGTTTTCTTAATGGAAACTAAGTTGACAAGTAGAAAAGCTGATTTTGTTAAAAGAAGGTTGAAAGGTGATGGGTTCTTTGTAGTGGAACCTCTGGGAAGGAAGGGAGGCTTGATCATGCTGTGGGACAGTTCTATAACTGCTGAGGTGGCTAATTATTCACAAAGACATATAAGTCTTTGGATCTGGAATGAGAAAAAGCATGAAAAATGGCTACTAACAGGTTATTATGGAGAACCTGATGGGGGTAAGAGAGGTGCATCTTGGAGGTTTTTCTCCTCTCTTAAACCAGATAAGAACATAAGCTGGGGAATTATTGGAGATTTTAATGAAGTAGTAACACATGATGAAAAAATGGGTGGTAGACCAAGAAAAGAGAGTCAAATGGCAATCTTTAGAAATGTGTTAGGGGATTGTGGATTGTTTGATTTGGGTTGGAGGGGGGATAAGTTCACATGGAGCAATAGACATGGAGATGACACCTTTACCAAAGAAAGATTGGACAGAGCACTGGTCAATGCAAAATGGAAAGGTTGTTTCAAGGAAAGCTGGATTGAGGTATTGGCTGCTAGATGCTCAGACCACAGACCATTGCTATGGTTTATAAACCAGGAAAGTAAGGTGGGAGGAAGAAAGAGAAGGATGTTTAGATATGAAGCCAGTTGGGCATTAGAGGAGGAATGTACTGAGGTTCTGAAGCAAGTGTGGAAAGATGGCCGGGAGTACAATTTGCAGTCATATCTAGAAAGAAGTAGGATATCATTGATAAGGTGGAGTAGAAATAAAGGGGTTAATTCAGAAAAGGCATTAGAAGAAAAAACAAAAGAACTGGAAAGGCTGCAAGTAGAGGAATGTAGAGGGAATATTCAAACAATCAAGAATTTGCAGAGGGAGATAGAAAAGCTGTTGGAACAAAAGGATTTGAAATGGAGACAACGAGCTAAGCAAAACTGGTACCAGTTAGGGGATAAAAACACCAAATTCTTCCACTGCTGTGCTTCTCAAAGAAAAAGCAAGAACAGAATATTAAATGTTAGTGATGAAGATGGTAGAAGCTGGTCCAGTCAAGAAGAGATAGAGGTGGCTTTTAATGATTATTTTGGGAAGCTGTTCACTTCATCAAATCCTAACTCAGAAGAGGTCGAGGCTTGCATTGCTCAAATGGAAACTAAAGTCACCAACCAAATGAATGAAAGCTTGTCCAAAGCCTTTACTAGAGTGGAGATTGAGGAAGCCATTCATCAAATGGCACCATTCAAGTCCCCGGGACCTGATGGGTTTGGAGCATGCTTCTTTCAAAAGCATTGGTCTATTGTTGGAGATGAAGTTAGCACAACAGTTCTTTCATGGCTGAATGGTAATTCTTTTGCCCCTTCTATTAATCATACTTTCATAGCACTCATTCCTAAAGTTAAATGTCCTGTAAAAGTTAGTGATTATAGACCCATAAGTCTTTGTAATGTAATTTACAAGGTCATGTCAAAAGTGTTAGCTAATAGGATGAAAAAGTTCCTGAGTGCTATTATTTCTCAAAACCAAAGTGCTTTTATTCCTGGGAGGTTGATAACTGACAACTTAATGATAGCATATGAGCTTTTGCATTCTATGAAAGCTAGGAAAAAAAGAAGAGTGGGAACCATGGCCATCAAGCTTGACATGTCAAAAGCATATGATCGAGTAGAGTGGGGTTTTCTGGAAGCAGTCATGAAGAAATTGGGTTTTGGTGCTGAGTGGATCAACCTTATCATGGGCTGTGTGAGATCAGTGTCATACTCAGTACTGGTCAATGGGCAATCTGGCCCCATCTTTCATCCTTCAAGAGGATTGAGACAAGGAGATCCCTTATCTCCTTATCTATTCCTGCTTTGTGCTGAAGGACTCTCAACTATGTTCAATTATTCAGATTTGAGAGGGGATATAAGAGGGGTGAGTGTGGGAAGGGGAGGACAAAGGATCAACCATCTGTTATTTGCAGATGATTGTGTTCTTTTTGGCAGAGCAACAAAGAAGGAGTGGTTCAAGATTCAAGAGCTCCTACAGGTGTATGAAAGGGTCTCGGGTCAGGTTTTGAATAAAGAAAAATCTGCCATTTTCTTCAGCTCAAATACAAAGTTGACAATGCAGGCCCAAATAAAAGAAGCTGGTGGATCAGTTATGGTGGGGTCGTATGAAAAATACCTGGGGCTTCCTGCTGTAGTTGGAAGGTCTAAGTATCTTACTTTCAGAGGCATTAAGGAAAGGGTGTGGAGAAAAATGGCAAATTGGAAAAACTCATTCCTCTCTGCTGCAGGGAAGGAAGTCCTCATCCAAGCAGTTCTTCAAGCTGTACCTACATACACCATGAGTGTCTTTTTGTTCCCAAAAAAACTATGTCATGAGCTGAATGGTTTAATGGACAAGTTCTGGTGGGGCAACCAAAAAACTAATAAAGGCTTGCTTTGGGCTAGATGGGACAGATTGGGGCAACCAAAAGATAAAGGGGGTTTGGGGTTTAGAAATGTGGAATGTTTCAATTTGACTTTGCTCGCTAAACAAGGGTGGAGAATCCTTACAAACTCTACAAGTTTAGTGGCCCAGATTTTCAAGCAAAAATATTTCAGCAAGTCCTCCTTTTTGGAAGCAAATTTGGGAAGAAGACCCTCTTTTATCTGGAAAAGCATTTGGAAGGCTTCAGCACTAATAAAGGAAGGTATGAGGTGGAGAGTGGGAAATGGGAAGAGCATAATGATATGGGAAGATAAATGGCTTAATGTTCCCACTAGCTTCAGTGTTCAATCTCCAGTTTCAAGGTTACAAAGAGAGGCAAAGGTGAAAGAATTGATCATGGAAGGGGAAAGGATCTGGAATGAGACCCTAATTTGGGAGATTTTTGTTGAATCTGAAGTGGAGCAAATCCTCAGCCTTCCTTTGAGTAAGATGGGTGGAGAAGATAAGATGGTGTGGGGCCCTTCACAGAAAGGAATCTTCTCTGTTAGGAGTGCTTATTTTCTAGAAATGGAAAGAAGGAGGAGGAGTGGAGGGGAGTCTTCAACAGAAGCCAACACAGACCAGAGATTGGGCAAAATTTGGCAACTGAATGTGCCAGAGAAAGTCAAGCTTTTCTTATGGAGAGCAGGGAACAACTATTTAGCCACAAGGAGCAACCTGGTTATAAAAAAGGTGATGGAAAGTGATCTATGTCCAGTTTGCAAATTACTTAAGGAGTCAGTCATGCATGCTTTGTGGCAGTGTGTGGCATCCTCTAATGTGTGGACTGAATCAAATGTTAAAGTTCAGAAATGGAGTATAATAGAAGAGAGCCTAATGGACTTGATTGAGAAGATGGCACAGAAGCTAACTAAAGAGGAAATGGAAGAAGTAGCAGTGGTAATGAGAAGTATTTGGCTTAGAAGAAACCAGCTCGTGTTTGAAAACAGATTTATACCACCCAAGCAACTTATCAACTCAGCAAGAGAGCAACTCAAAGAATTTCAGATGGCCCAAGTTGTGGTGGAACACACAAATCCTAATAGAGTTATTACGAGACAAGAAGGATGGGGAAAACCTACTGTAGGGAGTGTGAAAGTCAACTGGGATGCAGCTCTTGATCAAAAAAAAGGAAAAGCTGGGATTGGGATTGTTATAAGGGATGAAATGGGCGAGGTCCTCACTGCATGCTGTGATCAGAGATTTCATGTCCAACTTCCAGCTATGGCTGAATGTTTAACACTTTGGAAAGCTTTGGAATTATGTAGAGTCTTGGGTTCTGCCGAGTCTGGTTTGAGGGTGATGCTCAGACAGTAGTCAGAGCTGTCAATGAGGAGTTGCCAGATTTCCCTTTATATGGTAACATTGTGCTGGATGTGAAGGATTTGTTAAGGCAACAGATGGGATGGAAGATTCAATACATACACAGAAGTTCAAATGGAGCTGCACATAGTTTAGCTAAGGAGGCTTTAAAGCTTGACACAGAGGTTATATGGATGGAAGAAACACCATTTTGTATAGCTGAATGCATAGAGAAAGAAAAAAGTTGTAACTCTGAAACTGTTATTTGATTAATACAAATACCTTTACTTCAAAAAAAAAAAAAAAATTTCTTATGTGTGCTGATTTAAAATTTCGAAATTTCTAGGCCTTTATATTTTTTGTCTGCATTCTTTTTTCAGATTTTAATCTCTGCTCGTATTCAAGGTGTCACATCCTCTCCTCCTAAAAGTAGTAATTTCATCATCGAAGTTCATACTATTTCATTCTCATAAGTATTTACTACCTTTTACTAATTTATACCCTAATCGTCTGTATCCATATCCAACTCGGGAGTGAAGTACGAATGAGACTGGAGAGCTTCGCACGTGTTTGGGGCATCTAATAAAACACCTTATCAGTATGTAGTCCTCCTGTTAAGCTAGCTACCTTCCCCATGTGTTGCTGGCCTTCCAGCTTATCCCAGAGCTGACTATAAACCCTTCGAAGAATCTTGAGTTGAACCAAGCATTCCTGTGGGATACTATCACTCTTGGCACACAATGTAGTCTAACAATGTCCTTGTCACCTGATGTAGAGTTGCATCAGCTTCTCCATAAAATCAGTTTTCTTGACTGAAATGAAATAAGAACTCTTAGTCAACCCATCTACCACCACACCACATACTGAATGCCGATCACTGATTGCTCTCTGCCTTAATCTAATACATGGCGAATTTGCTAACGTACTAGGCCACACCTTTATATATGAATATCTTATCACATGAGTTTGTACCTCTAGTAGCATTCGTGAAGCCACAAAGATCCATAAAAATGTTGTGTTTAGTTAATGAAGTTTGCACTCGGCCATTGAAAAACCATCTTACGAAGATTTGTGGTACGTACCCTTCATTCAGTGCAAAAAAAGATTAATCATCTTTATTTTGGCTAAGAGAAAAGCTAACAACCAGTTGGGTCATTCACATATTTACACCGGCCAATAGAATCTCAACAAATATGAGATTTATTTATCTTACTATAGGTACTAGTTTATAGAATCAGTCTATTCCCTTCTCCCTGCTCGCCCCCCGAGCCATCTCCCTTCTTTTTTCCTCTACCATTTTTCCCTTTATCTTCTTTTCCCAGCGCACCAAAAAGATCCACATACAAAATCATGCTGTAAATTGGTTCCAGCTTTGTTCATTGAGAAGCATTTCAAGACGAAATAAGTCTCCGATCCAATGTCCATGGACGTCATTCGTCATGAAGTTTGGCAAATAAAAATCCTCATCAGGAGTTGGGTTCTCATTGATAGGCTATCTCCCTAAACCCTCAGCTGCTGAACTTTCAAGCATCTTTTGGCTAGCAGTAGCATTCAACAGAAGATGAAGGCCTAAGTCAGAGATGAAAGGATGGTAATGGCGATCCAAAAGTACGTTTTTTGACTTGAGGTTTCCATGATTACGGGCTTCTCAAATCCTGTATGAAGATATTCCAATCCCTTGGATATACCGATTGAGATGCTATAAATAATGGCCCATGTTTGAGATTCACCATTTCCATCTGCCAATACGAAATAGAGGTGGGTCTATTTCAAATTAAAATATACATTACAGAGAAATTAACACAGGAAATGATTGAGACTATTTATGCAAAGAAAATACATTGTCCAACCAGAAAGAAAGTGAAAAAAAAAATCTCATATTTGGTTGAGGAGCCAACAAGAGGAGAGGGAGGGAAAAAGTGGGTTTTCGAAGGAACCGAAATGGAGATAATACCGTGAACTGACGGGGGGAACAGGTCGACGAGGGTAGGGGTTGGGGAAGAGAGTGCTTTATTTTATATTTATATATATATATATATATATATATAGAGAGAGAGAGAGAGAGAGAGAGAGAGAGAGAGAGAGAGAGAGAGGAGGCCGGTGGGGGAGGAGGAAAGAGAGAAGAAATGAGAATTCAAAAAATGTCATCAGGTGCATGCATGCATGCATGCATATTCTATAATTTGTTGAAACTCATACATGGCACGGGTGTAAAACTGGTTTGACACCCGACCGGCCTCAAGCATCTCCCTGCTAAATCATATTGTGTTGGAGAGAGAGAGACCTCCTTAGCTCTCTTTTTTACTTTTTTCTTTTTAATTTCTTCATCCTCTTTTAACTTGGTAATGGTCTCACACATCGAATGGGATTGAAACACATTACAAAACAAGCACGTCATCCTTGGGAAGGAACAGTTTGTTTGAATAACCTACCATCTAAAACTGGGTCACGATAACTCAAATCAGCTTTGCAGCACTCAACTACGATAACCCTTTCATTTAACTGAGAGACCAAAATTGAAGAGAATCATAACCAAGGAAAAAATCTCAAAGTCTTGATAGTGCAAAATTTGAAACAATAGAACATTATTATCACATCAGCTGAAACCTCCCTCCAAAGGACAGGTATTAATGCCAACTAATGCATTATTGAAGAGTTTAAACAGATTTCATGCTTGAAATTTTGATATTTCAATATAGGGATTCATATTAGGTTGTGCTGGTCTAAGCACATACTCAGCTAATACGTTTATAGCTCCACCTGAACTCTAGATTCCCACAAGTACCTTCATGGAGCTGAGAATTCAATCCACCAGTAGCGTTAGAGATGCCAAGTAATACGTACCTTCCAAAGCTCTGTTGGAGGGATGGGCAGATGAACCACAACAAAATATGCATTCACAAATTGGGGTTCCGGGAGATGGTGAGTAAGCATAAACATAATCAACTTCCCACGGAAGTCTTCTGAAAGCTGACCTGAGCCTTGAACTTCTGCCCTGCTAATGATAATAAAATGAACAATAGAAGGTCCTTGAAATGTGATACCATGTGTCCAAAAACTAAAGAATATAACATCTTCTCAATGTTGTCATTAGTTTTATGCTTAAAACAATAGTAAGCTTAATTTTAAAATCACATTTGAGAACAAAACTGCACTTACTGAATCTATAATAATTCTCACGCTGACACAACTTCAGGAGGTAAGTTGATAAGCCCGGGCCTCATTCATCTGTTTTTTTTCAGACTCCAGTCCTGGAAACTGTCCAACATCATGTCCTTCAAGTGGTTGAAACTCATTCTGTAAACCAATGGCAAACTCTTCAGGATGAGCTCCACCACTTTGAAAATAATCTGCAATCTGCATGTAGAAAACCATTCCGATGTAAACATCATTAAACTTCTAAAACTTGAATTTAAAAATAAAATAATAAATAAATAATAAATAAAAAAAACCTGAGTTTTTATGTAAATTTCATTCAGCTAGTCCTACAAGGTGAAATTTTATTCATCATTAACTTTTATGAGATATGACACATGTACTTAGACACACAAATAAAACCAAATAATTACACTACGTTTTTTTAATAAAAAAATAGAGAATTAAAGTGGCACTTACATGATTGGCAAGACTCATACCACTCAAGGCTGCTGACTCTAAACTTGAACCAAGTAACCAATCGCCACATATACCAGCCCTTCCTTGAGGATCAAATATGCAAGGGATGCCAGGTGTATTAGTGGGAAGAGCTGCACCCCTGTAGGACTATAGAATAAAAAATCTATCCTGCCTTCAATTTTGGAATTAAAATGAAAACAATAGAATATCCTTTATTTAAAAATATCTTTAGGATGGAACAGTATATATCAAGATATCGTAGATAGCCTAAATGATTATTGGATAGGTAACACCTTTGTTTTAAATTCTCTTCCAAGTAATTTTTCCCCTCAAAATTACAGTTCAGTCATTTTTGCATCTTTTTTATTCTTTTCTGTAATCGAGAAATAAAATCCGTAGACAAAAGGAGAAATGGAAGACAAAGACAGAGCTGTACTGGAAAAACAGAACAAACAACTACGGAGCAAGAGAAAGAATTATGAGCCCATCAAATTCCCAATGTGTAATCAAGTATGACGGATGCCTGTGAACAAATAAGCTTCAAAACCCCAAAAGCTAGTAAAATCAGTGAATAGAATACCCAAAAGTCTATCAAACATTGTTGCAACAAGTTCACAAATTAATTTGTAAAGTTTGACTAAAGCCCATAGGCAAACATTACCGAAACTCAACTTGGTTAGAAGGATCCCAACAGAAAAGCTAATGCAGTTGCCAGTGATTTCTTACCATAGTTGGACACGGGTATAAAGTGGTTTCTTAAGTGATCCTTTTGATAACCCCAACGCAGCCTCAACACCCTCAAGCATGCCTGCCTTCACCTTCTCTGCTGTGGCAGTTGGGATGTTTTCCTGCAAACAGGAAATTATCACAAAAACAACTGATGAAAATGAAATTTTGAATGGGGTTATACATAAAAGATGGATAGTGTAGATAAATGATTACAAACCATACACACCCCACCACGTGTGTGTGAGTAGACACACAGGATATTTTTTATAGGTACACAGGATTTTTAAAACATTAGTGTTTATAAAAACAAAAGCCAGGGTAAGTGCCACTCTCAAAGTCATAGGAAAAGCAGGCCAGACCAAGCCTAAGTGGCACAAGGCACTGCGATCATAAAGCACTGGGCAGGCACCACGGTCTCTCTTCCTGCTTCCCTCCCTCTTCCTCAAATCCCTACTTTCCAATCAATTATCGTCTGTGCACCACCTTCTATTTTACTCAAACCTACAGGTATTGATTTCTTCACAAGGACTTTTTCCTGGAAACACTAGTCATAGCTGAGAACCTAGGATTTTGAGCTTGGAAGTCGGTTCCTATATTCCTGGTTTGTTTATAATTTCAATTATTTTATTCCAGCAGTTATCGATTGTTTCAAAGCAGTGATTTACTTCTTCTTTTTTATAGCTAAAAGTGGTGATTTATTGTATTAATTGCTTACCAGATTATATATGGAAAGTATGTGTCTTTCCCTAAAGAAAATTGACTCCTAATAGGATTGGTATATTAATAGAAAAGCTGCCTAAACTGGAACAGCCTTTAGGCCAGAATTTTAAGGCTCTAAGGGACCTAAATCAAATTTTTCTAGCCTCCAGATTTTACTTATTAAAAACGAATAAATACATCTTTCTTAATTGAATTTTTTACTCCAAGTGATTTTAAGAACAATCAAATTAGCCCCTCCGTCAGAAGTGCCACATTAGCAACAACCATCAAAAAAAACATGTGTCCCTCGACTACCCACTCGCACTAATCTTCTAAAAAATATTATTATGATAATATAAGATAAAAAATAACTTAAAAAACTAAATTTATAAAATTTATTAAAAAAAAACCCTCCAAGGGCTGGAAGGGTTGGTGGTGGGTGATCGGGAGGGACCTACCTCCCCCAACCCAGGTCCTAGTGGCCCAATCTGGGCCACCTACATGGTGGCCAAGATGAGGTAGAGGCAATGGCAACAGGTGATTTTCAAAATAATTTTAATGTTTTCCTATGTTGATTTCATTTATTAGTTTTAAATTATTTTTTTTTAAGTTCTTTTTTTTTATGTTTCTTTGTATTTTTTGTGACTTCAAGTGATTCTTAATATCATTTTAAATTTTTTTAAATAATTCGTGCAACATGGCCCGTTGAGGGATACATGTTGAACAATGATTTGTGCTAAGGTGGCACTTCTAACAGTTTACTAATGAGTTTTTGGCAGAGAAACCAATTAAATCATTCTTAAGACCACACGGAGTAAAAAGATCAATTAAAAAACAGAGGGAGCAAGGTGTTTGCAAATCGCCAAGGGGAGTATTGGGGAAGATTATTAAAAAACCCTAAATTTCATTTGTAAGGGGTATGCAAATCCTGGACTCAGTTCTCACATCGCCAATGAATGCCTGGATATGGAGAAGGCCTATGACCATATTAACTAAGACTTCCTACTTTTTTTAACTAGAACTTTCTTTCTATGTGTTGTAGCTGTAGACTTTAATGGCCTTGATTTTCATGACTTTCTTGTTTCCATTGCTTCTACCTAGATAGGTCTTACCTATTGTACACCTTCTTGTGTACTTGGGTTATGCCTACTATTATTAATACAATCATTTACTTATCAAAAATATCACAGGGAGCTTTGACTTTGAGACAAACGACTGTGGCTAATTTTGTATTTAACCTATCAAAAATCAAGAAGACAATGTTTCTAGGAAAATACCAGAGCGCTGAGATTCTGGAGCCAATTAGGGCTGGCTGTCATGCCAGTCTTGTTCTTTCCAACCATAGCAGTTGTTGCTAAAAAAAAGGGAGCTTTGACTTTGAGGCAAACCACAATGACTAGTTTTGTATTTAACCCAGTTAAAAATTAAGAAGCTGGAGTTTCTATGAAATCCCTGAGTGCTGAGATTCTGGAGCCAATTAGGCTGGCTGTCACACCAGTCTTGTTCTTTCTAACCCCAGCAAGTGAATTTTTAGTTGCTATATATGTTTTCCTAAGTTACCTCTCATGTTTCGGTTGTAAAACCTGTATGAGAATATTCCCATCAAGCATGATTGGTTTAATTACCAGGCATCAATGTGTAGGAGGTTCAATTTCATTTGTTTATGTCATAAAAGAGTGTCGGCCCCAGCAGAAATTCTGCAACAAAGTAACAGCCCATAAAGGCTCCTGTAGGGTACACGAAGTCTTTAAGACCGTGACTTAAGCCCTTAATGAGACTGCCTTTTCAGTGACTCGTGGCAAGAGAGCTGGACCAATCTATAAATGGAAGTAAATCAAACACCCATGTCATACAGCTGGTTGACAGCATGCACATACATGTGAATAGTAGTAGTGATAAGAAGAAAGTTTCAAATAAATTAGTATTAAGCAAGGATTCAGATCTTTCCCAAGTGTAAAGGCATGTGTAGAAAGTTTCAAACGTTGGAGACATGTATGCAATGAATAGTAGTAGTGACTGGGTATGTTTCCCCAGGTTGTGACAGAAAATTTTTATCGTGCAAGCTAAAGAAACATGGTAAACAGTATGATCATGCCTTTACCATTTATTGTAAAATGTTATATTTTTCAATAGAGTTCTTCAAGTTATATGCCATGATATTGACCTTTCATGTAAACTAGGACTATTTAGAAACCAACCGCCACCTACTCCAACCAACCGCCGCAGCACGAAACCAGCAGGGAACCGGTCAGCCGGTGGCAGTATAATTTATACAAAACCGACTTCAGTCAGTTCAGCGGCTGTTCAATCTCCCAAAAACCGCTGAACCGGCCGACTATTTATCTATATATTTTTTTTAAATATACTTATCTAAAACAGCGCCGTTTAAGGCCTGTGTTTAAAAATAAATAAAAACTTAATGAAGCACCGTTTCATCCTAGGGTTAAACACCCCCGTGCTTCACCTCTCCTTTAGGGCCTCAGGTCAGCCGCTTCACTTCTCATTTCTCATTTCTCATTTTGCACCTCCATTGAGTCCAGACTCCCCTCTCCAACGTCACCGTCCACTGTCCAGCCCTCCACCAGTCCACCTCCAGCGCTCTCCAGCCACCATCTCCCAATGCATCTCCCGTTCGAATAGCCCACTCCACTTCCGTCCCCACAAAGAGTCCATTGCCGCACCGTGTCTTAGAGAAAACCCCCACTGCAAGATTAATTTCTCAGTTCAAGTTTAATTTCAATTTTTCTACTTTGTAGTTTGTTCTCAATTGAAGTGTAATGTCTCAGTTGTCACAGCAAGATTTTTTTTTTTTTTAATTTTTAGTGTATTCGGTTTTGTGGTTTTTAATTTATCATCATATTATTTGACATATTTGTTGTCTAAATAATTAATTGTGTATTGTGTATGGACACTGAACAGGGATTGACAAAGTTTGAACCAAATTGTTGCGCTGTGAAGCCTAATCCGAGACCCAATTCAATGAATTCACTGAGTATTCTTGTCAAATCAAAATCAAATGGTTTGGTTGTGAATTAATATTGTGGAATGTAGCATTTGCTGGATTAATATATTGTGGAATGTGGAATGTGGCATTTGCTGTTTTGTAACTTTGTTTTGTGAGTTTGCTGTTTTGACTGTTTTGTAAATTTGTTATAAAATTATTTTGATTCTTAAAATAATTTGTGAGGTTGATGAGTGATCCAAAATCTAGATTAGAGTCTTAGACTTGTGATGTTTGCCACGTTGCAAACTAGCTGATGTGTAGTTGACAAATTGTGTTATTTTTTTTCTTTCTTTGTTTTAATTGTTGTGTAATGACGTGATGTATATAATTTTTTACATGGAAGATGGATTCTTCATCAAGTCCAATTGATCTTGATTCGAACTCCCAAACAATTAATTTGTAAGAGACCCAAACACCAAGACCCCCAAGTGCCCCTAATAGTAATAATTGTCCACTTCCTAAAAAAAGGAAGAGAAAGGATCCATCAATTATTTGGGACCATTTTACAAAAGTTGAGGGTTGTGCGGTAGATGATCCTAAGGCCAAGTTTAATTATTGTGGCAAAATGTATACTTACCACTCTAAGAGAAAGGAACTTCAACCATGCAAAACCATCTACATTTATGTCCCAAAAATCCTCATAAATGTGGGCCTTTGGATAAATACCAAAACCATTGGCAGGTGAGGCAACCTCAGAGGGGGTTGGAGAGAGTGTCTTGAGGAATCTTGTAACCCACAAATATAGCGAAAAGGCTGTGAGGTTGGCGCTTGCGAAGATGAGCATTTAGAATTGTTGAAGGGCAAGGATTTAAAAAGATGGTTTGGTTGCTGAACCTAGATTTAAAGTGCCATATCGAGTCACAGTTGCAAGAGATTGCAAAAGACAATCATGAGTCACAATTTTTTTGAGTGGTTGCTAACATCGAGTGCCTCTGGATCTACTACTACCAAAACAGAGATTGACCAGTATTTTTCAGATGGTTGTGAGGCATTAAGCCAATCTTTTTGACTTGTTGAACTGGTGGAAAGTTAATGCGCCTAACTACTCTATACTTGCGATAATTGCATGAGACTTATTAGCCATGCATGTTTCCACAATTGCATTAGAGTCAGCATTTAGTATTAGAAGTCTTGTACTTGATCCTTTTCAGAATTCATTGGCTCCGAGAACTATTGAGACACTTATTTGTACTCAGAATTGGTAGCGACATCCATCAACGCCAATTGATATTTGAGAGGCCATGAATAATGTTGAGAGCTTTGTGGTAGAATCTGGTAATGTTTTTATCATTCAATTTGCATATTCATTTACTTTTATAATTTAATTTAATTTCTTTTTCATTATCCTAATTTATTATTATTGATTATTTGATGTTTTTCTATATAGAGTTAGGAGCATCGTGCATCACAACTATTGATGACTAAAGAGTCGAATACTGCATTGGACATCTATTTGGAATCTTGAAGAATGAAGATTTGTGAAATTTTAAGACAATTTGGTTTTATTGGGAATCTATATTTGGAGCAATTGTTGCTTATTTGCTTAAGACAATTTGGTTTTGTTTGTAATGTGTATTAAATATTTAGTAGAGTTTTTTTTATTTATTTTTAGTTAAGTAGTAATTAGTATACAAGACTATAAGTAGTATCAGTAGTTATTAGTTACTAATAGTATAAATGACATTAAAATTAAAATGAAATTGAATACTAAAAATTAATTTTAAAATTTCAGCAAAAAAAACCCAAAATGTTGAACTTAACTAATGAATTGAGCCCAAAAAGAAGCTGAATTGGCTTTAAAAAGGCCCAAAATGAATGGTCCAAACCGTATAAAACCGACCAACAGACCGTAAACTAGCCGGCAACCAGTCCGCGGCCAGTTTCACCCCCCCTTACACGATCAGTTTCGGCCGGTTTCCACCTCCAAAATCCATTGGTCGGTCGGTTTTGGTTCTTGTATAAAACTGAACCAAGGGGTCGGTTTTTCAGCCCAAATGTAAACCCCATTTCATGCACTTCTTTAGCATAAACATGTTACTTTAAAATAGCACATACATATAATTAAACCCCTTTTTATGCATCTCATGTTTGCAAACGGTCTAATGAGATGCATGTTCTATTTTTTAAAAGTAATGAACATGTTTATGCTTTGAAAGCAACACAACTGTTTTTTATATGAAAGTTAAACATGTCATGATTATTCTCATGTTATGAAAGTTTTTATTATTATTTTCATGTTATGAATGTCATGGAATTTACAAGAAAAACAATGATGAATGAATACATGTTTTTAATGTTTTACTTTGCCATATCATGAGGCTTGGTTCTATTGAGATGGTATGAATGGATGTGCAAACTACACTAGAGGATGTTAAGAAGGTAAGTTTCACCCAAGATGTTTACATCCAACATGAATGCAGTACCCCTTGTGTGCACAAGCTGTGGGTCCGATGCACAACCTCACACACAAGAATTAACATGTAGGCCATTATGTACATAAAGGTTTAAAGATAAATGTTTCGTGTTAGTTGATTAAACTATGTATAAAACTGGTCCTACAACAACGTCTACACCTATCCACACTCAATCCTATCTACCTAGCACCATGTTTGTATATATAAAACTGCCCAATATATAAAACTCAGATGCGATAGTCATGGCCAAACTCTACCCAATACCACACTTAGATGCAAGCAAGAGGTAGTTGATTGCACTATATAAAATTGGTCCTACAACAAAGTCTACACCTATTCACACTCAGTCCTATCTACCTAGCACCATGTTTGTATATACGCCCTTGTCAAAAACCAGAAATCTCATTTAATGTTCTAAAGCATCAAATAAGTGTATCTTTGTGATACCTCATATAATAAGGATAAGAGTATGTGGTGTATAGGGCCCCACATTGCTTGGGAATGAGAAGTTTTTACTCTTTATAAGGTTCCAATGGAGCTCCAATTGTATCATTGACTAGTCCTTTTGGAGTATAGGTCATGTGGTTTGGGTCTTCCATTAGGCATTACAAATGGTACAAAGTCTATCCTAACTAGAAATGTAGGACTTAAGCCATGCCACTTACAATGGATGGGCCCGACGAGAAGGTCGGAAATTTAAGAGGGAAAGATTGTAATACCCTATATGATAAGAGGATAAAGGGTAGGTGTTGTATAGGATCACACATTGCTTGGGAATGAGAAGTTCTTTCTCTTTATAAGGTTCCAATGGGGCTCCAATTGTATCATTGACTAGTCTTTTTGGAATATAGGCTAAGTGGTTTGCGCCTTCTATTGGGGCGTTACAATCTACTTGCAGTTATTTAACTTAAAACTGACCTGTGGAACCTTGTTCCACTTTCCATAAGCTGCAGTGCTAAGAAAGGTCCAACAGTGAGGGCCGCTACTTTGGGAGCGTAGAAGTTTCTTTGTATTGTTTGCCATCCAAGAGACAGAATCAACCCCTTTGACAAAAGCTCCTTCAAAAGATGTAGCTGCACTGCTTGGGAGAGGAAGAGGGTCCTCAAATGCTGCAAGGAGGGCCCATATAGAACTTAATTCCAGCCTCTAGCAACACAGATAGTATAAAGCGAGAAACAAATCAGAGACAAATCGATCGTGCTTATAGTAAATAAAGCTAAAGAAGACACTAGGTAGCATCACAGAAACCAAACAGAGATATTTTTTCAATAAGTAGAAAGTTAGAAACCAAACTGGGATGTTACAGATGTACCTTCATCTGCCTTGCGATTAAGGGTAAGCCTGAGGTCACAAGCAAGCGATTTGCACACTTTCCTGATGTTGTCGGTGAAATGCATAATCAGTAGTGGTAGAACCATATATAGTAAGCATTGCATGCAATATAAATGAAAAATTAGAATGCTCAAAACAATTCGAAGATAACAGCAATAGCAAAATTAAAGATAACAGGCAAACCATGGAGGCAATAAATTACCATTATGTGCAATAACAATCGCGTCAAACTCTCCACAAGGTTTTCCATTTTCACTCAAGTGCCACATACCATTAAATGGCTCAAGTTTACTTATCCAGCAAGGTCTCACCACATTAACCATACAAGTCTGCCACAAAGTGTCGAAGATCAATTAGCAATGACATGAGTATACCAGGGGGAAAAAACAGCCAAAGCTAGATACACCGAGCTAAATTCCTTTGTAAATGGGAAATACAGGTGTGTGAATTATTACAAATTTTAACATATTCAATGTTTGACAATGCCAAGCTCAGTTTTCTTATCTGAATTCCTACATAATCATCATTACATATTCAATTCCAGCCACGCATCTAGAACAACTAGGTTTATGTCTATGAGCAAGTAACTTTTTTCCAATTCCATCCATTTTCACATTACCCAACTATCGAACACGTTTAGAATAATTCAGTAGTTCACTATTCTTTAATTCTACCTTCATTCCCAGTTAGAGAAACCTAGTATGAAGGAAAGGAGAACAAGAATGCAGATGAATGAAGATCACCTCAGATAGTAACGAGTCAGCAAGAGGGCGCATTCCATTAACACCTATATATCTTCTAAGAGAAGAAGGAAATGGAGAAAACAGACCACCCACGTCAAGCTCCCCAATAATACCCTGCCACTCTTGAATCAGACCTTTCTGCAACCAGCAATCCACCAACTCAGCGAACCGAGAATCATTTACCGTAAAGAACTGAGCCGCATGGTCAAATATTAACGGCCACGGATCTATTATTCTGGTTCCCATTCTTCCTCCCAAACCATGAATCCCCTAAAATAGAAATATTGTAAGAAAAAATGGAAGCATGATCATCGTCACTGAAACACTTGAAAGTCAGAACATTGAGAAAAGCATATATTCTAAAATATGTCACTAATATAGCCTTTACTAAATTATAGTCCCATCTTTGAAAGGGAGAAGTAGATGCATTCAACAGACAGTATTTGTCTTATGTAGTAAGGAGTCTAATAAACAAGAGAAGTGACCTACCCAACAACTTATAATGCCATAACAATTTTTGTATGCAGTGAAAATGACTAACAATAGTGTAATTACAAAGCACTAAATCGGATTTCAACAAAAGGGAGAACCAAGTGAAAATGGTTTCAGTGCAGAAGATAATGTCTATAATGATGTAGACGGGGGATTCCAAGGAATATAGATAAACTCTTGACTTTTCTTTCAGATTTGGCAAGTATCTGGAAAAACTAGTGAATTACTACTCTATTCTACCACAATTGGTCCATTGGCCTCTGCAGCTTTAATGCATTTTCTGTCAGGTTTCATTACCACAAAAGCTATTCCAAAAGTTTATTGATTCCAAGATGTAGAATCTACATTGAATCTTCATTTGAGATCATAAGGACTTGGAACTCTTCTTGGAAAGGGCATCAAGTACATGTATCCTTTGCATAATCAGCTATAGTGTAGTTCTAGGATCATGTCCTTCCAAATCTTTCAATGAAACCACAAGTAGGGAAGTTTTTTTTTTTTTAATGGCAAGCTCATTCAACGCACCAAAACCATGTATCAAGTAATCCAATTATCCAGAGGAACTCCAACTGTGGAATTGAAACCAAGATGTCTGAGTCTACAACTCATCTCATGCCCACCCTTTGACCACTAAGCTGCACCATGACGGGTTACAAGTAGAAAAGTATTCATAAGGCAAAAAATATCATTCTATGATATTTTCTACAGATGGCACTCTAATATGCCCAGTATTCATCTTATTCCACAGTTACCATCTTGTCCTATCTCTGCTTGGGAATCTAATGAAGCAAAGAGGTGATACGCTAAAATAAAATTTGAAAAAGGAACAGCAAAGTAGAATTTCAAAGAAAATGATTGAGTATTAAAATATATCCAAATATACATAATTCACCAGTATAGTTTGTAAGCACGCATTAATGAGATCTACATCAATTAATGACTCCTCTCCCAGGAAGAAAGGGATGAAGTAAAAAGTCATGAATTAACAATCTAGGGATGCTAGGCTAAATTAGCAATATATAAAGTAAGCAAGATCACAATATAAAGTATTAACCTCAATAAAACAAGATGAACAATTGCCTGTTGCAAAAGGGAAGCTCGCTATTTTGAAGTGAGTTACAAACTATAATCATTTTCAGTGTTTGGCGACCAGCCAGTGTCTAAATAAACTAAAATTTAAAGGTTAGCGACAAAAAAGAATCAAGAACAATGCAGAGGAACCCACATATTGTTTTGAGAATGAGAAAAGCAAGTTCAGTAGGTAAAGTCTCATGTCGTTGAACAAGAAACCTGAAATTGATTCTCACCCATACCAGGGAATGGACATTGTTTATCAAGGAAGAGGTTTACCTACTGTTGTGTAGCTCATAGGCACCCACAATGACCATTCAATGGGTCAAAACAAAGGAGGAAACAAAAACACATATTAAGAAGTTTATAAAATCTCTTTTTCCCAATTTCAAGAGAGTTAGAAGTGGTATGTACTATAGTGCAAGTTTTTCTCTCCGTACACTGGCGATTTTTCTCTGAAAAAAAAAAGAAAAAAAAAAACTTCATCGTCGTTACTTTTGTTAATGGTGATGGAGTAATGTCCTGTTAGATGGGATGGGTTTTGTGAGAGAACTTGCGATAGAATCAAAGCTTTTCATTCTTGCCAAGGAAGGGAGACATCTTCATATTATTGAGAGAGGTTGGAAGAATGAGCAGGAGGTATGGATGGATGGGAACACGGTTCAGTGGCTTGGAAAGGCATTGGAAGCATGTTTAAGTGGTAAACAAAAGGAAGTCTACAGCACCATCAGGGAGGGGCAGCGCAGATTACTTGCTCAGAGATGCTCCAATGGTAGGGGTCGGTTTGTAGTGGTGTCGGTGTATAGGGAGGGTGGGAGGAAAAACTCCATTATCATTCCTGAAGGGGAAAGGGGTAGAGGATGGAGGAGAATGTGGGAAGTGTTGGGGGAGTCAGTTCAGGAAGGAAGAGGAAGGGACGCTGCTATGCATGGTGGGGCTCAGCTATGGAAGGAGGAAGAGAGGAGGACGTTCAAAGAGGCCTTGCTCCACGACGGAAAGAGGGAAGGAGTGGAAAATTCTGACAGACAATGGTCTCGAGCCCCTCATGGAGTACGTTTCACAGCAGCTGACAGGGTAGGTGACAGAGGCGTGGGCTGGAAGATGGAAGAAATGCAGAGGCAGATATGGGAACTGCAGAGGGAGATGTCTGTTTTGAGGAAGACTGTCGGGAGTTATAAGGAAATGGATGATTTTGAATTGGGCTGGATGAGGCCGGGCCAAGATTAGAGGCCCAATTACAAAGGGAAGGGTAAGGAGAAAGTTGAGGCTTCTGAGTGGAGGAAAGTCATGGGCCAATATAGGCCCCGGCCCAATGCCCAGGTCCAGCCCCTGAGAGCAGCCGGGTGTTTAGAAGGGGAGGGCCAAATAGATGGGCCGCCACAGAGCCCAACAAAAAGAACGGGAGCCCAGCCCAGCCCAGCCCAAGGCCCTCGTGCCCATGCCCAGCCCCGTAATCCTTAGGGCTCGCACAGAGGCAGAGCCAGTTGCTACGGAGGAGGAACGGCGAAGGTCGCCGGCGCATGGGTCATCGCCGAGGGGACAGACACTGCCGACGACGACGGTGGACCTCTCCGACGACGGCCCGCAGCTGTGGGGTGGCCGGAAAAATGAGAAGGAAGACACTAGGACCTCCTCGAGACGATCGGGAGTGTTTTGGCCTCCGGAAACGGGATAGACACTGCCGATGGCTGGTCTAGAGGTGTCGGAGGTGGTAGAGAACCTCTCCAAGCAGAGTTTGGAAGCTGTAGGAGCGGCGGCAGAGGTGGATGGGCTTTTACTGAGCTCAGTTGGTGTGGATTCTCATGGTATACACGACGAAAGGATATTAAGGCCATCTCAAGGTTGTCTAGACCTTATAGGGGTGGAAGATGTTTCTTTGGTTGAAGACACTTTACGTAGAGAAGGAAATCAAGGGGTGGAGGCAGAGCTGAACGCAAATTCAGATGAGGAAGATGATTTTGAACAAGGAATGGTTGCAGTGCAGGTAGAAGAAGGTGAACTAGTACCTTTAAATTTCATGTGTCCAGTGCAACCTATGATTTCAGATTGGGTTCTCAACACGGTAAAGGATATTCAGAATTTGGTGGGATTGAGATGTGAAGGCTATGAGGAGCAATTTATAGCTTTACTTACAGTAATTGAAACTGGTCATCAAGAATATAGGAAAGTAGAATCAAAAAAGCAAAGAGAGCTGAGGAGGTTGAATTGGTCTATGAATTCAGAGGGGAGTGCAAGCAAGGACAGGTCTAAAGGGAAAGGTTTGGCACATTCCAAGTGAAACCAAAAATTGTATCATGGAATGTCCGCAGGTTGAACGAGGTCAGCAAGCGACTGCAAATCAGACATTTGTTACGCGAGTGGAAGGCGGACATAGTATGTTTACAGGAGACAAAGTTGAAACTTATAAATCGAAATTTGGTGCGAAGTATTTGGAGTTGCACGTATGTTGACTGGGTGTACTTGGCAGCCAAAGGGGCATCGGGTGGTGTTTTGATGATGTAGGACAAAAGAGTGGTGGAGAAAATGGAGGAATTCATAGGGATGTATTCGGTGGCTTGCTCTTTTAGAAGCGTGGCAGATGATTTCAGGTGGGCTTTTGCAGGGGTTTATGGTCCTAACTTAGACCAGGAAAGAAGATTATTATGGGAGGAGTTGGCTGGTATACATAGTTGGTGGGGTCTACCATGGTGTATAGGCGGAGATTTCAACGTAACAAGATTTCCAACTGAGAGTTTTGGGAATAGAAGAAGCAGGCCAGCGATGACAGAATTTTCGGAGTGCATTTTTAACTTGAATCTGGTGGACTTACCGCTAGCTGGGGGTGCTTGCACGTGGTCTAATAATCAGACATGGTCTAGATTAGATAGATTCCTTATTTCACCGGAGTGGGAATGCCATTACCCGGATGTGTGGCAAAAGAGAATGCCTCATTTGTGCTCGGATCATTGGCCTATTATGTTGGATGGTGGAGGAGTCTAAATGAGGCGAAAGTACTTCAAATTTGAGAACATGTGGCTAAAGGCGGAAGTTTTTGAGGAAAGGGTCGGGCAATGGTGGGCATCATATCAGTTTCAAGGTACCCCCAGTTTTATTTTTGCAGGAAAATTGAAAGCTCTAAAAAAAGACCTAATGGAATGGAATAGGCAGTCTTTTGGTGATATAGGGGAGCGCAAGAAAAGTAAGGAAATGGAGATTCAAGGGTTGGAAAGGATACAAGAAGCACAGCCTTTAACTCAGGAAGAAATAGCTTTAAAATCGGGGCTGGAAGCGGAATTGGAACGTATTATAGTTCTAGAAGAGATTTCTTGGCTGCAAAAGTCAAGAGCGTTATGGCTGAAGGAGGGTGACAGAAGCACTAAGTTCTTCCATAGAATAGCCAATGCACATAGGAGATACAACAACATTGAGATGCTGAAAATAGAGGGAGTGGAGTGCAGGGAAGAGCTAGTGATAAACAACCACGGAGTTGAGTTTTTTGAGCAATTATTTTCTGAACAGGTGGGATGGCGGCCTAAACTCGAGGGGCTTGGTTTTGAGTCCATTGAACGTAATGAGGTAAATCGATTGGAAAGGATATTTGAGGAGATGGAGGTTTACGAAGTTGTGAGAAAAATGGCAAAAGATAAGGCTCCGGGTCCTAATGGTTTTTTGATGGGTTTCTTTCATACTTGCTGGGCGGTAGTAAAAGAAGATCTCATGAAGGTGTTCCAGGAGTTCTACTCGAATGGGAGGTTTGAAAAAAGCCTAAATGCTACTTTTATCGCACTAATACCAAAGAAGGTGGGGGCAGAGGAGGTGAAGGAGTTTCGGCCTATTAGCCTAGTAAATGGGGTATACAAGATACTATCTAAGGTATTAGCGAATCGATTGAGAGAGGTTGTGGGAAAACTAATATCGAAACCTCAAAATGCTTTTGTGAAGGATAGACAAATCCTAGATGCGGTTCTTATTGCTAATGAAAGCATTGAGAGTCGTTTGAAATCTGGTGAGGCAGGAATCATTTGTAAGCTAGATATGGAGAAGGCGTATGATCATGTTAATTGGGAATTTCTTCTTAACCTGTTGGGAAAATGCGGTTTTGGGGAGAGATGGTGCTCGTGGATTAGGTGGTGCATAACAACGGTAAAATTTTCCGTATTGATAAACGGAAACCCAACTGGATTTTTCTGTAGTACACGAGGTTTGAGACAAGGAGATCCGCTATCCCCACTACTTTTTGTTATTGTGATGGAGGCGTTGAGTAGAATGTCTTCGGCTTTAGTTGCGAGTGGGTTGGTGGCGGGATTCAAGGTTGGCTCTCCGAACAGGGGGCTAGTTAACATATCTCATTTGTTGTTTGCAGATGATACTCTTTTCTTTTGCGAACCAGATCCTTACCAGATTCGAGTCCTGAAGGCCCTTCTCCTTTGCTTTGAAGCAACTTCCGGACTGAAAATTAACTTGCAAAAATCTGAGATGGTACCCGTAGGAGGAGTTCGGCGTATCAGACAGTTGGCCAGTATTTTGGGATGTAAGATCACGGGGTTACCTATGACATATTTAGGGCTTCCGTTGGGGGCGGTATCAAGAGCGGCTCCAATATGGGATTCAGTTATAGAGAAAGTAGAAAGTCGTCTAGCCGGTTGGAAGAGATTGTACCTGTCTAAAGGCGGAAGGATTACACTGATCAAGAGTACTCTATCTAATTTATCTACCTATTTTTTGTCTTTGTTTCCTATTCCAGCAAAGGTGGCATTCCAATTGGAGAAACTTCAAAGGGATTTCTTGTGGGGTGGATTGAGAGAGGAACGCAAATTTCATCTAGTTAAATGGGAAAAGGTATGTAGCCCTATCTCGAATGGAGGTTTGGGTATTAGAAACTTGAAAACCTTCAATCGGGAGTTGCTAGGTAAATGGTTGTGGAGGTATCATAAGGAACCTGAAGCCCTTTGGAAGAAGGTAATAGAGAGCAAATATGGGGAAATATGGAGGGGGTGGTGCACAAAAGAAGTGAGAGGAGCGAACGGAGTGGGCTTGTGGAAACACATAAGAAGAGGGTGGGAGGTGTTCTTACGCCATACTCGATTCCGTTTAGGTGAAGGAAACCGCATTAAGTTCTGGTATGACACGTGGTGTGACCATGTTGCTCTAAAGGAATCTTTTCCTACTTTGTTTAGAGTAGCAAGAGATACTAATGCTTCAGTAGCAGATGTAAGGATAAGATCAGGGGAGCAAATGCAATGGAATATCAACTTCAGTAAGGCAGTACAAGATTGGGAGATGAGCAGTTTTGAAGCCTTCTACAGCATTCTGTATTCATGTGAAGCGGGTAATTCACAGGATAGTCTATGGTGGATACCAGCAGTTAAAGGCACTTTCTCGGTACGCTCTTTTTATAAGTCTATTACTCAAGAGACACATGCCCAGTTCCCTTGGAAAAAATTATGGAGACATAAAGCGCCTCCTAAAGCTGCGTTCTTTGTGTGGACAACATCTCTAGGCAAGATTCTTACTACTGATAATCTAAGGAAGCATAGGGTGATAATCGCAGATTGGTGTTGTATGTGTAGGAAATGGGGCAAAACGGTGGACCATCTCTTAATACATTGCGAGATAGCAAGAGGGTTATGGAATGAGGTGCTGGGCAGAGTTGACTTGGCTTGGGTTATGCCGGAGAATGTGGTGGGAGTAGTGGCGAGCTGGACAAATCTGAGAGGCAACCAACAGATAAAAGAAGTGTGGAAGATGATACCAACATGCATCATGTGGTGTTTATGGCAAGAACGCAATGCAAGGACCTTTGAAGACAAAGAGAGATCGATGGAGGAACTGAAATTTTTCTTTTTTAGAACTCTTTATCTGGACCATAGGGGTTGATTTTAATGGTGTAGAGCTACATGATTTTCTGATGTCCATTGCCCATAACTAGCGATGGAAATTTTTTGTACCGGGCATTTGCCTATTCTTTGATAAATATAATTTATTTACTTATCAAAAAAAGAAGTTTATAAAGCATGCCCTCATTCTGGTGTAAATTCATGCTTCAGTAAATGATCGTTGACATAGCACCATATCATAACATAGTTTCTTTACGGCAAAATTTGGGGTGTGATGCTTTTACTCTCGTCAACAAAGCTACCTTGTCTTATTAGGGTCAACCAATCGATGATTTCTTCTCGGGGTTCGTTCTTGTTTGCCAAATGGTAAATTAAAATTTGATAACTGAAACTCTATTCTCAGTATTTCTTTTCTTACACTTTCTCAAGGATGAGACAGCGTGCATTAAATATAAAAACTTCGGAATCATAAAAAGCTCCAAAACCCGCATTCTCAAATTTTCTATCTTCACAAGAATTCTCAAAACAAAGCCAACCAACCATTCTCTCCAATACGCACAACGCAGCATGCATTCCCAACCATTCAAAGCGCACGTCAAAACACAAGAAAACTCGAGTAGGGGAAAATGAAAATAAAATCAAAGAGTAACTGACCGACCGTGTCGAAAACCGTGGACCGAACCCCTCTCTTCTCCAAATTCAAGGCACATATCAAACCCGACATCCCTCCGCCAATTATCGCCACGACTGGGTCATTGGAGACCGGAGCGGAGAACATAACTTGCTCCTGGTTGAATGTTTTCTTGAGAATTGACCTTCTGGAGGTACCATATGACGGCTTTCTATTGCGTTTGGAGGTGGGTTTCGGGGCATTCGTGGTGGCTCTTTTCTTGGGTTTGGGTTGTGATGTACAGGTTAGCGTTAGGGTTTTGAAGGATAAGCAGGGGAATGAGGGCTTTGGGGGTTTTGGGGGTTTGAGGGCTCGGCACACAAGGGAAGAGGAAGAGAAGGAAGGAATGGAGGCGGACATGGTTTTTGGAGGGAGAGAAAAAACAACAGACAAACTTGGAAGAGGATAATATAGGTATTGGGGAAGGATGCACGTGGCAGATTCCCGTTGGACCATATGTCCCGATCCGAAGGCCTACATGTATGGTCGGATGGGATATAAATATAAGAAATAATATCTATAGTCCTGAAATCTGCAAGGCTAATGTAATTTTTTAAAAAGTTTGAGTAAATATGAGATTGATACGAAAATAATAATAATTTTTAATAATAAATCTTATCTTTTTTTTAAAATAATTACATGGCGCTTATATATTTTATGACTGTATGTAGTATTATTCAAATAAAATTAATAAAAAAATTTATATTTTCAGCCATTTAATATTTCTATTAATTTTATAAAAAAATTACTTTAACTATAAAAAGATTACATAAAAGTAAACTCATAAATTAATATGACTTAACGTAATACGTTCAACGCGATAGAGAGAGAACCTCCGTCTTCTCTCTAGAAACCCAGCCAAAGCGGACCACCTCCGGGGGGAAGGGGGTGGGGGGGGGGNGGGGGGGGGGGGGGGGGGGGAATGAGGCTTCGGCTTCATCCTCCTTTCCTTCCCTCCCTTCTCTTCTTTCTTTTTCCTTTTTAGTGGCTGTTTTTTAGGTTTGTTTGATCTCTGGTTTTTTGATTTTGAATAAGCTCTCGGTGTAGATCTGAAGAGGGGAGCTGTATCGCCGTGGCTCCTACGCCAAAGCCTTGCCCCGGTTCACCCCAAAAACCCCTCTCTCCGGTCGTATATGGCGACGGGTTGTCGTTGAGCGGTGTGGATCAGTGGGCTGACCTGGAAGAGAGGTTTCGATGGTCAGTGGTTTGGCCTCGGGTCTTTTGGGGTGAGGGGCCGGGCGGTGGCTCTTGCGGTCGTTTTGGCAGGTTGCTCTGTTTTCGGTTTAACAGGGACGACGTTGGCTGGCTGTGGAGAGCAGAGGGCTGCTGGCGTGGCTGTTGGTGCTGCTGGAACGTGGGGAGGTACCGTCGGGGCGCGACTGCAGAACGTAGGGCGCGGCGCGGAGAATGCGGCGTGGGCTGTCCTCATATCCTGCTTGGGTGTGAGCATTGTAGGGCTGGGCAGGAGCTAGGCAGGCGAAGGAGCAGAGGCTGGAAGGGATGAAGATGGGCGGCGGCGGCATAGTGTTTGTGATAAAACCCTAACGGGTTGGGCCCCCATGCTTTAGGCTGGGCTTTTAATCAGGCTAGGCCCTTTTGTTTTTAAAGCCCTTTTTCGTTTTTTCCTGTTGTTTTGTTGTTTTTTGTTTTTGTAGTTAGTTTGTTTTAGTCTTATTAATAATATTTTCTGGCTTGTATCCCACTCCTCTTTTGGAGGATGGTGGGTGTTTGTCCTACTTCTCTTTTGGAGAAGGTAGGTGTTAGTACTCTTCCTCATTGGGAGGAGAGAGTGTGGGTGTACTCCACCTCCTGGGGAGGTTGGAGCGTGTGAGTACCTTTCTTCTTCGAAAGAAAGGTTGGTTTAGCTCTGGTTTGGCAAAGCGCTTTCTCTTTTGACTGCTGTCAGAAGAGAGGGTGTAAAAGTTTAGACAATGTCCGCCACAAAGAAATTTGTTGGCGGGGAAGCTCCTGAGCAGTTGCGTTAGTTGACTTATAGTCTGGTTCTCCTGTATTGATAAGTCACAGCTGTAACTTCGTTTATTAATGAATGCTTTGAAGCATATTTCCATCAAAAAAAAAAAAACGTAATACGTCATATTATTAAGTTACTTTATTATAAAATAGATTTAACAGATTTTATAAAATCATATCAATTTATAAGTTTATTTTATATAATTTTTTTGTGTCTATGACAGTTCTTATTTTATAATCAATTGAACTACATGGAATTAAAAACCTTTTAGAAGTGTCCCAAAAAAAAAAACTTTTTAGAAGAAAATTTATAAAACCTTGAGCTATTAAAAAACTATCATACTGATTAATTTAAGACAACTTTTAGTCATTATTCTAACTGTCACTTGAAGTGGCGGCCGATTTCACTAGAAGTTGCCGAAGTTGGCGGAATCTGGTGGTAACTTTGGCAACCTCTCGTGGTAGAATGCTACCATTATGTTTTCTTAAAATAAATAAATAAAAATAAAATTGATTGTGAGTGAATAAATATGAATTTATTTATGATAAAAAAAAGTTAATGTGTCCTCTTGGTTGTAAAAGCCTCCGCCCTCCTACTTCTCTGAAATGAAAATAATAATAATAATAATAAATAAATAAATAAAAAGATCCCATCATAGATGTCCAACCCAACCAAAACACCCTCCCCTCTTTACAATTTTCCTTCCTCATTCCATGGGTTTTGCTCTCATTTTTATGCTGGAACTGGAAGTGCTTCTTCATATCTCATTCCAATCTCTTGTCCCATGCCATAAGAATCTCCCACCTTCCTCCTATATGCCCATAATCATTTCGCTTCCACCATTTTCCATCTCTTTTATTTTGTAGTTTTGTTGAATTTGTTTTGATAGGGGTATTGTGGCCTTCCGACCACTGCAAAATGCTGTCCATTTATCCCTTCCTGAGAATGCATTCTCCAAGCTGTATAGATTTCACTACTGTCCGTTGTAATTTTGTTTATATATGGGGATCTGCTTTGCAATTGATCATTCATTCAAAACAATCTATCCAATCACGAAGACTCTCTGTTTTTCAAAACCACCCCCAATCCTTTGTACATTTCTCTTTCCATTAGTAATACTAATTATCTTACTTTTAAAAGGTTAAAAAGATGAGGCTCTCAATCTGTTAGTTTGAAGTTGGGGACCATCCAATGACTACCCACCCCACATAAAAGTAGGTATGTTCCACACACATAAGGCCAGAAAAGGAATATATTTGTAAGATTTGTAGTTGCAATAGTCCCTACCAACCAAAACCAATCACCCAACCGACAATTCATCTCATAGTATAAAATATTATAACAGAAGAATTCGGGTTTCCCTACAGAAAGAATCAAGCAAAAAATATACATCCCAACAGACTGAAACAATCCATTTGGTCCACATTATAATAATGGATGACTCTTTAATATAACATGATATGTACCAATAAAACTAACAAAACATATACAATTTCACATTAACACAAGCCACTTAAACAAGTCATTCCTCATGAAAAGAAAACAGGCAGTTTCTCTTCAGAACATCCATAAGGTAACCTAGGAAAATGAAGAATATCTCCCCACTTAAAAAGTTAGACAAAAGGGAAAGACTCAAAGTTCATTAATGGACAGCAATGTCTCCATTCGCCTGCTCATTGATCTTGGGAAGAGCTGTTTTTGCTGTCTCCTTTTCCTGCTCGGGATGGTCTTTCACTTTGCAAGGCATGCCATTGGTATTACGTCCACTCATCTGACCCTTACTTTTGGGAGTGCTCTGGGTAGCAAGCTCCTCTTCATGACCACCACGGCTGTGGCGGGATTTACCTTTTGGAGTGTTCAGCGTGGCAGGCCCCTCTTTTTGACTACCAAGGCTGTGGCGGTGTGCCCGACTGCAAATACCTCCCTTTTCATTGAATGAGTTGGTTGCATCACTAGCGCTCTTTCTCCGGCTTAGTTTTGGTGACGTAGGCCGTGTCAATGGCAACTGACATGAAAGTAAGAGGGTAAACATTTTATGTTCCATATAAAAGCTGGGTAAAATGTCAGCCAATGCTTGTTTCCAGAAATATCTACAACACAGAGCACTAAGGTTTTGAGGACTTCAGCAAAAGGTTTACTATGTTTTTTTTTTTTTTTGGGCAAGTAATTCATTATGTAGAAAGATAGCAGTTTGCGTGAAAGTGCCAAAAGCCCCAAAATATTTGCACAAAATATTTGCAATCGCAAATTATAAGTGAGGTAAGATGAAAGTATATTGATCTACCAAATTAGGACTAGAATCACCTCTAATGGCATAAGTAAACCCCCATGATTTCTGGCGACTGTTTTTCACTAGACATTACATTAAAAACTTTGTAACTTCAGAAATTTTTGCGAGTCTCATACACATCATCAAGTTCAAAGGACTCAAAAAGAACAGTGGAAAGTGTATCCAAAAAGAGTACCTTCTTGAGTTCAACCTTCGGTGGAGGACCCTCATAGTAGAAATTAGGTACTGGATTTGCCTTGATCACCAGGTTCTTTCTAAGTTGTTTGATGGCTGCTTCTTGCTCTTCCTAGAAATGTCATCATAAATTGATTGAAGAAAGGCCGACAATTTCAAGAAAACCTATTTGTGTTTCTAACAAAACATAAAAGGAAAGAGCAGAACAATATGCATCTGTACATGCGTGCAAAAGGGCGTATAAAATATATTTTAGAAAGAGATGTACCCTGGTCCTTGCCTCACATGCGCTTCTCTCTGCCTCCAGAGCTTGGTGTTTCTCCCCTAACTTCAAGTAAAACTAGATAAAGAAGAATGATAACAAAGATAAATGGCATTCCTCATCAAAAAACAAAGATAAATGGCATAAAGATATATCGCATTTGGATGTGATATATATCATAGACAACACACAGGTCGCAGAGTTCATATCAGAATTGCTAGTTCAATTAAGAATATACCTCCCTTCGTTTCTCTGCACGCTCAGCACTTCTAAATGTTGGAGCTGTTCCGACAGTCACCCTATATTTAATTGTTCGCACAGATGCAGCAGCACTATGCATGGCTAAGGATAATACAATCCAACACCACATACGGTAGTAAAAAAAATAACTCAGATGTAACAAAGTCATACAAAGGATACGAAGAAGCGAGAGAACAACTATCTTCTTCATCATGATGCTTCCTAGCATCAAGTTGCCATGGCTTCCTTAGTGACAGAGGTGAGTTTGGCTGAAAAGAAAAAGAAAAAGGAATTTTTCCAAAATTAGTGCCATCCCTTACTCTAAAATTGATATATGCTGACATTACCAAGCAAATTCCATGATCTTTCCAGTCTAGCTGCAAATCAAAGTACACAAACAGCTGATAGTGCTGCTTTTATATAACCTCAACTCCAAAGCACACTGAGGATGCATTCCAATCCACAAGATCATACAGGCATGATAATGAATTATTACTTAGGCACAGTAAGGAAATAGGGTCTTATTTGGAATGGAAAAAATATATCAGAAATATGCTGGGTTAATCAGGTATGGGAAGTTCACAATTAAAGCAAGCCAAACCTAACTAAGAGGCAAAAATATTTTTTCTTTGTTGTTTTTTTTTTTTTTTTTTTGAGAGCTGGTTCCGGTAGATCAACAGACAAGCCTCAAACTTTTGTGGGCCAATATACCAACCATCTAACACTTTTTGAAGAAAGTTTTATAAAGTTAACTATGTAATGGAAAGGAAATAAAGATGCATTGAAATGAAAAATGCAAGGACATTTCACTTATTTTTCATACAAATAATTAGCTATAAAAAAAAATTTACAAATAATGTTTAATTTTTCAGGTAAAAAAGAACCAATATCACATAAAAGAGGTTAAAACTATAACCAAAAACAGCAAATTGTTACGGTTTTTTTTTTTTTTTTAAGGATTAGTAAAAGTAAAACTTTATTATAGTAAAAGCCACAGCCCAAGTACACAGGAAGAATTGTTACTGGTGTTTCTTCTAAAACACATTGCCCTTTTCTTACCCACATCTCCTACTGAATGTCGGAAACGGCCACCAGCTAATTTAGTCTATAGCAAATCAAGATTCAGATCTATTTGTCAATCCTAGTCTCCACGTGCCTATGTTAAGTTTGTCAGCCACAACCCAACACAGGAAAATGTAATTAGTTAGTCCAAATCAATGGATTTGATTCTCATATCATTTCCTAGGAATTTGCCAACTCAAATAAAGAAGACTAGCAGGGTAACAACATTAAATAAGACTACTGAGAATTTCAATTACCTGTGAAATCTTTGTAGCTTGAGGGGAATTCGTATTGTTAGATTTCGGCGAATAGGTCACACCATTAGCAGCACTTTCAGCCCCAACACTATGTGTGCATACACCACGCTTTTCAGTTGCCAAAGAAAATGGCTGTGGAACAGTGTACACACGTACATTCCCAACAGCAGCAGATTTTGATGCAGGCGAGCTTGACTTCTTAATGTCACTTGATTTATAAACCCCAGGTTTCTCATCTTTCCCCTCGGTCACACCGGCATCAAGATTTGTGCTTTTAACTACTAGCACTTCTTGTTTCTCATGGCATTGTTCAATAACTGAGTTTTCTTCAGTAGTGCATTCCTTCACTTCATAATCTTTTGCTTCAATGCAATCTTCTGAAATTTTTGGAGCAACATAAACTTTATCATAAGAAACCCCATTTGAAGCCACTACAACACCATTTGGTTTCCTTTCCATGTGTGGATCCGCAAGTTCCCTTCCCATTATACTGCATAAAACATTATAGCTGAGCATCATTATGCTTCAGGAAAGTGATAACATTACCATTAAGAAAAGCACAACTCCATTTATATGCTAAGGGGAGAAAAGAATCCCACAAAATAATAAAGCAGTTCAACTCGTCTATTGTTTCAAAATACGTATAAAGTGCTGTCTCTAGACTAATTTGGTTTTCACAAGTAATATCTCTCAATTAGTAAAATAACAGCTGCCCCAACATGTTAAATTTGACAAGACACCCTAAATAATTCTAGATATTTTCCCTTTCCAGTGTTTCCACATCAGGACGAGCATCCAAGAACTAAAAGCAAATGAAATCTGTTATGAAACATAAAAAGCTAAAAAAGACCACCAAAAATAAACAAATCATATATGAAAAGAAAATTAAATGCAGAGATATAAATTTAATACCATAGTCCAACGGAGATGTAACATGCTTACTTATATTTCCGTTAATTCCATGCCATGCCTAACCGAAAAAATTCCAATATACAACTTTGAGCTAGAAAGAATATGTCAATCAACATAAAACATTGTGTGCCTGCAAAATGTACACAGAGTTGTACGCGAAAGAATACTATGGTTTTCTTTTTCTTTTTCTGTTTAAAATCAACCCTATTCATTTCAATTTGTCTCGACATTGAAAAAGGTAAAGCAACAGAGGAACTCGAAAGTACGATTCGCAGGAAGAAACCGTCGAATCATCTGGGAGTTACCCATGAAATTCTAATTATTTGAAAGATTCCCATCATTTTACGAAGAAGCAAATATTTTAGCTTAGTCAAATCTCTCCCCCTCCCCCCAAACAACCATAAAAAAAAAACTTATATCAGCATTAACGTGTGTGTGTGTGTGTGTGTGTGTGAGAGAGAGAGAGAGAGAGAGCAGATACACTCAAAAATGAAGATGAAAAGTTCTATAGAGCACCCCAAATGTTGAAGAAACTAAACGAACCAAAAAATAAATCAAAAACCACAAAACACCACAAATTGCGTCTAATATGCAAAGCATTACAAAAATCTACCATTTATCAGCCAACTAGGGAACCCCCTCCCCCGCCGTAATTATAAACAGCACGAGAATCAAAAAGAAAAAACCAAAAAAAAAAAAAAAAAAAGAGCTTTCATTTCTCACCTGGAGATTACAATCGGTGAAAAACAGTCAAATAAAAACCAAATGAAATGAAAAAGTTGAGGAAACAGGTAACATGAGAAGAAAAACTAAACCCCAAAAGATAATATGCATGAGAGAGAGAGAGAGGGGGCCTCATAGCTCAGTATCAAGTAGCTGCAGCGACCCATGAACATGAGAGATCAAGAACAACCACATTGCAGAAAACGCAGAGCGGGGAAAAAAAAAAAAAAAAACAGACTGGGAGATCAAAGAAACGAAACGCACCCCAACTTAGCAAGGAACGTGGGAGAGATTTGCTTACACTTTGTTGTCCGATCTGGCGAGATCTTCCTCAACACCCTCTTCCTCTTCTGTCTCTCTCTCCCTCTCTCTCTCACCCCCTTGGCGAGAAATAAACAAAGACAATACAGACGATTGTTTTTCAACGATTTCCTTTTCTATACCTGAGGTTCCTCAAAATTGGTTCTTTTTATGTATTTATTACATAATCTGTTTTTCTTTTTCATTTTTTACTTTTAACCGCATTTCATTTTACATTTTGGATGAGACAGGAGACTTGACACCGTTAGCCGTTAGATAACAATGGCGGTTAAAGTTTGGAGAAATTAATAAAATTAATACAATATATTATAATATATGATATTATAAAATTATATTTATTATGAAATAAATACAATATATTATATAAAATTAAGTTAATTTATAAATTTATTTTTATAATATTTTTTTATGGTCATATCAATTGTGTATAAACAAATATATAAATTTAATTAATACTTAAATAAACTTATTTAGTAAATCACGCTTTAGAACTGAAAAACGTGCATTTATAATATTAAGATAGCCGTCCAACTAAATTTAGTCCGATGAAAATGGTTTAATTTAAAAACTAAATTTACTTTTTAAATTTTTTTTATAAAAAAGTTAAACTCATCACAAATTAATTCATATATTTTAATATATATTTTAATTTATTTATATTTAAATACATCTCAATGAGATCCACAAAATATTATTATTTACAAATCAATTCAAATCATTTTAAATCATCTCAGCATCCGAACGTAGCTTAAAAAAACCGTACTTATTAAAATGTTGTTAGAGAAGTATGACCCTATCGAGATTGGATGATCAACTCAATCTTCAATGGTAATTCCAATCAAGGGTATAGTTTGAAGTTTAGAGTATTAACATTAGACTAGTCAAATGTTATTATACCAAATTTCACAAGAACCCTTCAAATCATTCATATGTTGAACTAGCTACCATGATTGCGTTAAGTGTTTGT
Source organism: Carya cathayensis (assembly GCA_011037825.1). Taxonomy (NCBI): domain Eukaryota; kingdom Viridiplantae; phylum Streptophyta; class Magnoliopsida; order Fagales; family Juglandaceae; genus Carya; species Carya cathayensis. Next base: position 1,448,591 of record QGSO01000252.1, on the reverse strand, counting down.
TGCTCTCCAAGTAACTTTTAGGGATATAAAAATTTCAAATGAAGAAAATAAAGATTTAAGAGTTCGTTTATTTTCACAGATGAGATAAGATAAATTGAGATGAGAGTTGAATAAAATATTATTAGAATATATTTTTTAATATTATTTTTATTTTAATATTTGAAAAAGTTGAATTGCTTATTTTATTTTAAATTGTTTATTTTATTTTGTACAGGAATTTAAAAAAATTGTAATGATTAAATGAAATGTGATGAATTTTAAAGAGTTGTAAAAATAAACGAGATCTTAGTAACAAAATATACTGTGAATTTTTTTTAAATAAGTAGCCAAAATAAAAGACCGAAAAAAATAATTAAAAATCGAGTAAAAGTAGAAAATAAAAAATAAAATACATATATATAGTGTTTTTCGATATTCTTAGCTAAAATTATGCTAAAATGGGACTAGTCCTACGCTAGTATTCTAAGGGCATGTTTTAGTAATAAGATGATTTGAAAATTTTGTAAATAATAGTAAAATAGTTGGAGTTGAGATATTTTATTAGGTTTTGGAAAATGAGATTAAAAAAATTGAATAAAAATATTATAAATTTAAAAAATGGTTTGAATATAATTTTGTTTTCAAATTTAAAAAATTACATTATTTTTTGTGTTTTTTATAAGTTTAGGAAAGTTATAATAATTAATTAATGATTAGAAGAAAAAGTTATTTAAAATTAAAAAATATTTTGTATTTGAGTGATATTTAAAAATAAAATTATAAAAAGTTTTGAGCTAAAAACTTTCATCTCATCTAAGTTCCCAAACAACCCCTAAATATGGTGTCTATATTGTTTAAGTTAAGTTTAGTACAAAACTCTCTTTGAATTCACTTTGAAATTAAATAAAACTAAATAAGATGATTTTGTGGCCAACTTTTGGGGATGGCATGAAGTCAACCGGACTTGTTCTAACATATTTCAATTCATTCCACACGGAACTAGCGACCTTTTATATTTTGAAAGGAAAGTCAATATTCAAAATAATATATAACTTGTAGAGTGATAGCAACTTTATTACTATATTATTAAAAATAAATATGTAACCCTTCTTTTAACCTCCTTTTCAAATAAAGTAGCGCCCTAGCGCCCCGCCCCCATCCGCCTTGCCCTTGCAAGGTGGAGCGAGGGCCCCGTCCCTATTGTTTTTATTTAGAGTTCTGTTATATAAAATTGTTTTTACATACTCTTTATACACTCTATTAATGTAATTGATCAAAACAGTTACTTTATGTTAAAAAAGTGACACTGTTAATTACATTAATAGAGTATGTAAGAAGTAGATAAAAATGACTACATATAAAATTTTTATTTTACTTAATACTTTGTGCAACTTACAATGTAGCCTAATGCCAAGGCAATAAAAGAATCTCACCTTACTTAATAAAGACTCTTGTATTGCCTTGGTTTCCTATGTAAAGACCACATTTGGCTACATTAAGTTACAGATAATATGCACTAACAAATTTTAAAACTATGTTATTAGTGTTTAAATTATGGCTATATTAATAAATTTAAATTTACAATTTAGGTCCAAAAATATACTTTTGATCACTTTAGGTCCAATGGGCCATGATCACTATTTAAGTGGACAAGGGGCGGGGCGGATGAGGGGTTCGCCCCCATCCCTCGTCATCGGGGGCAGGGTGTCCACCCCCTGCATTCTAAAGGTAGGGTGCGGGAATGAAAACCCCATCCGCTGCCCATGCAAGGACAGGCTGCAAGGAAGGGTCGACCCTGCCCCACATAGACAGGTAGCACCCCTAAAATAAAGCATAAAAGAAGCTTAAAGGGTTTGGCTCCCGTTATGATTATTCACTAACATCTATTGTTTTCCATCAACTACATATAATTGAGATCCCTATTCAAGTATATAGGTTAACATTGTAAGGATATTAATTCTTTTTTATTATTATGAGTTGTTTTATCCCAATGAATTTTTTTTTTCAATGTTTTGTGTCTTATATAAAGCATGTTAAGGGTGTATTTGGATGTTGAAATTAACTCAATTCATCTCAAACTAATCATTGATGGGATTTACCTCTTTTTCAACTTTTCATAAAAAGTTAAATACATCTCAACCTATTTTATACATTCAAACACATCTTAAAAAGACTTACAAAATACTACTATACACATATCAATTTAAATCATTTGAGATCACCTCAACATTAAACACAGCTTAAAATGAAAAAAATGCTTTACCAAAGCTTCCTTTTCGATTTACTATTGACGCATCATACTGATTTAAGTCATATTACATTTCTAACAACTTCTCTTAATTGCGTTTAAATGTTGAGATAAGTTGGGTTGAATTGTGAATAGTAATATTTTATGGATCTCATTGAGATAGATTTAACTTTTTTAAGTTGATATGAATTTAACTTTTACGTTAAAATATATGAAATATGTTGAGATATGTTTAATTTTTTTTATAGAAAATTGAAAAAATAATAGATTCCATTAATAATTAGTCTGAGATGACTTGAGTTTGATTTAACAACTAAACACAACCTTAAATTTAATCGTTGAAGATATATGTAAAGCAATTGCATTTGAAAATACAAATAATTGGATTTTTTTTGTTAAAGATACTTTGGCTATTTTTTTAATATTATCTCCAAATTATTCCCTTAATGCAATAAAACGAAGTCAATAATTTCATATTTTATTTAAATATTATTTAAATGGAACTCAATAATTTTAATTTGCAAAGAAAGGGGGAACAAGAACAGAAAGTCCAAAAACAAAAAAACCGTCAAATGCTAACGGCGAGTTTGTTTGACTCAGGTCGGGCGGTTTGAACGTCGTGAATTGACGGTGCGGTTTTTTTTTTTTACTATATTATTTGCTTTGGGGCATGGGGGTAATTAGCGTCAAATATCATACATTTGTCCTGTCTAGACGCGTCAATCTTCCTCAAAAAGGGCCATCGACTTTAAGTTACAATATTACCCTTCTCAGCTGTTAGGTTCTTTTGAGTCGGATGGTCTTTTGGTGGGGGGAATTTGTCCTAAGAAGAAGTGAATAGTGGACTATGTTGTTATGAAAATTTGAATACTTCCCTAACTTTTGGTTCAAATAATTATATAATTATTTTTATAATTACGCCAAACGGTAAAAATATGCTAAAGAGAATCAGAGTTAGATCCAAGAAACACAGCCTAAAGATGTTCTATCCAAGACAAAACATCGTCAACCATGAAAGATTCACTTGAGTATGGATGGATATCACTATCAAACATCATTAACATTCCAACTTAAAAGTGTCACTCTGAGCTACAACTTGAAAGTAAAATTGATCCAATTATGAAAAATGATAGACATACTATAATTTTTATAACTTTTTGTACAATTATGTTTTAAATGAGAGGTATTTTTATAAGGAAAACTTTAGACACAAAGGAATTACACAAAAGTAAACTTGCAAACTGATGTGGGTTAATGTGGTACGTCAAATTGTAAAGTTACTTTTATTATAAAATAGATCCAGGAAATCCCATAAAATTACATTAGTTTGTAAGTTTATTTTTGTCTAATCTCTTTATCATGTAACAGATTTCTTTTTATAAAGTAACTTATAAAAATAACATCACTTTACATAAATATCTTCATTTTAAAATATGATAATATAAAAGATTGTAAAAAAGATTGTACATGTATCATTACTCTTGATACAAACGTCAAGAGTCCCGACAACCAAGTAAAATGGTATTCGGATTAGAAACCTTATCTTATTGTGTCATTTTCTTTTCTTTCTAAATGAAACTATGTGAATTGAAAACCAAATATTCAGAAATCAAGCAATGAGATCCAAGCTTTAAAGAAAGTCAAGGGCATGACATGAAGAGATGCATGCCGGAGAATGTACAGTGGGTAAGTCACACTACATATAGAGTTTTGCTATGTATAAGCAAAATCGCTTATTAATCTGCGTATCAATATTAATTTATTTATTCAAAATTTAAATTATATTATTTTTAATAAAATCTATTTTTTGATCAATTATATTAAATTGATGCATATATTAATGTGTAATTATATTTGGATGTAGATTTTCCCTTACAAATTTATGCTCTGTTTTTTTTGGGCAGCTACTGTTAGAACAGTGTTTGTAACTCACATTACCAACGTGAAATTTATAATGGCAACCTTGTACGAACTCAATCACATGATACTTCTGAAAGAAGTAAGGCCATCGGCTAAATATGACACCGTCTGCACCCTTGGTGCCAATACATCCAGGTGTCAATGGCAACAGTAATGAAAGATGAACATCGTACCAAATGGAACTCGGTAAGTAATTCAGAGTTTGTACGAAATGGAACTCGGTAAGTAATTCAGAGTTTGTACGGTAATTTTAGTTGGAATGAGATGAGAAAAAAATTAAAAATTAAATAAAATATTATTAAAATATTATTAAAATATAATTTTTTAATATAATTTTTATTTTAAAATTTAATCAAATCGAATTATTTATTTTATTTTATTTCAAAATTAAAAAAAAATTATAATAATTAAATGAAATGACAGAGACATAAGTATGCTAATTCATAAAGATAAATAAGAGATTACTGTAAAAGAAGGTTGCAACATTATATTGTAGAGAGGGAAAAACAGATGAGAATTAAATGTTTTCACGATGGATTTCTGTCTCATTTACTTTTTCTTATTATATATGTCATGGCTGCACATTTTCACCAATTGCATCATCTGCAGGACATAGATATATCTAACCATTTATTGACATCAACAAGAAGGACTTAAGTCTTGTGCTTATGTTTGGATTCAAACTTATTACCAGACCCATATACTGTTCCCACATTCCCTACATTATGAGTGGAAGTGGCCCTCCATTTTCCTTTTTCCAAGTTAAGGATGAAGCTTGACAATGGGGTCACCCGCCTGTTGCCAATTAAACTCATTGGCAGATGAAGCTTGACAATGGGGCATATATACAAGCATTTAGAAGGGCTTTTTGCTTAATCAAAGTAGAAGGATTGGTGAGGATGGGTTACCAAATTCTCTTCTTGTTTGCTAAATATTGTTTGTTTGTTGGAAAGTAGTGCTGAGAAATTTTCTCAGGAAAAAGCAAAAAAAAAAAAAATGAAATGATTTTCAGTTTCAGAGTTGGCCAATGGACTCACAGTCACTTGTTTTCTTGTAATTGAGTCCTTGTTAGGTGCTCCATCAACGAATAAGAATGTCAGTATTATGATTCCAACTCACAGTCACTTTTTTTCCCACAAGGGGGGAAAAATAAAAGAAAACAAAACGTGTTTAATTATAAGTTTAAACACAAGGTATTCATATATCTTTTTCATAACATTGAATAATTGAAATATTCTATCCAATCTTATATCATAACAAGTAAAGGAGGTAACATTTTTCTTTACACTTTTTGTAATTATTGCATGTCAGGAAATGATTTGTATAGTAATACAGTCACTATTTTTAATACCGTACCGTATGAAACCTCTAATTTTGATATTTGATGATTTCTGGAAAAAAAAAAAAAGATTTATCTTGTTTAGATAGTGAAAATATTTTATCTCATCTTATTATTACAATTTTTTCAAATTTCAACATAAATTATAAAAATAATTCAACTTTATTCAAATTTTAAAATAATAATAATATTAAAAAATATTATAATAAGATTTTATTCGACTTTCAACTTTTATCTAAAACCATCTCATTGTCAGCTTTAAAGATTCTGGCAACCTACTCGAGTACCATTTTTTCCTCGCCATAAATATATGGCTAACTTTTTCTTGCAGGATTTCATGAAATGTTACAAAGAAAGAAAATTAAAGTCTATAGTCAATGTAATTGGTCAGACTCTATCAGCTTTCAACATAAGTTGCAGTGAATTCTCCTCGATCTGGTTTCTCACTTTGACAGCAGAAAATTAGATTAATTTGTCTCCCCAGTCAACCATCGAAAAAATCATTTTTCTTTGTTAATTGAGAAGAAAAAAGAAAGATTCTTCTGTTTTGGTTTAATATCTTAATCTGTAATATTGATTGATAGCAGCAACAAAAAATCTTCATATATTTTCATCTGAATTTAAAGATTATAAGTGGAAGATAAATAAAAACATAAAGTGGATTCAATTATTTTTATTTATAACCTTAATTATTCAAATATTATTTGATATGAGATGATTTTAGATGAAAAATGAAATTTGAATAAAATATTATTAGATATTTAATTTTTTAATATTATTATTGTTTTGATATTTGAAAAGATTGAATTAATTATTATATTTTGTGTGAGAATTTGAAAAAATTGTAATGATGAAATGAAATGCTTTTCGAATCCAAACGGGGCCAAAATGTTTAATAAATATTATATGACTTACTTAATAATATTTAAAAAAAAGCTTTTAGTATTTTCTGTTGATTATTCAATATTATAATAAATAAATTATTAGTTTATTTTCAATGTAAAATCCAATCATTGTTAAAAGAAGGATCTCTTATTTATGAAAAGAATTTTTTTTCTATTTTTCCTTTCAGTTTAGTTAGTTGACAGTTCTCAATAGAATCATCAAAGTTCAAACACACTGAAAAAGTCTAAAAGACTATGTTTGCATTTGAACATTTAAAAAGACTCAAAACAACCAGCTTTATTGGAGGCATTCTTTTGAGGTTTCAAGCCACTTGCAGTAGTTGGTGGGAAAATTTTTAAAACTCAACAGCTGAGCCCTTGATTCAAACACACTGAAAAAAACTTTTTTGATGTCTCTTAAAGATACCCTCTATTCAGCATTCTCACCTTCCAAAGCCCAGAAAAGCTTTTTAGGTCAAAAAGTTTCAATAATTTATTTATAAATATTTTTTCCCTACCACTTTCTTTTTGATTTCGCCACTCTTCTTAAACAGTAACCAACTTAAAAATTTCTTTAGATTTTCAAAATAAGTAGAATTAATTCCTCTTCATGTGTGTTACACTCTCCTTTAATGAATAAGCTCAATACATAAGTCTCATATGCTGCCTTTAGAAAAGAAAAATACTCTAACCATAAAGAAATTATACAAAAGCAATTTTATATATTAATATAGCTTGATGTGGTTCATTAGATTGTAAAATTACTTTTATTATAAAATAAATCTTACTGGTCATATAAAATTACGTCAATTTATGAAATTATTACGCATAATTCATTTGTAAATATAGCAATACTCTTAAAAAATGAAGTATACTATTAAAAACTTATTATTTTTATGTGGATCACAGATTTACCTACTTTTTTTTTTATATAGAACTGTAAATATCATTTCTCTTAATTAAATAGAGATATAATGTGGAATTTTACTCTAATATTATGTGAAATCGTCATTTATCTTAAAAGATGTTAATTTAATTATTTGCATTATAATTTTAACGGCTTGAATATGTTTTCTACTTTGAAATGAATAAAAATTTAATATGAGATCATAATAGAGATTTTGTTTTAAAGTTATGAGCTTACACTTCATCCTTACGACAATCCGTTGTAGATTTTGTTTATGAAAAATATTTAAACTATAAAAAAATGTCATAAAAATAAATTTATAAATCAATATTATTTAATATAATACGTTAGATTAAAAAATTATTTTCATATAATTAAATTTAACATATCATATTAGTCTAGATCAATTTGTGAAATTTATGTATAATTGTAACACTTCTATTTATTTATTGGTTGTTACATTACATTGAGATCAATTCGGTTTAGTCTAATTTTAAATTGAGTCTTATATTTAAACACACAACTCTCAAATCATTAAACTTATCTCAATTCAAAATCTCTTTACACGTGAGATTTATAACTTTTTTTCATCTCAACATCTCTTTATATGTATAACTCATAATCTTTTTTAACTTTTTATAAATAGTACTAAATTTATTTTAATATCTAAATATATATAAATTCATATTAAATAGATTTTACAGAACTCATTTTATCATTTTAATTTATTATTATTTATAAAAAAATTGTATTCAATACAACGTACGTACGCAACCTAAGTATCGAAAAGTGAGGGCCATGGCTATGATTTATCATTCTCCCCCATCCCTCTCTTACTTTTGTGAAGGAAAAAGTGGATCTCATGTCGTACGTATTTATCTGGACCACATGATTGCGAACGAACTGAGCAATATTTATAGAATTAGGTAATTTCCAAAGAATCGTGAAGAGGTATGCATCTGAATTTGTTTTTTTAGTATATCGAATCTTTTAGTTTGAAACCAAGAACATAAAACAATCCAACCGACATTTTGAGTTGGTCACCCTCCTGTGGTCTGGTTTTCAAAAATAAATGCATGTCATGTTTTTGTTGTGAGCATTTAGAAAAATATTTATTATTACAACCACTATTATTTTGTGGTACGTAATCTGATTTTCTCCAAATTTAATTCAACAAAATTAATTCCATTTAGTAAATTATTCACTGTCAGTTATAATTCAACCAACTCAAGTGTAATGAATTTGCATTGTGTTTTTTCAAGTAGATCCATTAATATGTCGCATTTTAAATAGTTTTTATTTAATAACAGGTTTATTAAGTTAGTTAAAATATGCTAAATTAATTAATAGGTTTGATTAAAGATGGTAAAATACCAGATAAACAGTATTATTGCCTTTTTGTTTTAGGAAAATTTGGACTTTGTTTGGATAGTGAGATGAGATGATATATGACTTATTTAGATTCGAAAAACATCTCATCTCATCTCGTTTTATCATTATAACTTTTTCAAATTTTCACATAAAATATAATAAATAATTCAATTTTTTCAAATATCAAAATAAGAATATTATTAAAAAAATATTATTCTAACAATATTTTATTCAACTTTCATCTAAAACCATCTCATCTCATCTCAGAATCTAAAGTTGTCTCGGTAACCCTTATTTTTTGTCTACGTTGAGATTTCTCCATGTTCATTTTTTAGTAAAAACATGCTCTACTACGAAGAGTAATGTCATACACCAGTGTTCTTATTTTACTTTAATCTTATTATATAAGATGTAACACATTTATTATTATTAGACGATAGATATTCATATTACATAAAGAATTATTTATGAAATTTTTAATAAAGAGGTGAATCTCAAACTTGTCGGTTTACAAGGAATTACTGAATAAATTTTTTATTTGATTTTCATTATAAGGGAAAATTATGTGCACACCTAATCAATTAAATATTGGATTTTGTTAACCAATATATAGATCTTAAAGATCATAATTACTGTTCTTTATTGAGAGAACAATTATTAGATTATGTTAGGATGTCTTTCATTAAAAGAAAAATACATAATAAAGGACGTGGATGGAAGAAATTCAGAATTAATTAATGCAATCTGTTGGCAGAATCTTTTAATTTATTGATGTTTGGTGTCTATCTTAATTCCTTGTATTTTATTTGAAGCACGTCGACCCAAGCTGTCTTATTTAGTGCTGATTAAAGAGGACCAACTTCCATGTATTTGTATGAAGAATTCTAACTTAGTGGTAGCATAATCATATCATTTTGACAAAACCGGCCACTTTTAACTTAGTGATATCAAATTACTTTATTTTTTTATAGTAAATCATTTTATCATAATAACCCAAGGTATAGTAGAGACTAAGGGTGTAAATGCAGAAGTGGATATCCAAAGCTATATTCGAATATATATATATGTTTATAATATAATCTCGATAACTATCTGATTTAACCTTATTATAACCCAGATGGGTACTCAATTATAAAAATCCGAGTCGTAACCAAATACTTGATTTTGTTAAAATACTTTTAAAGATGAGAGTTATAAATAGAAAACCATATTGTTTTAAAAATCAAAACACCCGCGTTGTTTTATCTATAAGTTAATTTTAAAAAAATATAAAACCAAATAGGTGCATGTATAAGACTTAGATACTTGTTCAAATGAATCCAATTTTTCAAATTTCGCCCTAGATTTGAAATTCGAAAAAAAGGAGCCGATGAATTGAGACCCTACAATCACCCAAAACATTTAGATCTATGCCGTTCAAAGCTCCATATTTTTTAAACCATTAAAGTGTTACACGACATAAGAAAGAGATGGCCATTATAGAGGTGGTTTGAATTGACAGTGCCACGAAAGGCCTTCCCAAGCAAGGTTTATTGCGGCCGAAGGTTTATACAAAGTAATTACATCAAGTTGAAGTAGATGGGCAATGTTTACTTTCTCAAATCTTAATCACCAAAACTTGACCATAAAACTCCAATACCAATTATCGTGAATTTTGCTTTTGATGAAGGGAGCGGTGGAGGAGGTCTAACAATATTAGGATTAGTCAAGATTGGTGGGTCGAAGATATTTATAAGGTGATGAAAAAGGTGTTTTGATTAGTTCATCACTTTGGAATTTGTTCTCTTGGTCCCAAATCTAGCCCTATCACAATTTACTACTTAATTTTTGGCTTAATTTTTCAACTAAAAAAAAAAAAAAGTTAGATATATCTCAATATCACTTTAAATGAGAAGTGACTAGACAAGAGCCGCATCTTAATATATATATGAGTATATTAATTCCTACCAAGTTATAAATATAGATATAAATGTATGTCATAAATACACAAACTTCTCTCAAATTATCATCCAATTTGTAATCATCCCCAAACTCTCATTTTTTACATTCACCCCCCTCAAACTACCAAAAAAATAATAATGTAATTTACCTTCTCCATAAGTGAATTGTCTTAAATACCCCTGATGAAACAAAAAAAAAGTTAAAAATTGAAAATTAAAAAATAATTTTCTTCAAAAAATATCTTGATAAAAAAATTTTTGATTTAAATCTTTTTTTAAAAAAAACTTATGTAGGTTATTTTGTCATTTGCTTTAGAATTTTTAGGGGTAGTTTTGTCTTTTTAGGAGAAAAAGTAACACATTGCAATTCTTTGATAATATGGAAAATAGTTACAAAAGTGAGAGTTTTAGATCATTTTGTCATGTATTTCTCCCAATTTCTTGAAAGGGGATTAAATGCTAAGTGTTTTTAATGGTTAGCTCTTATTAGTAGTTAAAATATATTTAGAGGCATAAATAAATAAATAAAGTTATGCCCTTCTTCCTCATATTTAATTAAAGGTATAATCTTTTTTCTTTTAAAGTATGGAACATCGACATCATTCATTCAAACTTCTCTTGCACGTGGGTTCAAAAGTTTGAACGTAATCCTCGTGTATTCACACCGCGTATAGGAACTAGGAAGTAAAGTTTGGGCCAAATTCTCTTCTGTTGGATCCTTCAAGTCATTGAATTTGGACCACACAACTCTGACTCGCAAGGTCTAAACGTGCACAACTTGTCAGATTACATCATCAGATGAAAGTTAAAAATTAAAAATAATATTATTATAATAAAAATTTTTAATATTATTTTTATTTATAGATTTGAAAAAATTAAATTATTTATTATATTTTGTATAAAAATTTTAAAAAATTATAATGATTATATGAGATGAGATAGTTTGAACTGTATAACCAAATCAGATCAAAGTTTGTGATATAGATTTAACTTCACATTTCAATTGATGATTTTTAACATATTTTGGAAAATTTAATATGAATTAGACAATAAAAAAATTAAAAATTTTAGTACTTATCATGATAGGATTAAGGTGAAATTGTGTTGACTCGATTATATGAAATTAATAAAAGGTTAATTTTGTGTCTACAAGTACATGCTTAACTCGTATAATTAAATTACATTTTTATAATACCAAAATGTAAATCTGGATTTGCATTTAATTGGCAACAGTTTAAGACCATGTTAATAATAACTAATGATGATAATCAATGAGAGAGGGGCTTTATCGTGTTAGTATTATTTGTAGGAATGAAATCTATTTTATTATTATTATGTATTTGTTTATTTAGATTAATTTTATTAAGCTGTAATTTTGTTTGAATTGGATATTTGCGTAAGTACCGAGAATTTTATTACACAAAATATATGGGTGAGATCATAACATGGCAATGGATAATATCGGGATATAAGAAATTAACTATATAATTAGGTGCGGCAATTCATGTTCATTCTGTCGTATCAAATTATGGATATTAAACTATATGGATTAACCCAAACATGCCTGCATTATCTGTAATTTTTATTATATGTTTTCTTAAGTCTAACGGGTCATGTAATGTCGAAATTAATGACAAGCAACATCTATCCATTTTAACTTGCCTCCATTGCGTACTTGCTAAACGTACAAATTATAAAATATAACAAGTGTCAAATGTCCCCATGTTAATCATCAACATGTAGTCTCAATATCTATCTATTTAGCCAGTTATAGAAACAATAAAAATACAAGTTATACAAATGTTCTTTGTGAAAAAAGAATAAACAACAAAAAATGTGGTAATCAATCATCCAAACCAGCTTGTTTCTCCAAGATCTCCCTGTGAAGTTGCTAGGAATATGCCTGCTGAACGTCGAACAACGTACTCACATTGAGCAACATTATTCGCTCCTCCTGCTCCAACCGAGCGATTTCCACCTTCTCTTTCTCCAACCTCAACCTCTCATTCTCGTCTACTTTTATTTCTCTCTCTCTCTCTCTCTCTCTCTCTCTCTCTCTCTTGCGATCATATGCCATCTTCTCAGCCTTGAGTCGGAAGAAGCTCTTTCTCCTGATCACGCGACTCCTGCAAGAGAGTAAACTTATGCTTGCTTAGCTCCAGAATCTCATTAGATGACCTTCCTTAGGCCTTACACTTTCTTTTCTCAGCTTTTCTTCCAATTGACTTATCCAATTTGATGACATCATTCTCCACAACATTCTTGGCCGCTGTACCACCAATTGAATCAAGTGCAACTATTGAGGTACACAAATATGTCGGGAATATTGTCAACCTTTGCTTCATCTTGTCCTTTGTGCCACGTTGTCTCCATTTTGGTTAGTTCTTCAATAGCTCCCAATAATGCTTGAACTGATTGGTTCTTGGGTGAGTCTTCAAATTGATTGTGGGTTCAAGAGATTTCATTCCCGCATATTCATATTAGATCTTCTCTTTGTTGAACTTATAATTGAAGCATAAAATGAAATATTAAAATCAATCAAAGGTAAAAGAAACAGAACGCATAAATATCATAATAAGAGTAAACAATAATATAAAAGTGGAAGTTTATACATTGTCTTGCTCAGTCATGCCACTTTGATTCAAGGATTTAACTTGGGTGAGTCTAGTACAAAATTTGATTGTTGCCTTCTGAATGGCAGACCACTGATGGGTTAAGGACCCAACAGTCCACTCATATGTACTTTCCTTATACTTATTGAAGTATTGACTAATTTTTTTTCTCAAAGTTTGCTTTTGGTCCGTTCCCTGGATGGTACTATTCAGCCATGTGGAGACAAGTAACTTGTCTTCTTTGGGTGTGAAGTTTGCATCCCTGGCTGATTTTCTTTGAGATGGAGGCTTTACTTGGGGTATAGGGACGGGTGGAGAGTCATCCAAAGTGGATGCTGTTCAAATTGACCACAAAAAATATGGTCAATTTCAAACTCTTGAGTCAGGAGGCTTGTGAATAACAAATTTCCATGGTTGGGTGAATCCATCTTTAAAAAAATCTAGACACAGAAGAATTGGTACACATGTTAGACAATTAAAATCAATAAATAGAAGTGATTTTGGTAGTCAGCTCAGGAATCATATGGTAACATTTAACCACACTTGGCATCTTCCCTTGCATGGTTGCAACAATTGGTTGCCAGTATTTATTGGCCATCCGGGTTACCATGCAATGGAGGGGATGTCCCAAAGTGCTAAATGTCTCCAAATGATGAGGATTTCTAATAATCATCCCTTTTTGGTTTAGATAACTCAACCCCAATAGTTAATCAGTTCGCAAAATGAATCAACATAAATACATAACATGGACAAGCAGAAAATGGCTTGTGCTTTATGTGTTTTAAATGTTGCTTAGAATGGTTAAAATAGTTTACATCGTGCATGAGACAAGAGTTCAACTAAGAAAATGGTTGCAAAACAAAAAAACCACAGTTGCTTTTTATGAAAACAATCACAAAATAGTGGGCTGGCCATCCGGGTTCGGATTACCATATCATATCGATGGAGCCCCATTAAACACACTTGTTAAACCCTCCCACCCAAATGGAGTGATTGGTTCCCCCCCAGGGAGTGATTGAACCATCATCACAATATTGGGTAGAAATCAATGATACTATACAAATAATGACAATTAATGACACTTTAAACAAACTGATGCAAGCAATTAAGAGTAGCTAATGAATCTGAAAATGTATAAGTTCAGTACTATTTCTACATGCTTTATTATTTCAGGGTAGTCCTAATATGGACACACAGCACAACACAAGCACAAGCAAAAGCCAACTTTCACATAGCACATCACAAGCACAAGCCATGGACACAGAGCTCAACACAAGCACAAGCCATGGACATAGACAGCACGAGCACAAGCCATGGACATACGACATAGCACAAGCACAACCATGGACACATAGTACAACACAAGCACAAGCCATGCACATCATAGCATAGCATAAGCACAAGCCATGGACACGCAACACAACACAAGCATAGCAATAGAGCACAACATAGAGCACCAAAAACTACAACATAGATCTTACAAGCCATGACAACCTCCATTCACAAGCCAAACATAGAGCACAAGTCACACAAGCCAAGAAATAAAGTATACGTTTTCAAACCCTAGATTACAACTGTTCCACTTCACAAGTTCACGTGAATATTGGGAGAAGCCCAAAGTTAGAAGCTATGGGAACACAAAGAGAAAAATTAAGCATGAAATTCCCATTGGATTCATGCCATGGGAGGGGAAAATCATATCAAAATTGTGGGAGAGATAGAATAGGTTCCAGCCATGGGAGGGGCAAATCAGATGATCCAATCGTGATAGGGATGAGAGGGATACTTATATGGTGCGAAGGCAACATCGAAGAAGAGAGCAACAATGAGTGGAGAGAGAGGGAACAAGTGGGACCAATAGCCGGAATGGTTGGGGAAATGATTGGGATGTACAGTGGTTCCTCAAATATGGAAAACCATTGTAGCACCCCTAAAAGAAAACCCTAAAATAGGAAATGAGATAGGAGGGTTTTTTTCCCATCCTCCCTATATTTTTCTCCAAATTTTGGGGAGAACAGTGTTATAAGCATCTGAATGGGGATGCTCTAAGAGTATTCACATCCGGTTTCCTATAATTTTCGCTAAATTTTAGCTAAAATCACACTTCCTATAAATTTCTCCTAAATTTTACTTATATTTAAAAAAGCTCCTACATTCCATTCCTAATAATTTCTTTATTTTATTAAAATAATATTTTTCGATTATATCTTTATTATTATTATTTTTGCATGTTTTACTATTCCCTATAAAATATATATAAAAGCTGATTTAGGAGATAAATAGTGACTTCCCAAATATAGGGAGTCATTGTTCACATCCTAAGCCTATACCTTAAAATAGGGAATCAGATGGAATTCCTATTTTGTCAAAAAGTTAAATTGATTCCCTAAAATTTAGATATTTGGGGAGTATAGGGAACCGGATGAGAATGCTCTTAATAATTACTCATCTTCAAGGATAGCTTCTAATCCAATGCCCAGATCAAAGTTTTGTCCAAAAACCTTGTAGTGAATCACCAAGATTTAATACATGTTCAACAACCATCCCAACGAAACATTCTTCCTTTAAATTATTATGCATGATGAATGATAATTAGTCAAGAAAACATTATGACAATAAAATCATATAATGATATGTAAAAAGGACAAGCTTGTAGTGATGGGCGTGTTCCTAGTGCATTTCTATTTCTTTCTTTTTTCTTTCAAATATTTAAAAAATATACATATATATTCACTTTTAGTCACTTTATTAACCATTAAAAAATTTAAAAAAAAATAAAACACATGATTGGTCAAATTGAGGGGGGGAAAATGAGAGAGTGACTCATCATTTTCCATGTAAAAAATAATAAGTAAATAATTGCTATATCAAGAATATTTTTAACTTATCTAAATAATTAGATAATAAAAAGAAGAGACCATAAAAAAACGACCTATCGAATATCAAAATCCTTCAACTCTAGAAATACTAAAAATTAAACCTTTCTTCGTATAAATAGGAAAAAAAGGTTGGACCCATACAAAATAACTCAAGGAATACATCCGTCATTCTCTTGTAACTGAATAACCACCACTTGTAACCAACCCCTCTAAAATCCAAGTCTTCCGGTACATTTGAATCCCAACTGCCAGCAGAGTTTTCCACTCATGTACCGCCACGTGTATGATCCATGCCAGCGCCACACTCTCGCCTTATATATGAACCAAAACAGTCAGTTATAATTCCCACCCCCTACTTTTCCGATCAAACCAATAAATCGCTGAACTTCAGACGTTAATCTGAAAGAACCAATCTAGAAAGAAAATTACTACATTGAGACAAGAGAAACGCAATGACCACAGTCGCAGTATCTGCACCCACTGAGCCCCAGAAAAAGAACAGAATTCAGGTCTCCAACACCAAGAAACCACTCTTCTTCTACGTCAATCTCGCTAAGGTATATTGTAGATGATGCTTTTGTTGTTTTACGCTTAAAATACAATGTTCTTGTGATTTATTATGCTTTTCTTTGGCTTCTACGAAAATTTAGAATGAGAAAGAGGTGTGGATCTATGCTAGACGAGCCTAATGCTTTGGATTTTGATTCTCCTCCTTGTTCTCCTAAATTGAATCAATAAATTAGACAGCTGTTCTTTCTTTCATTTTTTTTTGCCGATGGCAATGTCCTAAATGCAGGAAGCGATTGGAAACAATCATTATCCATCGTTCTTGATCCATGCGACTGCTTTGATTTCAACTTGAATGTTATTGGTCGATGTCATATATTTGTGCGTGTGTGCGGTAGAGTAATTTGGAAATTAAATTTATTATTGAATGCTTCTCATTACTAGTGCTTTAGATATATGTTTTTTTTATCTAATTTCTTTTTTGTTTGATTAGAGGTACATACAACAACACAATGAGGTTGAGCTTTCTGCCTTGGGGATGGGTACATTTTCTGAAACACTCGCATCTATTTATGAAGCTTTATAATTGAACATACATTATATGTTCCTCTCTTTGGTCACTAGGCTTAGTTTTTTGGGCTATGTGATCCAGCATAACCGACTATTTTGATGCCATATCATATAGTATTTCTTGTGCTATATAATGATTGGCTGAAAAATTCATGAATGATCAGTCATTGGAACATCACCATCTCTGTTGAATGCCACAAGTCTGAAGATTGCATGGATAAAGATAATTTTGATTTTTACGTTTAGCACGCTTTCTCTTTTTGGTTCCTCTGCATCCAAAAATCAAATTGAATTGGGTGGGTTTTAACTATATTTTCTCTTCCGTTGACTATAACTATCGTCAATTCTGAAACCGGTAAAGAAAATGTTGTCGTTTTATTTGAATGGATAGAAGATAAAAACTTCCTCCAATAAACTGTGCGGTGGCCGTTAGGAACTCCACAAAATCCTAGTTGGAGCAAAGATTGTTATTCTCCCACAATAATATAAAGATTAAATTGTCTATTATGCGCATTTGGTTCACCTAAGTGATGCTGGGTTCAGTCAATATTTCCATTTTGATCTTCAAGAGGCTTTCTTTTCATTTTCTTCGGTATTCTTCACAGAACTAAGGATAAGATCATAATATGAAGAAACTTTCAAACAATGGCTTTTCTCCTTTATCTGATTCAATTTGTTTTTCCTCCAATTCAGGCCTTTTCTCGCCATCTAGCAGTTCAAACATCCATTTATAGTCAAAGAATTGTTTTATTATAATTGTTATCATACTTGCTCAAACTTTCCCATTATTTGATTTCAGCAATTACTACTGTTGTCACAATTGCTGAAATTTTGAAGAATAATGGACTGGCTACTCAGAAGAGTAAGAAATAACACCTTCAAATGCTAAAAATGATTTTACAGACATTGTTGTTATAGTTGATTTGATGATTTTGGTATATAATGGAATGAACAGAAGTTTGTACATCTACGATTGGGATGAAAGATGAGAACAAAGGTCGTCTGATTCAAAAGGCCAAGGTAGGTTTCTCTCTTTGTTGGGTGGGGGGTACTTTGATTCGATTGACTTAGAAAAATTGTTGTTATTTCTGATCTCTTTCATTTTTTTTGACACAATTTTCATGGACTTTAAGATTGAGATTGTTCTGGGAAAGTCTGAGAAATTTGACTCCCTGATGACTGCTGCCACAACTGCACCAGAGGCATCATCAGCTGAGGATCACAAGGAATGACAACTTAGTCATAGAGTCATGACAACTCCCTTTGTTGTACTTTTGACATGATTCACTTTTATAATTCGCCTTTGTAGAGATAAATAGCCAGATAGAGATACCTTCTTTAAATGGTGCTTTCTTCTAGTAAGGAACTGTTACTAAGAGTTGAGAGGCAGCCACTTCAATCAAGCAACTGGCTTTACAAGGCAGTTGCAGTTGTATGCTTTTGTTTTTGACAAATACCTTTCCATCAATAGATCCATTTATCTCCTTACCTCTTTTTCATAGAAAACTCTCATTTCAAGACATTTTCCATGATTTGTTGAGTCTGATACCTCTAGACTCAAGGCATAAAAATTCATTTAATTTCATACTGATCAAGGCATGCAAAGGAGAGAAAGAAAATGAGATGCTAAGGATATTTACCCCTACCTTTAGACTCTTAATTTGTCACGAAAATCTCTCTCTAAGACAGTTTTGAGAAGCGCCCTCTGAACAACTCTCATCACAATGTCGGCTTATCCCTTTCTCGATCATCTCTTATAAACAACATATTTATAAGTAAATTAATTAAAAGTAAATTCATTGCAAAGAACTCCACTCCATTATTATCAAACTATAGAGAATCATCCAAATACAGGAGAAAAACCGTACGTGTTCTGGAAATATAAGATGGGTTTGGCAAGGGGACATTGACCATCGACTCGGTGGCCATTGAAACTTAGGAGAAAGGGTCCTGTTAGTCAGCTCCATGAATTTCTCTCTCAAAACTTATTACTAATGCAAATTGCGTTTTCTTTTTTCTTTTTTTTTTTAAAAATTTTTTTCAAATATTTTTTAAAATAAAAAAATAAATTACTTCATTAATAATCATTTTTTTAATAATCAAGAAAAATAAAATAAAAGATCTAAACAGTAATTTTGAAAGGACTATCATTTTAAAGTCACAATACTAAAGCAGATCGAATAAAAATTTGGGAGCTAATTCAATGTTGCACGTTCATCATTCTAAACCTTTGGACTGCTGCCGTGGCAAAATAGAATTGGAAGAACTGACTATTAAGAGAAGTCTAAATTGAAAACAAATGTGAGAAAAAATAGATGCATTGGTCTAGCTAAATCTCTTAGGTTTGAGATTTATGCTACAGTATTTGTTAACTGCTCGCCAAGTTTGGCGAGGTCCTGTTATGGGATCAAAGCATATTTTATTATTTCTCTTTCCTCTAGTTACTCTTTCCCTCGTTTATTCTCTTTCTCCGTCCGAAGCCTCCCCATTTCCTCTTTCTCTTCTTTCTCTCTCCAGACTCCATTTCTCTTCTTCGACCCAGCCAATCTGCCTTATCTCCGTCATTCTTTTCTTCTTCAACCCGCAAGACCCATTCTCACTATCTCACTCTTCTTCAGCCCCATTCTCGCATACGTGCCTTGCTCTTCTTCAACCCAGAAGCATCCCCTTCTCTCCAGTGGTTGTCTTCTTTGCCGTCGTCTAGTTTTTCTCAACCGTAAGTCTCTCTATCTCGCTCTTCTCTCCCTCCTCTATGTGCATTCTTTGTGCCGTTGTCTTCCTCACTCTTCTCTCCCACTTCTCCGATTCTCATTTTCTGGTTTATTGAGTGATTAAATCACCATGTGTTTTGCGATTCTAATGTTGAATACTGGTATCGTTCTCGATTATCACAGGCAAATTGATTCTCCCTTTGTTGTCTCCAACTCAAAAGACTTAGGGTTCCATTTCCCCTCTCAACTGTTACAGTAAGCATTTTTCGTGCTATCGATATATACAATCATTTCTAACTCTCGTTTTTAGATGAATGTAGATTGTGTAATTGTTTTGGAAATTTTTTTTTTAATTCTAGGAGCTTTGCTTTTTAAGTTTTGGTTGATGGAAGAATTCAGCTTGTTGCAGTTGATTAATTTATTTCTATACATCATGCTCTCCTCTCTGCTTTGTTTGTTGTTCTATACTCTACTTTCTTCAGTTTTCGTTTTGACTTTGGCTATATTCAAGTATTGTTTCAAAGCTTAAAGATCTATCACTAAATTTATGTAGTTAATTTTTATATAAATCAAACTAGAGTGAAGGGATGATTAAACTAGTTTGTTAATTCTTTATCATAGATGGTTAAAATTGATCTGATCTACGATGGACATAGATTTGGGAATTGAGATGTAGGAAACTTTGTGATGCATTTTTCTACTGTTTATGATGTTTTCTTCCTTCATGCAATGTTTAATCAATTGCATAAAAAAATCCAATTAATTTGCAAAAATAAAGTATCGAGCTATTTACAATTAAAATATCAAATCACTAAGTTGTAAGCATATTACAAACAGAGTAGAAATCTTAAAGATGGCATCAGAGTTGTTGATGAAGCCTTAAAGAATAGAGCTACAAGCTGCTTGTTTTTTTCTTCAAGTTGCTTCATGTTTGCTTTGTTCTGCTTGTCAGTGTGAGTCGTGACAATTAGTATTAGAATGTACTGGTTTGTACTGTTTTTAGTGAAAATAGAGTTCTAGTACACTCTTATGAAATGTTGATACTGAAATGTAATGTGAATCTATTGCTGGTTTATGAGTTGGTGGTTTATTGAAATGTTGATACTGAAATGTAATGACTAAATCAGCAATGAATCTACTAAAATGTGGCATGACTTGGTTTATGAGTTGGGTAGAATCTTGTTGGTTTATGACCTGGTTTGTGGTAGTGAATTTACTTTTTTTTTTTTAAATGATTTGTTCTAGTATGGATGCAGATCTTGGTTTTTCTGTGCAACTCATTTGTTCATTGCCCTGATGTGGGGTCCTATGGGAATGGCTACATTCTTAGTTTTCATAGAAAAATTTAAGCTACTAGTTTATAATGAAAAATAGGAGTGCTAGGAGCATGGGAGGCATATCTGTGATTGAAAAATCTCAAACCTACCCTTCCGAAGAATCCTAAAACCCCTCAGGATTAGTTTTGGTGATGGCTCTCAAGTAATAATTCATATTACTACTTGGTCCATCTTTGTTGGTTTTATTTTATTTTACATGTTGTTAATCCATCTACTTTTAAGCCAGTAGTTGATATTGGCTTGTTCTTTACGACTTTCATCATTCATTTGCTTTTTCCTTCTATGTTTGGGCATGCTGAGCTAAATGCATTGTTTTGAACCTGCTATAGAACTTGCTTCTATGTTTGGTATTGAACTTGCTGAAATTATTTGGGTACATCTACTACAGTGTAAAACTGCTACTAAAATGTAACGAAATGTACTACTACTAAAATGTACTAATTTTCATTTGTTGAAATGTAATGCAGCTTGGCCTTTGTTGGGTGATACTGAATGTTAATAGATTTTGGGATTCGGCTTGGAATGGATTTTGGAATGTTGCTAAAATTTACTGCTATTTTCATTTGCTGAAATGTACTGCAGCTTGGCCTTTGTTGGGTGATATTGAATGTTGGTGGGTTTTGGGATGCAGCTTGGCTGAAATATATTTTGGAATGTTGATGAAATGTACTGCTATTTTTATTTGTTGAATGTACTGCAACTTTAATTGTTTTTTAATTAAAGTCCTTTAATTATTGTTTTTTAATTAATTCGATTTTTAATTAATCCAATTTTTTAATTAAACAAATTTCAACTTTAGCGTAAGATAGAATTTGTTTAATCGTATCTAACAAAGGAATGTTAATTTCACTTATTTTAAAATATCAAGAATATCAACATTTTGAACCAATTTATGAGAATGTTGCAACCTTTGGGGAAAAGGGGCAGGTATTGGGGCTTTTACAGGCATATCTAGCTTAATATTGTCAAGTTCACCATCACTCTTAAAATTTGAAGAATTGTTGGTTTCATTAACTTTTATTGAAATACTTTTATCAATTGTTTTTCCATTGCGTAGAGTGGTAATGGACTTGGTATATTCAAATTTTGAATCAGAAGAATTTGAATTTCTTACCTCAAATTTCCCTTTGGGATTCGGCTGAGGTTGAGCAGGAAACTTACCATTTTCTTGAGCGTGTAATGCGGAGGTCAAGTTGCTAATAGAACTTCTCATCTCATTAATGCCTGCATTGTCAGAGTGTTAATATTGGCTTGCCCCTGCATAAAAGTTTGTAATGTCTCTTCAATGGTTTTCTTATGTGGAGGCACATTAGGAGTAGAAGCAGAAGGCCCTTGAGAATTTTGATTTGAACTGGACTCGTTCCTCTAACTAAAGTTGGGGTGATTTCTTCATCCATGATTATATGTTTCCGAATAAGGGAAGAAAATTGTCCTTTATAAGAATTTATGACATTTGTTTGTTCGTGCAACACCTCTTTAAAAGTGCGGATTGTTGGACAATCCTAGATTAGGTGTCCACTAATCTCACATATGCCACAATTCTCTTCTTATTTTTTAATGGCCTTAGCCAAATTTACCTTCCTAAGTTCCATGGCCTTGACTTTTCTTGTTAAACTTGTTATCCTGACATTCACATCATCATTTCCTTTAAGGACATACATACTCTTTTGAGATATGACATTAAATTTGGGCTTATTTGACCAATCAGAACGATTTGTGTTGTTTCAAGATTGGGCATTTTCAGCCAATTGGTCAAAATAGTCCCAAGCATCATAATGATCTTTATTTAAAAATTCACCATTACACATCATTTCTACAAACTGACGCATTTGAAATGTTAAATCTTCATAGAAAAAACTAATGGTGCGCCAAGTCTCATAGCCATAATGTGGGTAAATTAGCAATAATTCTTTAAAACACTCCCAATACTGAAAAAATGTTTCATTTTCTTTTTGAGAAAAATTCATAATGTTTTTGTGAAAAGTGTTGGTCCTGTGAGTAGGAAAAAGCTTTTTCAAAAATTCTTTTTACATTTCTTGTCATGTGCCAATAGATCTTAATTTCAAGGAATTCATCCAATTTTTAAATTTTTCTTTCAAAGAGAATGTAAATAACTTTAATCTAATAAAATCATCATTGACAGTTTGGTTTTGTAAAGTTGCACAACCCTCTTCAAATTCTTTTAAATGCAAATAAGGACTTTCTGAGTTTAAGCCATGTAACTTGAGAAATAATTAAATTACTCCTGATTTTAAATCAAAATTCCCCATATTCGTAGGAAAAATCATGCAAGATGGAGTACTTATCCTCGTTGGTTGCAAATACTCACGCAGAGTTCTCATTGGTAGATTATTTTGTGCCTCCTCATTTTCGAGTTCATCATGAACACTATATTGTCAGCCATGTATTAGAATGAGAATTTTTGGAATCACTAGACAACCTATCAACAATTCTTTTAAAACAATTTCCTCTTTCCTTAATCTACCAGTTTGATCACGTTGCCACGAGATCATTCATCATAGAGGCTCAAGACATTAAAAAATAAAAGGTATGGACAAGTCTCAAAATTAATTAATGCATGCACCACCTAAAGTCTTCTATTTTAAAATTTAAATGCAAAACAAGCAAGAAAATAAAAAAGGAATGGAACGAGATCACCAAATGTTATGAATAAAGCAATGCTACTCGATCCATTTCTTGACAAAATAACAAAAATTGTACCTGCAAAGAAATAAGAAAAAGTTAGCAAAAGATTACTATAATTTTTTTCTTTTCTAAAAAAAAAAAATCTTAACACACGTTGTAATCCCCGGCAATAGCGCCAAAAACTTGTTGCGCCAAACTTTTGATTCAAACTAGTGAACCAAAGGTTTTGTGCAGTTTTACCTGCAAGTATACAGGTATTGTAGTACCTAACAGAGTCAAATCTACAAGGATTGACTTATGTGATAAAGAAAATAACTCAAACAATGAAAATAAATTACTAAAATGAACGTCCAATCGAATAGAAAAGAAAATTACTGAGATGAAGATTTTTAAAGCAATAGAATAAAACTAAAATGATAAAATAAATCGATATGGAGAATGACTAAGGTTTCGAGGATCTGTCTAATAATTTAGAATATCGTTTCCGATCGATTTACTTCAATTAAACTAGAATAATGATTTCGTTTAATTGGAGGATTTAGCATTTAAGGTCAAGAAAAATAGTCACTAATGATTAAGCATGAACGATTGATGGTTAAAACATTTACAAACTCATTTGAATATCACAGGGATTTTTTCAAGCATTCAATGTATTTAGAAATCACAATGAATCAAGATAAATATATAGATAATCAAAGTATCTAAAAATATAACCATTCAACCGATCAAACTCATGATATAAATTCTAATGTTGATATGAAAACAATGTTTAAATCATTAGATTTTACCTCTAACTTTAGTACAAAAATTTAACCAACCATGTTCACCACAAGAGTCATGGAAATCAAATAAATATTCTTCATTTGGAAATTTAATCAGCATATGTCCAGCCAAACCAAATTTTCTCTCCAGCTGCTGGGCTTCACGTCCTCTAAGTTTTTTTTTCCTCTCTCAAGTCTTTTTCTCCAAAACCTACTGCGTGACCTCCCGTAAGTCCCCAAAATGAAAATGAAAATCCCCCTCAAGTGCCTAGCTTCTCTCCTTCTCTCACTTTTTAAACACCAAGCCAGCATCCCAATGTCCTCTGTTTTTCTTCTCACCGAGAAAAATAAAAACCAGAAGCTCTTTTTGTGCCATGAACCCAGCTTCAGGCCAAAAATTGCTCTACCTCTCCCTCTTCACGTTCCCACGTTTTCCTTTCATCAAAACACAGCTCTGTTGCTTTTCATCCAAAAAATATGTTGCTGCAGTTACCCACTACGGTCCAGCGTCCTTCAAGGCTCCTGCAAAATATGTTTTTCTCTTTTGCTTTGTTAATCTTCTCGTAAAAGAAAAGCAAAGAAAGGACTTCTTTTCGTTATTTAATGCATAGGGTCCGTATGATTTCAATTCTCTTCTCTTGGTCGTCTTCATGGTTTTCAATTGGTGGTCCCATGTACTTTTCTCAATCTCTCAAGTCTTCCATGTTCCGTTTCTACGGTTTTAGAAATGTCATCCATGCTGTGTACAAAGCTTCCGTATGCATATCCAGTAATTATTTTCCTCTGAAAAGCTATAAAAGACAAATAATGACTCAATATTTTAAACTCACAAACACATAAAAGAAATAACAAGCAAAGAAATATAAAATCAAAAATAAAAAGAAAGAATAGAATATCAAAAATATTTTGTGCATGTGAAGAAATATTGTTCAATTAAATTACAGGTTATAAAATTAAGCATAAACATGATATTAATCAATTAAAAATCACAACTTGTATTTATGCTTATTAATCATTTTTCCATCTAAAATTAATAATAATGTCATGAAATGATTAAAATATGTTGATTCTAAATATATGAAATATGCAATATTTCAGCTCAATAAATTATTATATGTCACATGAGAAAATGGCAAATTTGGATTTGAAAGGAACTTGGAGCTCTTAAGATTTTTTATATAATTCTTAAAAATATTTACAATGTTAGATGTTATTTTTGTCAAAAGAATTATCTTTGGTACCTTTATTAATAGAAAATCTTTATAAATTATTACTAAAAGCTAATTCAAAACTCCTAACAAGTCCATCTAAAAGAAATAATTAATTGATAAGAATATTAATTCAAATGACTCATAAAAACAATGCAACTCACAAACGACAATGCAACTAAGTTAAGAAACTTAAAGTAATAATTATTGTGAATGCTATATAAAATTGGACTTCATAGTAGTTAATTAGACAAATTTTCAGCATATTCAGACTTTTCTTGACTAGGAGGAACAATGTCAACTCACATAATTTTTTCATCAGGTAGCCAATTCACATAGGAGGAACAATGTCACTAAGAAGGAACTGCTCCCGTCTTCACGTTCCCACGTTTTCCTTTCATCAAAACACAGCTTTGCTGCTTTTCATCCAAAAAATATGCTGCTGCAGTTACCCACTTTGGTCCAGCGTCCTTCAAGGCTCCTGCAGAGTATGCTTTTCTCTTTTGCTTGGTTGACCTTCTCGTAAAATAAAGCAAAGAAATGACTTCTTTTCTTTATTTAATGCATAGGGTTGCGTATGGATTTCAATTCTCTTCTCTTAGTCGTCTTCATGGTTTTCAATTGGTGATCCCATGTACTTTTCTCAATCTCCTAAGTCTTCCGTGTTCCTTTTCTACGGTTTTAGAAATGTCATCCATGCTGCGTACAAATTTTCCGTATGCGTGTTCAGGAATTATTTTCCTTTGGAAAGCTATAAAAGACAAAGAATGACTCAATATTTTAAACGCACAAACACATAAAAGAAATAACAAGCAAAGAAATATAAAATAAAAAATAAAAAGAAAGAATAGAATATCAAAAATATTTTGTGCATGTGAAGAAATATTATTCAATTAAATTACAGGTTATAAAATTAAGCATAAACATGATATTAATAAATTAAAAATCACAACTTTTATTTATACTTATTAATAATTTTTCCATCTAAAACCAATAATAATGTCATGAAATGATTAAAATATATTGGTTCTAAATGTATGAAATATGCAATATTTCAACTCAATCAATTATCATATGTCACATAAGAAAATGGCAAATTGGGATTTTAAAGGAACCTGGAGCTCTTAAGATTTTTTATATAATTCTTAAAAATATCTACAATATTAGACGTTATTTTTGTCAAAAGAATTATCTTCCATTTCCTTAGTAATGGAAAATCTTTATAAATTATTACTAAAAGCTAATTCAAAACTCCTAACAAGTCCATCCAAAAGAAATAATTAATTGATAAGAATATTAATTCAAATGACTCATAAAAACAATGCAACTCACAAATGACAATGCAACTAAGTTAAGAAACTTAAAATAATAATTATTGTGAATGCTATATAAAATTAGACTTCATAGTAGTTAATTAGACAATTTCTCAGCATATTTGGACTTTTCTTGACTAGGAGGAACAATGTCAACTCACATAGTTTTTTCATTAGGTAGCCAACTCACATAGGAGGAACAATGTCACCAAGACCTTGATCATAGATGGCCTTGTTTTTTTAGACCAATTAGTGATCAAGGATCACACTACTAAACATTTTGTAGAGTCGTTTTTTGAACCAAATGATTGGAGGCCTAGACTAGATGGTCTATTTTTGAGGCAATTGATCAGACAAGTATGGTTTGCCTTGAGAGACCTTTTGAAGAGGAAGATATACATCAAGTAGATAGAAAAATGAATAGAGACAAAGCTCCGAACCTTGATGGTTTTACTATGGCATCTTTCACTTTTGGTAAGTTTGAGAAGAGTTTTAATTCTACATTCATTGCATTTGTTTCCAAAAAGGTTGGTACAATGAAGGTGAATGATTTCTGTCCTATCAGTTTTGTGAGTAGTATTTACAAGATAATTTCAAAAGTTACTGCTAATAAGATGAGCTTAGTCATGGATAGAATCATTTCTAAGTCTCAAAATGCATTTATAAGAAGACGACAAATATTGGATTCGGTGCTTGGACAGCATGATTAAG
Source organism: Carya cathayensis (assembly GCA_011037825.1). Lineage (NCBI taxonomy): Eukaryota > Viridiplantae > Streptophyta > Magnoliopsida > Fagales > Juglandaceae > Carya > Carya cathayensis. The sequence continues at coordinate 1,420,748 of QGSO01000252.1, read as the reverse complement.
TCAGGAGTTCTGGGTATTTTTTGTAAATTAGACAGGGAGAAGGCTTATAATCATGTTAATTAGAAATTCATATTTTACTTGTTGAGGAGATGTAGTTTTAGGGAGAGATGGTGGTTGTAGATGATGCATTGTTTGTCAATGGTTTGATTATCAATTTTGGTGAATGGTGACCCTATAGGATACTTTAACAGTTCATGGGAGTTGCAACAAGGCAATCCATTATCACCCCTCTTATTGTTATTGTCATGAAAGTTCTTAGTAGAATGTTGTCGGCTTCAGTTGAGTGTGGTTTTTTCTTAGGTTATTTGGTGGGGGATACTAACCATGGCTCTACCATTATTTTAGATATTTTGTTTGTAGATGATAAACTGTTATTTTGTGAGGTAGACCAAGGTCCTATCTAATCTTTGAGGACTATTTTTCAAGTCTTCTCACATATTTCCTCTCCCAGCTAGTGTTGCCTTGCGGAATGAGAATATCCAATGAGATTTTCTGTTGGGTAGACTCAGTGAGGAGTTTAAGTTTTATTTAGTTGGTTGGGACAATATGTGCTCTCCAATGAGGGGTGGCAGGTTGAGGGTTCGCAATTTAGAGTCTTTCAACAAGGCTCTTTAATGGAAATGACTATAGAAATATAATTATGAGAAAGAAGCATTATGGAAGGTGGTGGGAGCATAAGGGGGTTGGATACATATCGGGAAAGGTTGGGGGTCCTTCTTTAGCCACACTAGGTTGAGTATGGGGGATGATAATAGAATAAGTTTTTGGCACGATGTTTGGGTTGGAGATACTACTCTTAAGGATGCTTATCACTTTATTTTTAGAATTGCATGGGAACATGATGTTTTGGTGGTTGATTTGAGGGAAAATACTAATGGCTCACGATAGTGGAATGTCGGTTTCATTAGAGAGGCACATGATTGGGAGAGGTTGGTGTCTTTGTTGAATTCTTTAACTTGTTATACACCTAAAAGACTTTTGGACGTAGATCTTAACGCCTAATCACGTATATTCGTTATCTTCATATCTTTAATTATACTTCTTCACTTTATTTCCATCTCAAGCCATGGATGAGCATCTAGAGTATTGAGCCACTATTTGATGGTTTGAAACCAACCACTTTTATAGTTTGCTAATAATTTTTTTTAATCTATTGTTTCATTTATTTTTTTGTTTTAGCAATGTGTGTGTATATATATATTATTTTATGACATGTTCTCTTAATTCTTAAAAATTATTTTGGCCTTTTTAAAAATAATTCTTTCGATTTTTAAAATGATTTTATATTATTTATTACTGAAATTATCCAAATGTCCCTACATCGTAATACAATGTTCTACAAATTCACTCAACAAATTTGTTAGTCGATAATCATGTAATTATTTAATAACCAAACAAAAACTTAAAACAAATTAATTGCATAACTTCAAGATTGCTAATGAAGGGAAATCACTTAAAGAACTCTTTAAAGGTAAAATCCTACGAGGTAGCCAAATCCAGAAAAGTCAATTTTATTATTTTAAAGTCAAGTATAAATAAGTCTCAATTATAAAACCTTTATCAATTGACTCTCTTACTTGACACGACAAACGACTCATTTGTCTCTACCGCAGTAACAGCTAGAACCTCTGGCGATTTTCAAATATTGACTTTTCTTTTGAAACTCTAGTGGTTGAATCACGATCACACTAGTTCAATCTTGGATCAGGATCATGCTATTTGAGAGAAACAATATGAAAATTCCCTCATCAAAACAAGTACTAGAAAGTGCTCTAAAAAAATTCTCCAGAACTAAATCTCTACATATCCTAACTAGTAGCACAGTTCAAATATATTTCTAGAAGCAGTTTCCAGGTCACAGTGAAACTCTATTGACAAATTCTGCTGACAATTTGCTTGCGCTTGATACTTAACTTCTTAGCATTAGCAGTTTCACATTTAAACTCTTCTTTGGATAAAATTTATATCTTGGAATTCGACTTCTACACTTTTAACTTATCTAAAACACTTTTTAACAACCTCTAGATATAATCAAAATAATTTTAGATAAAATGATAGTGTTTTACATCCATCCAAATTACAAAACCCAACATAAGATGACATCTATTATCTTAGTCACCTAATCATGTCTAAACTTATCAACTTAATCACCTAGTCCTAGCCAAACTCTGGCATTTACAATCTCTCCCTTTGGCAGATTGGTGACAAAATCAAATTTTGATGATGTAATATAGACATGTTAAACCACAACTAGCAGATCAAGAAACCAAATAGAAAATCAAGATAATAATAATGAAACAAAACTACTGACATAGAGCATTGACTAAAATTAGTTTCATCAACATCACAAGTTTAAAATAATATAAGTATAACAATGTTCTAGTCCACCATTAAAACATGTTTAGCAAAAATAAACTTGAATGAAATCAACCACAGAGTAAAAGTTTAAAGTAATTTTTGCAAATTAGCTTAAAATTAAAAATTTAGTTCTTAGTTCTCTCCCTCAATATTAAATTATCTTAAACAGAACAACAAAATATTCATTCAACTCTCCATCAGCAACACACTTACTCCAACTCCCCCTAAATTCCACAATACAAAAAAAATAAAATAAAATAAAATAAAAATAAAAATCAATCTACTCCCCCTCATATATGCTCCTCCAACGATCCTCTAACTCTTCCTTTTTGTTACTAATTTGACAAGGTTTAAACCTTCTCATTATCAAAATCATACCCATACTGACTAACGTGTGAGAATATGAGAATAAAACTCTTGAGAAGATTCTCCCACAACTATGAAAAACCTTAACTCTACAATCCAATGAGAGAGTAAAATGATTAATGAGCATGAATGCATGTAAACTAGTTGACAAAAGGCTGAAAAACTTTAGTTGAGACAAAACATCAATGTGATGACCCGCTTTTACGTGTATTTTCACTAAAGGAATATTTTAATTTAATTAATATTATAGTGCTTTTATTTTAAATTATCGGATTTTAATTGGATTTTATTGGCTGTTGAATTTAAATTGCTGTTTAAATTTATTTTAGCATGTTTTCGGATTTAAAATTTAATAGTTGGTTTTTACTAGTTATTTATTTTATTTTAGCTTAACGATGTGTTTAAAATATTTTCTTGGTTTTTATTTATTTATTTGATGTGGTGTTTAATTTATTTTTAGTCGTTTTATATTTTTATATCGTTTTCGGCGGATCAGTTTCTGGATCCCGGAAGTGAAGTTTGGACTTCATTTCTTTTCCCTTCTTTTCTTTTTCTCTTTTTCTTTTTCCTTCTTTTCCTTCTTTCTTTCCTTTATTTTCTTCTTTCCCGTGCCCTTGCGTCGTCCAGCTCTCTCTCCCCTGCACTTTGCCTTCCCGCGCAGCCACCTTTGGCCAGCCGTATCTCCGCCGTCCGGTGGAGGTGTCGTACTGAGATTTATGTTAACTTACTGAGATTTGTAATCAAATCTCACTGTGGTAGTCCCAACTACCATTCCCCCCGAATGGTAGATCTTGTTACAGGACCAGAAGGAGAATTGGAATCTGACCAACTGAATACGGTCATCTAGGCTACGGTGCGATGTTGATGATGGTATAGTATTTAACTTAGGTTAATACTTGTACTTTTGGAGTTGTATCTCAAGTATTCTTTTGATCACAACCATTTTGGACTAGTGTGGTGATCACGGCTTTTTAGTATGCCTTTATGTATGAAATATGTTTCAAGTATTTGGGATATTTTTAGTTTGGTGCATAGTATTGCTAAAGAAAAAAATTATCCGCTGCGAATATTGCATAATGCTAGATGCATGTTAGGAACATTGCATCTTATATGTCATGAACGGGGGCAGGTAACCTTGTGTTGCATGTC
>QGSO01000252.1:1326839-1415078 GCA_011037825.1 Carya cathayensis | reverse complement strand
TTATGTTACTTATAATGCGTGGGGCCACAACAACTGTGGAGTACGTATTATATTTATGTTACTTATAATGCGTGGGGCCACAACAACTGTGGAGTACGTATTATATTTTATGTTACAAGAAGTATGGGGCCACAACAACTGTGGAGCATACACTACATGAGACACAGCAATTGTGACATGTAGAATACGTGGGGCCACAACAACTGTGGAGTACGTATTATGTTTTATGTTACTTATAATGCGTGGGGCCACAACAACTGTGGAGTACGTATTATATTTTATGTTACATGAAGTATGGGGCCACAACAACTGTGGAGCATACACTACATGAGACACAGCAATTGTGACATGTAGAATACGTGGGGCCACAACAACTGTGGAGTACGTATTATGTTTTATGTTACTTGAATACGTGGGGCCACAACAATTGTGGAGTACGTATTAACGCATGTTATTAATCAAGACAATTGAATAATATTCCAAGTTTATGTTAAGTCAAGTTTCAGATCAAGTTCATGTTATATTATGCTCACGTACATGTTATGTTCATGTTCATGTTATGTTCCAAGTTCATGTTCACATCATGTTATGTTCACGTTTATGATATGTTCAAGCTCACGTTCATGCTATGTTATGTTCATGTCCATGTTATGTTTCACGTTCATGTTATGTTGATTGTTCATGTTATGTGTTAAGCTTAAGTTCATGCCATGTTAAGTCAAGTTCAGTTTACGTTTCAGTTCTGGTTAAATCATGCTATATGTCAAGTTATACTATGTTTATGTATGACTATAATTATGCATTTATGCTTTTACTGCCATGCATGCATTTTTAACCTGTGTATAAGTTTTATGTTAACTTACTGAGATTTGTAATCAAATCTCACTGTGGTAGTCCCAACTACCATTCCCCCCGAATGGTAGATCTTGTTACAGGACCCAAAGGAGAATTGGAATCTGACCAACTGAATACGGTCGACTAGGCCACGGTGCGATGTTGATGATGGTATAGTATTTAACTTAGGTTAATACTTGTACTTTTGGAGTTGTATCTCAAGTATTCTTTTGATCATAACCATTTTAGACTAGTGTGGTGATCACGGCTTTTTAGTATGCCTTTATGTATGAAATATGTTTCAAGTATTTGGGATATTTTTAGTTTGGTGCATAGTATTGCTAAAGAAAAAAAATTAACCGCTGCGAATATTGCATAATGCTAGATGCATGTTAGGAACATTGCATCTTATATGTCATGAACGGGGGCAGGTAACCTTATGTTGCATGTCTCGACGCTTCAAATGTCCGTTCAATCCCAAGCGGAATTTGGGGGCGTCACATGAACAATAAACTTTATACTGTAAAATCTCAAATATTCATACAAACCTAATAATACAATTCGTTTATCAAAATTCGACCCGAAAGTGCCCATAAAAACATAGTTTAGACATGCATTTCATCCAACTAAGTCTAATGGCATAAATCATTATGTATTCTAACACTTCTAACTACCTCAAGTAAAAAATAATTGCGTTTCTAGCACCATAGTGAGTGATAACACTAACTATACTGAAAAACTAAAACCTACGCGATTAGTCGATTTGTAAAAACTTACGGGGTTTTTATGATATTACTAAAGTCTATAGAAATGCACCATTGAATTTTTAACGGGTTGTTACAGTTCCGACACTAGGAGAGACTCAAAAAACTAATGTTATTAGTAGAAATGAAATTTAAATAACAAGTTTAAGGGAGAAAACACCAGGGTAATGAAGCCGCCGTTTTCGATTCCCGCTTGTTTGAGATTGTTTGTTGTTTTTTTACAGTTTGGTTTCCAAACTCATCTCAACTCATCTTATCTAATTATTACAATTTTCTCAAATTTCAACACAAAATATAATAAACAATTCAATCTTTTCAAATCTCAAAATAATAATAATATTAGAAAATAATATTCTAACAATATTTTATTCAACTTTTAACTTTCATCTTAACTTAACTCAACTCAACCCAACATCCAAACGCAGTCTTAACTGCGACTCTTGATGTAACGCCCGTCTTTGTGGTGGGTCCTTTATAAAATGATTTTTATAAAAATAGACGGGAATTAGAGTTTCTTTTGAAAATTTCTTTTCCTTTCATGCCAGGATACAAAAGACTCCATATTTATAAATAAAACTTGTTTTCTTACTTAAAAAGATTACAGTGAAAAATATTAAATTTCATAATTAAAGTTTCTTCTACAAAATATCTTCTCTAGGCTTTCGTGCTCCTCCTGACACGTCATGCTCATCTTGTCCTTGAGAGGGCACACATAAAAACTAAAACGAGTCGATGACTCGTAAGTATTACTTTATACAGTTAAAATATAATAACAGAGGTTTTCAGTTATGTAATCATCACTCCGTACATATCATATACATAGCATGCATAGACATTCTGTTCGTTTTAAAACGTTGCGAGGTGGAGTTTTTCTTTTTAAACATGCTTTCTTCTTGTAAAACAGTTCCCTATGCGTCGCTGCCTTAATTTCTTAAAGAGTCTTTTCATGCATATATCTTTTCTTACATACATTCATGCATACGTCTTTTCATACATACATGCATTTTTTCTTAAAATGCATACATTCTTTCTTATCGCTTTCACTGGTCGTTGCACACTGTTGCGTCCCGTGTGCTGGGGTTAGCGGTCTTTTAGATCTGATTCCGCCCTTAGCCATGGGTTGGGAATTTATTCCGTTAGGGTGCAGCACTGGGTGCACTATTAGTCCTACTTACCCAGCATTGCAATCTACCCAGTTCATTCATTTTGTACCTTTTTCATTTCAGTTCATATGGTCGTTACGTATCTTCACACATCATGCATTCAGTTCATTCCTTCATTTACAGTCATTTCGTTCCTTTTCAGTCCTTACAGTCTAGTTCTTATAGTGCTTTACAGTTCTTTACAATTCTTTTCATTCATAAAGTCATTTAAAAAAATAGTTTTCTTTCTTTTTGTAAAAGTCATTTTAAAAGCAGTTTTCTTTGATTTGCATCGTTTGAAAACAGTTCGTGCATCTTTTAAAGCTTCGATTCGTTTCCTTTCGTGAACATACAAACAATACGTACCACTTATAGCATCCATCCACATGCATACACATACATACTTTGGGTGCATGAAAAGAGGCTGCCAAGGAAGGCTGTTACTTATTTATACTTGAAAACTTATGCTTGGTTTTCTTTTTTGTAAAGTGTGTTTCGTAGAGAAAATCTTTCATTTTCGTTTTAAAGAAAAGCATTCCGTTTTCATCTTCGTTTATTTAAAGAAAACTTTAGAAGAGTATGAACGCAATACTTACCTGGACTTCATGCCATACTCATCCATGCAGTCTATTCATGTGCGTGTCAAATGACAACCTACATACATACACATAACCTTACGTCATCATCTATCTAATGCATAAGCAACTATATTAAAAATAGAACTATGCTTCACTTGGAAAACTTTTCATTCATCCCTGGGCTCTTGCGTGCCATTTTCTATGCTAAAACTTTGGGAGTTTTATTTCTTAAAGTGAACCTTTGTGATTCACCTTAGGGTTAAGACAGTAGGACCTTTGTCTTAGTCCTCTATCAGTCACATTCCGATGCATGACTCAGACTGACTAAGTCATGCATCCCAATCCTAGACAACATACTCAATACTACCTTTATGCTTCCTAGCCCATACTCAATCCTCATCCCCATGTATATAAGCTACATGACTTTAAGCTGACTCTGAAGCTTAAATATTGTGCAACCATGCTGAGGACAGATTATCCATTACATACGGTAAGCCTGTCTAGCACACGTGTCTCGCCAGAGGCACATGTACCTTGTCCCTCTTATCACCTAAGACCAACTTATAATTCCTATAAATTTCCGCTTATATAAACAAGCTGCATACTTCGATACCAACTTGCTCAGACCCGGTCGATAGGATTCTTCCTACTTCCTGGCCTTGTACAAGTTTATCCTGACACTTAACCAGAGGACTGCATCCACAATGCACCTTTGTTACTTCACGTAGCTCGAGACTAATCCCGAGTTACAGCACGACGCCTGTCGTGCTTTCGCTGCACTAATCTGATACATTTCTACCACTTTACACATACTCTGAGTCATAAGTCAACCACAAGGTGACGCCGGTCACCTCGGACTACAGGCCACGTCATAGCTATTTTGGGACACCTTTACACAGTTTCCTATACTGCTCACACATTCTACGCTTCTCAGCTACGCCATCCAACCATTCGTGACACGCTGTTCGGTGTATCACGACATAGCCCAGAGTACACTTACGTGAACTCTCTTCCATCCACACTTTGACACACATCACTACAATGCATGTCTCACGGTGTATCGCTACATAACACAGAGCACTCATCCCGTGTACTCTCTTCACTCTACACCACACGTCACTACGACAAATGTCACACAGTGCGTCGCTGCACTACATGGAGTACACTCCAAGTGTACTCCCTTCACACATCATGCCGCATCACAACTACGGCATACACCTCATGCCCATACTCACAACACAGTCTACAATACTACACAGTTATGCCCAACATTTCGTTACACAGCCACACTTCACTTCACAACTACGCAATGAACTCCACAATTACTAACAACACAGTCTACAGTCCAACCAACCAACTAATATTTACATAAATAACGAGAGATAAATGGTTATACTATCGATGAGATAACCAGTACGTCGCTTGCTGCCCGTCACGATAAAGGCGTCGGAGGAGTTGTACTTGGCGGTTAACACTGCATACAATGACTGTTAGCCATATACAGTGGCTGTCCACCACGTAAAGTGGTAGTTTGAGCTTGGGAATAGCTAGGCGTGATCTTGTAAAGGCTCAATGTGACCTCGTAGTGGTATGAGGTGGTGGAGCAAGGTGGCATCATGGTGTGAACAATGCATTCGAGAGAGAGTGAGGGTGCCTGAGGTGGAGGAAGGCTATGGAATTTCGTGGGAAGCTAGGGGGAGGTAGAGGGAGGTTGGTGGAAGTGCTTGGTGGTAGAATAGGTGGAGCACGGCAGCGCTAGGGCCATCGGTGGTGGTGAAGCCGTGTAGGAGACCCATTTATGGGCTGTGTTGTTTGTGTGCCATGGGAAGGGAGAGAGAAGGTGGGTTTGGTGGGGGTTGGTCACTGGTGAAGGGGGAGGTTGCTGGTGAGGTGTGACGACCTGAGCTCTCGTGTACGGTGGTGCATGGGGTGAAACTTGTGTGGTTTGGCCATGACTTCATGAGGGGCAATCTAAGGGAGGAGAGGGAGCTGGAGGAAGAGGAGGCTATGGAGGGGAAGCCCATGAGGTGTTGAAGCTGTTGGTGGCGATCGGTGGCCATGTTGGCTGCGGTAGGAGCTGATAAATGGGTTTCCATACCCATTTAGTTAAAGGGAGGAGGAGAGAGAATGAGTTGTCAGTGGGATTCACTAACAGTGGGGATGGGCTGGCCGGCGAGAGGAGGAGCTGCAGGTGGTAAAGGTGGAGCTGGGCGGCTAGTGGTGGCGTTGGCTGGGAGGAAGAGAACCGCATGGTGAGAGAGAGAGAAGAAAGACGTCGGGCTAGGAGAGAGGGATAGGAGAGGGAAAGAGGAAAGGAGAAGTGAGGAGAAAAAGAGAGGGGTTTGTGTATTTAATCCAAGCCCTTTGTTTCGGGATCTTCAAAACTATTTAACGATGAGTTTAAACACTGATTTGAAAATGTGTAAGTGTTTTATTTAAAATAAAATACTGAGAGGAATTAAGATAGAATACTATTTTATAAATAAAAGTTTATAAAATAATAGTCCTTCATCATTATTTAAAATGATAAAGTCTCGTTAATTATTCAAAGAGGATAAAACCATTTAAATTAATTTAGAGTTTTCAATGTAAAGTTAAATCTCGTAATATTTTTAAATGACTAAAATATTTAATTTAAATAATTATTCACAATTATAATATTTTTAGAGCTCATCAAAATATTATAATTGTGTTACTTCAAAAGCAAGTTTAGTCTAATAACATTGGAAATATCACATATAAATATTTCCAGAATATTTAAAATATTCGTAAGCTTTAAAATATTTATCTTGCTTTGAAATCCGCTTAATATCTTTTAAATCATGCAATCGAAGCTCGACGCATAAAACGAGGCTCGTAATTAAAGAAGAAAGAAGGAGTGAGTTATCACACTTCATGACCTACACGATCTAAGGAAGTTGTCCACCTTTGAGAATTTTTGTGGACTTAACTGCCTCCAAGCAATTGCTTGCTCATTTATTCTCCTGAGGCTTATAATGTGGGAAAATTAACTTTGTTTTCATGGTGGTGGAGGATCGGGGTCATTGCACAGGACATGCAATGTGTGCACATGAACATGCAACACTTTTTCTTTGCATGGGACATGCAACATTTGGCCGAGGGATATGTAACGATTTGGCAACTAGTGGCCAAGGAAGGTGGGCCCACCATGGTTCGTCAAGGAGGGTGTGCCAGCCACTAGGTGGCTGAGCAATGTGCTTGGATATGGAGGGTGTGCTCGCATCTGGGTGGCTGAGCAACACACTGCGTGGTTGGGGACTGTTATCCCTTATCGTGTGACCAGTGGGAGAAGGTGCCCACTGGCATTTTTTGTTATTAAGGACCACTACCCTTGTGTGGAAGTAGTCGCTGGAGGGCGTTGCGGTCCGTGGGCAAGGGTGGCACTATGTTGGCTGTCTCTATGGACAGGGGCCACTCAGGCGGCAACAGAAACTGCCTGCAGTCCACATGGTGGCCATTGGTAGGTTCATCAAGCTTCCGATGGGCTACCGTGAGCCTCTCGGGTGCATGGCAACATGCATCCCTTAGGCGCGCCATGTTCAGCCCCCAGTGACGGGGGCCAACAGGTCAAAGACGGAAACCTCCAATGGCCTACGTTGAGGTTGTTGATAGGTTCATCTATACTATGCATGCCATGAACAGTTAGGACGTGCATGTATAGCAGGCACTGTGCTTGCCCACCTATGCATGTGCATCTGTACTGTGTATAGTGCACAGTGTTTTGGACTTGGCATTTGGTGCATGGGCACAGTGCATTTGAGTGTACGGTACTCGCCTATGTTCTCGCTTCTCTATTTGCATAGTACACTAAAAGTGCACTAAACACTTGCAGGTCAAGTGGCGAAGGAACTTGGGTTCCTAGCCTTACACGTTTGGTGCATAAAAAGCACTTAGGTGCAAAGTGCACTTAACCACTTAAGCAAGAAAAGGTTCACTCACCCAAGTTTTTGCAATAGTGTTGGTTATAAAAATAAAAATCAAAAGGCTGAGAATACTTATATGGAAAAATTTTATCTGCTAATTTGGAGATTATTTAGCATGTCGAAAAATCATCATTGTCCCACTTCTGATGTAGAAAGTAAATCGCATACCACAGACGGTGCAATATGTTAATGCCAAAAATCGCACAACAAGCTAGAAAGGGAGAAAGAGTCATTTCTGACCCGCTGTGATGATTCGTGCCTCAATTGGTGTGATTTGGAGCCACCGGTGACAGTCCAGTGTGGCTATACAACATTTGTACGTACATTTATGACGGTGAATAGGAGGTAAATGTAGGACAAATAAAAAAGATAGAGATATACAGATTTACGTGGTTTGGTATAATGCTTACGTTCACGGGTTGTTTGAAGGGTAAATTTACTATAATATGATTACTTTACAGACTCTCATTATCTTTCATCCTCGTTGTACAATGGAAGTCCGAAATTTATTTTCTGGAGGAGATCTTCTCTCTGGAGCTCTTGTCGGGAGGTTGGAGAAGCTGAAGAAGAAGTCGAACCCCCAAGTCATCTGGAAGTTCCCTATTTCTTCTGCCTCCTTATTCCTTTACGTCACATTTATTCCTCTTGTATGCCACATCTTTTCTTTTTTCTCTTTACACATTATCTTTCCTTAGCTTTTTGTCCCCTCCTCTCCTCATCTCTTTCTTCCCTCATGATGGACTCCCACAATTGGGTTGGACTTGAAGAGCCATTTTGGGCTTGAGATATTTTATCCCATTCCATTTTCTTATAGATTGTAAAATGAGTTGTATATCAAGTAAAGCTAAATATAAGTTCATGCAAATCATTTTCCTTATAAAAGTAGTTGTAAAATATTATTTTTAAATGAGGTGATATGTATATGTCTAAGGCGTGCAAGTCTTGTCTAAATCGTTTGAAGAAAAAAGATGCATGTAAAAAATAAATAAATAAATGTTTTCAAGTGGATTATATTATCTTCAAAGGGCTTTATAGCTGAACACTTTAGACAAAACTCAACTCATCTCTTCTCAAACCAATCATTAATAGAATCTACTACTTATTTAATCTTTTACAAAAAAGTTAAATTCATTTAAACTTACTTAATACATTTCAATTTAAAAAATTAAACACATCTCAATCAGACATATAAAATGTTATTATTTATAATTCAACTCAATTTATCTCAATATCTAAGCGTGGTCTTAAACTTGCTGAAATACTCTTTTAAAAGAGAGTCAGGCAAAATGCAAAATCAACTTTGCGAATGGTAACAAAAGAAAATTGAGAAAAGATAGTAGATTTTTTACTAAAAAGTTATGTAGAAAAAATGATTAAATAATAGAGTTCATCACATACTCTGGCCCAACAAAAGTGCTAGAACGCACGACGGAGGGCACAAAATGCATGAAATCCATGTCAGTTTCGTGAAAAGTCAATTTTATCCTTGTATAAAACAATCCTTTTGCGCACTAATTCTATTTGGAATTTAGATTGAATTAAGACCAATCTAATTTTAAACTGAGTCTAACATCTAAATATTCAACTATTACTTTTTTATGACTCTTCGAAATACGGTTTTTGTTTCTTTTTGGGATTGTGAAGAAGTGGTCATTTTTAAGGGTGGTTGTTGGATGTGATTTAGAATCTAGGAGCTCGAGTTTCTTCTGGCTTTTCAATTTGGTTTATCTATGTTAAAGTTGTATTACATTGAACTACTTTTCTGAGTTTATTTGATGCTTATCAATAGAGGAATGTTGAGCAAGGGTCCTAAGGGATGCTGATCGTAATGAGGAGATTGGCTGCGAGAAGATGCGAGAAGAAGAGAAGAAAAGTTTTAGAAAGGGGGTCTTATGTACGAGAGAGAGAGAGAGAGAGAGAGAGGAGGGAGAATTTGGAGTTTATTTTGTTGAGTGCTTAGAGTGCCGTACCACTAGGCAAATTTTATTTTTTAATTTTATTATTCATATCTTTTAATATTTTTAAAATATATGTAAAAAATAAGCACTTCTTTAATAGAAAAAAATAAAATTTAAGAAAAAAAAAAATACAGTTAAAATAAAGAGACAAAATATAGAAATATAATAATATTATTAAATAAGATGTGACACATTTATCACTATTATATAATAATTTATTACATATTTTTTTATTAAATAATTATAAATATACTACATCATATATAATAAAATATAAGTTAAATGATACTACAGTCTATAACATTATTTTATTCTTAATTTGTTTTAATCCAAATCAGCATTTATCGTGCGGTGTATTTGCTTCTGTGTAGCATGCCTGCTGGTCCACACGGCCCCCCACCCTCTAAAGTTTAAACTACATAAAGTATCCTATCTAGTAAACACGAGAGCTCTTTCTTCTCCAAACGCACCCGAAACCCTAAAACCTCTAATTCCTATTCTTCCAAAACCCCAATTCCTTCAATCTTTCAATTTCCCATGTAAGTTTTAAAGAAAATATTTTGTGTAATTTATTACGATAGGGCTTCTGTTAGTTTTGTGATTTCTTATGCACTTTGTTGCCTTCTCTCTATGGATTTTTCGTTGCTTAATTGGGTGTTTCTTAGTTTGGAGTTTTCATGGGTTCATTCATTATAACTGTTTATACTCCGCAAAGGCTAGTTTTAAGGAGTGAGTTTCTGGATTGGAGGGCTTGCGAACTTTGGGGGTTCTGGGGTTCTCTCTTTTTGTTATTATTTTCGGTGAGAATAGTTTATTTGTTTTTTCTTTTCGTATATTTTTTCTTGTTCTGCTAAAATTGCAGGAGGATTGATTTTTTAACGGGTATTTTACCCTATATTATTCTTCTTTACGAGGGAGGTCAGCCTCAGACAGTAAGTACTTTATTATAGGATTATATGGAACTTTTGCGATATGCTTGTGGTGGAACCATCATTTTGAATATCAAGAATTTAGCATATTTGGTGATGTGGCTAGTGGCCTTCAAAGGTTTTTGTGTGCACTAGATATGGACGTCATGTCTTGAGACTTATGGCCTCTTTTAAACAAGGGCTCACTTTAAAGACCATCCCTTATTTTCAAAGATTTGGAAAATTCAAAATTTTAATGAATGAGTGATAACTCATGCTAGACTTACTTTCATGTATATATATATATATATTCATGCCCAACTTTAATTTGTTTTTAATGCTAAATACTTCAAAGTTATAATAGGATTAAGATCACATAAGATATTCTTAAACCCTGGGTGTGCCAAATATGACGGAGAATTTTGATACTTTGACTTGATTCTTTCTAATTTAAAATGCTTAATTTTTTTCTTGATTAATTGGCTGTGGTACGGTACAATCATAATATTCTATGCTCTTTTCTCTTGATGATATAAGTGATAAACTGTCTTATTTTACTGTACCCAGCACCACACTAATGGCTGAAGTTGAGGTTGATCAAGGTTTTGGTGAACCAGAGGACGATCAAATTCCTGATCAAGTATCTGATCAAGTATTTGATCAAGTAGTCACTCAGGTTCCAGAAAACTCGGAGCCTGAACAAAAGAAAGAGCTTGATGAGGATTCTGTTGTTGGAAGTAATGAAAAAAAGTGGCCTGGGTGGCCTGGAGAGAGTGTTTTCCGGATGTTGGTTCCCGCACAAAAGGTTGGTAGTATAATTGGTCGCAGAGGAGAGTTCATAAAAAAAATAGTTGAGGAGACAAGAGCTCGCATCAAAATTCTTGATGGTCCTCCAGGGACAGCAGAAAGAGCTGTGAGTTTGTTTCTAATTTCATGTATTTCAGTCTATTTCCTAATGGGATATTCATGAATAGACTGGTATGCAAGTGCTGGTTAATTTGTTGTTTGGTGGTTTTATCTCCTAATTATATACTCATTTTGGGTAGATCAATTTTTTCCCTAACATGCCAAGTATTAATGCATGTTCTTTTCATTTTTGGTAACTGTAAGATTCTACATCAAACTTCATTTTTTTGTAACTTTAAGTTTCTATATGGAACATTGAACATCTTTAACTATTTCTTTGTATTGAAAAATAGTAATGCAATGCCCCAATGGAAGACCTAAAGCACATGGCCTATACTCCAAAAGGACTAGTCAATAATACAATCGGAGCTTCTATTGGAACCTTATAAAGAGCAAGAACTTCTCTCTCCCAAGTAATGTGGGATCTTATACACCATTTATCTCTATCCTTATCATATGTGGTTTCACAATCTACCCCCCTTAAATTCCCGGCGTCCTCGTCGGGCCTGTTCGTTGTAGGTGGCATGGCTCAAGTCCCATATTTTTGGTTGTGATAGGCTCTTATACCATTTGTAATGCCTCAATGGAGGACCCAAACCATATGACCTATACTCCAAAAGGACTAGTCAATAATACAATTGGAGTCCCCATTGGAATCTTATAAAGAGCCAGAACTTTTCATTTCCAAGCAATTTGGGATCTCATACATTTCCTACCTTTATCCTTATCATATGGGGTATCATAAGTAATGTATAAGGTTAGGTATGTATGGTAGTGCTGTGTGCAAATTGTCTCAATTGCTCCTCAGAAGTTAAGTTTGGTTGCTTATAAATTTTTATTATTGTTGAAGAGTTTTTGTTCTTGATGTTGTGGTTTGACCTCAATGTGTGTGAAACCAATGATGTCAGCCATATGGTAGTAATATGACATATGTAGGATTTGCTAGAGTTAACATAGATGAGAGTTAGGGCTTTCTATTCTTTTCCTAGATTTCTTTTTGTCAGATTTAGTAGAGTTTTCCTATCATTTCTAATCCTGTTCCAATCCATATTAGGTATATAAGTACTTCACTAGGGCATCTGGGAAAAAGTAATGCTATTATGAGTTGGTGTAGGATTTTAGGTTTAAGTAATTAATGGCTTTATACACCTAGTCTTGATGTTATAATGGGAATGAGGATGGACTTATGATATTCTAGGAACTCAATTATTCTCCATATACACCAGTTGAGTACTATGAAAACTTAGGGGAAAATCCTTTACAATTAATATAATTTATTAGTTGTATAAATGTAGTCACTTCTTGACTGCTATTTCGAAGAGTAGGTATTTATCCAAACTCATCTAAACTATGAAAAAAACCTAAGAGACATAAGAAAGGATGGGACTGGGTTGTGCATTGTAATGGGACCGATCTTCAAAATGATTTAACTAAAAGAAGATACGAAGGAAGCATCAAGGCACACAATCCATAAAATATGAATATAATTACATCTATTGTAATAACAAAAATGAATCTTTGCAGGTTTCATTTGCAAATTTTTAAGGCAACGACTCAATCATCAATAAGATCTCAAACTTGAAGAACCAAAGACCCAGATTGTAGGGATCAGCATTGTGTATTACAAAGTGCTGAAAAGTTGATCTGGAAAAACAATATGCATCTTTTACCAACAAATGTACCAAGAAGCTCTGCATTCTATCTGGTAACTTCAAAACCTGGATGATTGATGTCTTACGGCAGATTGTAAACATCATAAAAGAAACTCGTTTCATTCAATCAATAAAGTTTCTTATTTATCAAAAAATAAATAAATAAAAGAAACTCGTAATCCACAATAACATGATACAGAGGTTGCCAGAAATTCTATATTGCTAATAAATATGCTTGTAATGAATTAGGACCAATAGAAACTATATCAAATATAACTTGTGTTCATCTTACCGATCAAAAACACTGTCAACTTACTCTTAAGTAAAATTATAAATTTATTTCTTTATGGTGTTGTAGTTGGTTACAAAACACTATTATGAACCGTAAATTATTGTATAAAGCATCACAATCCACTACTATGCTCTTGAAAGAGAAAAAAAGAAAGAAAATACTAATACTTGTGTATAATGCTGCAACCAAATTGTTACTTCATAATACAACGATTCTGATTTCTTAGCATATAAGTCAGTGTGGTCTAAGGCTTTACTATTGTTGAGCTGCAGTATTCTTTGGCATGGTGGAATTTCTACTTAACTTATGCCACCAACGGGAAATTCGCTAAAAACAATCTAGGTTGTAGGTTGATGTAAATTAATAGTTTTTCCCATTACGTTTGCCATTTGTTTTTAAAATTCTTGGAGGTCACAAATTTGCTATAAATATCATATCAAATCTGGTGTAGTTTCCACATCATGCTCTATATTGGTTATATATGATAGAAACCCCTATTTCCTATCACAAAAATATTTGAAATACACCCCCATGTACCTTACTCATTTTCATCGAAATGCTCTTCCTTGTTAGTTCTTCTTCTTCTTCTTCTTCTCTCTCTCTCTCTCTCTCTCTCTCTCTCTCTCTCCCAAAAAAAAAAAAAAAAACCAATTTACAAAAAATCCATGTTTTAGTCAAACTAGTTTTTCTTGGACCAATGTAAATTTGGGTGCTTTTTAATGAAATGACAACAATCACAGCATGATGAGGTTTGGCAGCTATGTTGGCCACTCATGGCTGTGGGGAGTTAACTGCCTTCTTGTTTAAATTATGTTTCTTGCAAGAGATGAGAATTGCAACTGGCTTTAATGGCCTTTTCTTTGATCTTATTGTGTGTGTAACCTGTGCTACCATCTAAACCTATATTTACCTAACTCATTTTTATTTTTTTTATGGTAACCTAACTCATTTTTATATCAAAGAACTATCTTTTACAAATAGATATTCAACTGTTTGAAAGTTTTCTTCCAGTTTTGAATGTTGCTTCAATTTAAATATCTGACTCTCTTGAGTGTTGGTTTTGAATTTTTTTTTGGATAAGTAGTAAAAAACTTATATTAATAAAAAAAATGTAGGCATAGCTCAAGTACCTATGACTTATTCAAGTGAAACACCTAACTAGTATATACAAAATGATATAAGAATTGTGGACAGTCCATTAAAATCTGTATCAACTGCCCAAAAGAACAGTGTTGAAAATGAAATCTTTAAGCTTGTCCATTATCCTCTTGCAATCTTCAGAGCTTCTATCATTCGCCCCTCTTTTTTGAATCATTGTTCTCATGGGTGGGGCCAATTGTTCGTAATGGGCTAAATGTCCATGATTTTCTCGTCTCGATTGTAAACTCTAACTAGGTGCTTCTCATGCATACTCCATGTGTACTTGGCTTTGCCTATTTCTATGAATAAAACTTCTTGATTACCTATAAAAAAAAATCATTCGCCCCTCTCTAAATGCGTCACAGTAGGTATATGGAAACCATCTTCCATTTTGCTGCAACTTATGGATTGTCATACTAGCTTGCTGATGTAATAGCAAGTGATCTATAGCTTCCCTACTCTTTTTGATTCTTTTTGCACATACAACACCAGTCCACTACAATGGTCAAACGTTTCTTTAGGTTGTCTATAGTAATAATCTTCCCTAAGGAAGTATTCCAAACAAAAAGGCCGCTTTCTGAAGTACCTTAGTAGTCTTCTAGATAGTCCTCCTAGAAAATGTCCATCTCCAACTATCATGCTTGAAGAGTACAGTAGGTTGGAAAACTATGTCTCAATCTTGTGCTACTCTGGAAAACAGGCATTCATCATGCAGAATCAGTGGAGAGTCCCAAAAGATCAGCTATTGAAGCTTCCTTCGCTCGTACAAGCTCATATACTACTGAAATGGTTAGTTCAAGGACCCTATCTCCACACGGATAGATCACGACAGACTTTATCACCCACCTTATGTCGTGTGTCAAGAAAATCCCATAAACCTCCTCTTATATGCTTCCACAACCTCCATGGAGCCCGATTGAAAACCTTTTCACTGGCTCGCAACCCTTGGAGATTGGATTGCATAACTTCACCCAATATCTCAGATGAAATTCAAACTTATCACCCATCCTACTACATAAAAAATCATGTTGTAGCTACTCTATATGGTTAGCCACCTTATTGGGAAGTGGAAATAAGGACAAGAAATATGTGGCCAGTTGGAAAGGACGCTTTTAATACTTCCACCTTTGGACAAGTAAAGCCTCTTCCAACTATCCAATCTACGCTCGATCTTTTCAATCACACCATCTCAAATAGCCACTGTCTTGAAAAAACAAGTATTTTGTTTTGTATCTTTTAAAAGTTTATAAAACCCCAAGGGGTTGGTCTAAGTGGTGAAGGCCTTAGTCTTGGGGTATCACTCCCTTCAAGGTCCAAGGTTCAACACCTCATGGGTGCAAACAATTTTTTGGGGCCACATTCCCTGGTGAAAAGCCGGTGATTTAACCATTTCCGCGTAGCGAAATTTCCATGGGTGCGGTGCATGGGATCGGGGTTTACTCTGCAGGGATGGGTTCGAAGGACCCTACCTTGGAGAGGTTTCCAAACATAAAAAAAAAGGATTGTAATTCCCCTTTAATGTTTTTAAAAGAATCCTCAACTATCCAAAAAATTATAGCAATTTTACTATTTTCTAGAAAATCTTAAAACATATATAGAATTTGGTTTTTATTAGAATTCTCAATATAGCTACTTATAAAAAAAAAAAAGAATTCTCAATATAGCTCCAAGTCTTATATATTAAAATTCAAAAGTTATATATTAAAAAAACTCAAATGTCTATTCTTTCTATTCTTCTATGGGTCTCATTTAAACTTTTTCTTATTTGTTTTCTTATATCTTTTTTATGCATGACATTTCTTTTAAAGTTTCTTCTGAAATTTTCCTTCTAGGTAACAATAAATGTATTCAGTTTTTTTTTTTTCTAAAGAAGGTAAAGCATTATATATCTTTAATTACTATATCTCAAATTGATAGAAATATTAATCATATTTTTTATACTTCCAAATTGTTTATATGATTATTTTGTATTATATATACATTGTGAAGATACATAAAAATATTTATAATATTTTAGACATTTAGTGATAAATCTTTAATATCTTCAGCCCCCCAGAGATGAATTTTTGGATCTGCCACTGTCCACATCAGTTATTTCTAACCGATGACTTAGCTAGATTCACTCTCAAATTAGAGACAACTTCAAAGCATAAAGGAAGTGCTCTGGTAGCTTGAATGTGGCATTGGTTTGCCCTAGAAAAACTGAAGGTATCATTTGCAAATGAGAGATGCGAAATATCAAGTGTACCATAGTTGCTATTCCCCATTGATAAATAAGAAAGAAAGCTGCTATCCACAAAACCTAAAATATTTTACTGAGAGCTTCCATGAAAATGAAAAAAAAAGTAATGTTGGTAGTGGATTCTATTACAAACCATGAGAGTTTTTGAAGAAACCAATTGGAAAGCCACTCACTAAGATAGAAAAGAAATTTGTAGAGAGACAACATGCTAACCAAAAACTCCATCTCTCCTTAAAACCAATTCTCGCAAGCAAGTTAAACAACAAATTCCATTTGATGTGATCATAAGCCTTCTCCTTGTCCATTTGATGTTTCTTTTTTTCTTTTTGATAGGTAATCAAGAATTTTTATTCTTAAAGGAAATAGGCATAGCCCATGTACACATGACGCATACAAGAGAAATACATAACTAGGATTTACAACTAAAATAAGAAAATAATGGGCACTAAGCCATTTAAAAGTTATTGCAACTTCCCACAAGATCAAGTTTTAAAACAGAACGCTTTCAATTAATCTATTGTGTGCTTGTGATCTTCAAAGCTTCTATCATATCCCTCCAAATACACAAACACCTACATATAGGTGCCATCTTCCAAATTATCGCCACTTGTGGGGTGCCATGAAGGCCTTTCCAACTTGCAAGAAAATCCACCAGTCTTCTAGGCATGACCCATGACATTTCAACTCGTGCAAAAAAGTCATCCCACAAAGTCTTGGCCACATCACAGTGTAGAAGTAGATAATCCACCGGTTGACCATTCATCTTGCACATGCAACACCAATTCAAGCCATGATCTATCGATTCCTTAGGTTGTCAACTTATTGCTCTATGAAAAGGCATTCATGCCTTGGCTAGTCCGAACCTGATAAAAAGATCGACAGACAGTGAATCTACCTTTCTTGGAGGGGCTCCATGCGATCTTGTCAATAGTTCCAATTGTCACTCTCGTGGAGTACAATAGAGTAAAAAAACTCAGTGAAGACATCCAACTCCCAGTCCTGTGCTACTCTGATAAAGTTAACATTCCATTGAGGAGAGGCTCTAGGGAATTCCAAAAACTAAGCTATTGAATCTTCCTTCGCCCGTGCAATATCAAATAATGCTGGAAATGTGTGTTTTGAGGCTTCGGTTACCACACCATATGTCATGCCAAAATTTGATTTGAGAGCATCACCCAACTCAATATGACTGTTTTTGGAATAGGCTTCCCATCCTCTTCCTATGTGCTTCCACAAACCCACCCCATGTGGTCCACTTACCTCATTTGAGCACTAGCCTCCCCATGCTTCACTGAACTTTGATGTTTCTTCCTCATAGTCTTTCCTGTTCTTATGTTATTGAGATAAGCTCTTTTTCCCAGAAATATCAAAGGATAGTTTGTTTTGGTAATTTTGTTTTGTACGTAGATCTTAGTGCTTATACTTAATGCATGTTGCCGGTGTTGCTATTTGTTGTTTTGAATAGGTGATGGTATCTGCCAAGGAGGAGCCTGACTCTTCTCTTCCTCCAGCTATGGATGGCCTTCTGAGAGTTCATAAACGCATTGTTGATGGTTTGGAGGGTGATTCCTCTCATGCTCCTCCTGGCACCGGGGGCAAAGTTTCAACAAGGCTTCTAGTGGCAGCCTCTCAAGCTGGAAGCTTGATTGGAAAACAGGGAGGGACAGTTAAATCTATTCAAGAAGCCTCTAATTGTATTGTTAGAGTTCTTGGAGCAGGTTATTTATCTATGAGATTTAATTTTCTACAATTTTGGTTCATTTCAAGTTATCCTGTAAATATCAAATTGGCACTCATCTCAAGTAACCTCACCTCTCTATTTATTTTCCATTGCTGCAAACCGACATCAAAATGGTTGATCACATGAGCATATATGTATTTGCTTCTGAGAAAATCACTGGTGGGTTATGTTTGTACTGAACCTGTCAGAGATTGGTGGCATTTTTTGTGGTGCACTGAAGCAGAAAGCCGTAAATTTGCAATATAAATTTTCCTTTCCTGTTTAATACAACTGTATAACAGACAATTACCTATCAAAAATAAAAAATAAAGTAACAGACAATCTTTTTTTTTAATAAGATTTTATTAATATGTGCAATGGTGCAACCTAGGGCGTGTAAGCCTCGTGCAGTTTCTTTGAAAAAAAGTGGATTTACCATAAAAAAGTGGATTTTTTCAGTTGAGTCCCACTTTTTTGAAAGGGTTTGCATGCCCTAGGCCTGCACAAATCATTTTCCTTAGAATTATGGTTGTTCTTGCGCCATCTAACTTTTGGAGCACTGATTTTGTTTCTTCTAAGAATATGTTGGTGCATATCTATCTTTCATAGTCCATTTGTTAAATGATTTCTGCAGAAGACCTACCAGTTTTTGCTCTTCAAGATGATAGGGTAGTTGAAGTTGTAGGGGATCCAGCTGGTGTGCACAAAGCAGTGGAGCTGATTGCATCTCATCTCAGGAAGTTTTTAGTTGATCGTAGCATAATTCCAATATTTGAAATGCATGTAAGAATATGATTCTCATCACTAAAGCAATAAATTGAAGCCAGTTACATTTGCGAAGAAATGAAAATGTTGATGTATGCTTTTTTGACAGATGCAAATGGGGAATCCTCAGATGGAGCATATGCCACCACACCAGTCGTGGGGTCCACCTCAAGGTGTTCCTCCAAGTGGTGGTGGAGGTCCTGGCTATGGACCTAATACTCAGTACTTGCCACCTCCACGGCAACATGATAATTACTATCTGCCTTCTGACATGCATCCTCCCATGGAAAAGCAGCCTCATCATGGGATATCGGCCTATGGAAGAGAAGCTCCAATGGGTCTACCTGCATCATCAAGTGCCCAAGCTTCATCATTGGTTACCCAGGTTGCTGTGTGTTTCCTATTCTCTTTTATTTTCTTTTGGACCTTTGGTTATTGATCTACTGAAAGATCTCCTGACAGTCTTGATAGTCTATAGTTGGAGGAACTAAACTGTCCAAGGTTACAGTGATGTGGCATGCTAACCAGATGGTTGCAATAATAATAATAATAATAATAAAAAAAAATCAAAGTGCTGTGTTGTGTTTTAAACATCTATGCTAAATTTGTTTGTCACCAATCAAAGTGCACTTTGTATGTGGACAGGTCGTTTGGGATTGATGCTCTTCTTGTTTTTGCAGGTCACACAGCAAATGCAGATCCCACTGTTATATGCTGATGCTGTTATTGGGGCAGCTGGTGCAAATATAAGCTATATTCGTAGAGCTAGTGGGGCAACCGTCACCATACAAGAAACTAGGGGTGTTCCTGGAGAAATGACCGTTGAAATCAGTGGAACTACTCCCCAAGTTCTAGCAGCTCAGCAACTGATACAGGCAATATTCTTTTCTCTGCTTTGACCTATTCTCGTGCCTATTATCATAGTTTATTGTAAATGCGTGGAAATGTTAAAGTTGCTCTTATCATTTGGGGTTAAAACAGTAATTGTCCCAAATTAGGGGCAGGCTTTAGTCTTATTGGGCTCAGCTCAATGAAGAGGTTCATATTCAAAGGAGGTTAGCATGCCTTTTTGGTATGGGGGTATGGAAAACATCAAGAGAGGGTGGGGGATGGGTCTAAAGATCAGATTAAGGCATGATATATGGTGTGGGACCAGCCTGTGAAGATAGGAAGAAGATGATCATGAAGATCGTGGTTCTCCTTTCTTTACGTGTAGTTCTAATACCACAATAACCGGAGAATTAGATCAAGGAAGAAGATGGTTGTCATAATGGCAATTCCATTTGCATATATCTTCCGTGTGTGTGTGTGTGTGATGGAACGTTTTAGTCTTTCAAGCATGGCTATGCTGGAATGCATGTATCTTTTTTGTTTTTCTTTTGAAGGGGCGGGTGAGTACTTTGATTGATATTAACAGTTGAGGGTTTATATTGCCATAAAGTGGTATTTGAAGTTGCAAATGGATGGTTTTGGTAGTTCCATGTGCAAAATGAGAAAATGATGGTAATTTCGTGCATGTTACATATCACAATGCTGGGTAACGAGTTGGAGCTGAACTTAGGCAGCTCATTTCATGAACTTGGGTGTAATTTAGCTCAGGTTTGTGTCATTCAATAAATAAGCCGAGTTCAGCCACAATTTTGAAGCCACTTGTGAGAGGCTTTTCTCTTTTACACCCTTACTTATACTATTTTGCTAATTCTGGCGGAATTTGTTCCACATTATTGAATTGTGTTCTGTTAAATTTTTGTTTCAGAATTTCATGGCTGATGCTGGAGCACCAACACAGGCTCAAACAGGTGGGACTACAGACCCAGGTTATAATTCTTATCCACCTCATGGTTCTGTATATGCATCTCCACCTCCCAATTCTGGACATTCAGGCCATACTGGAAGTTATGGCTCGGTCTATGGCACAAACTATGGGTACTAAGCCAGCTGATTGATCGTTGTTGTGGAGACTATAATGCACTCACCAATTAAATTCCATTAGGTTAGTTGTGATGTTGTATTATTCTTCATGCCAAACTTTAATGTTTTTCTTTTGTATGGCTTAATACCAAACTTTAGTGTGGAACTAAGTTTGCATTTTCATTAGAATTTTATCATGTTTCTTAGGATTATTTGATGCTTGAGCCAACTTAACATTGATGAGACTATTGAGCCAATATTTTTGCTTCTGCTTGTTTTGATTTGCTGAACAAACTCGAATCTTCGTCTTGTACTCGCCTCCATGTAAGCTGGTGACGTGCTATTCCAGATCAATGCTCAATGTTTTTAGTACTTCACGAGTGGTGCTGTATGCACTACTGTGTCCACGTGGATCTAATTATATAACATCCTGCACTTTTTAATGAGTTCTTTTTGTCTTCACATCCTGGGTATGACGGACTTCATGGTGCAGGAGAACTATAAATTTCAATCTTTTTATGAATACTAAAAGTCCTCGTAAAGGCGGAGGAAAGACCCAAAACCGAGCAAGTTCAAACAAGTAATTGTTCATGTAAATGGACACACTGGAAAGCATAATGGCACATTCTGCTTCCTCGATCGTTCAGATTGGTAACACGAGCTGTATATTGAAAACTTGGCTTCATGCCTGGAAATTATTGTGCTATATACTTCTCGCAAGCTATGGTGGAGCGGCTGCTCTTGTCCGGCAGTCTGGTTTATATGGCTAGTAACTTGGACTCGGGCAAGTGAAGCTCTTAAATTCGTGTGGATCTAAAAGTATATGATAAGTTTATGAACAATCCAGTCTCTTGAGGCGTCATCCATTCTCTCAGTGACCTTGCTTTGTAATTAGTCTGTGTTGGCAAAGTGAAAATCGGAATCTGCCATAATATCATCTGCAGGACTGCAAATGAACAAAACAGCTCATGAACAGCTCGAAGTTGGCCAAGATTATAATCCAGTCTCTCGAGGCTTCAACCATTCTCAGCGTTGTAACTTGTAAGCAGTCTCTTGGCAAATGAACATAGAAGCTCATAAAAAGTTCAAATTCGGTTTGTTCATAATTGAATTTATAATAGTAATTATATTCATCAATATATAATTAATATATAATAGTAATTAAATGCATGATACGAATATAATATATAACCAATTATATATCTTGGTACACATAGTTGGTATCAAAGCCATTGGTTATTATATTGGTATATTATATATATACTAGGGGTGCTACCCGCCCCTTACGGGGCGGGGCCACCCCTTATCCGCCCCCCGCCCCTGCATAAGTGGACCATGCATCATAACATCGAGGAGTGTGGGTGGCTATGTGATCGTGGGGTAAAAATGATTTTTCCGTGATCTCAGGTGATTTATATTATTATATTATAATAATATTATATTATATTTATATTTTAAATATTATATTATTAGTTGGTGAGAGACAGCACACTTAACTTTTTTAAAATTTTAAAGTGGCTCTCGCTTATTTGAACATGACTTGATAATATTTTAAATTTTAAATATTATATTATTAGTTGGTGAGAGACAGCACACTTAACTTTCTAAAATTTTACTATTAAATTTTTATATTTAATTTTATTTTGATAGCAGCCGCGTGGAATAAAATGCATGGTAAATATACATGTGTGTATGCGAGAGTGAGAGAGAGAAGAGACTTGGGCCTTTTTGAAAAGTGGGGTTACACAGTTTGAGATTAAAATTCTGGAGTGAGACCCAGCAACTTTTAACACGGGAATCATAGTGAAAAATGAGTCTAAACTATAGAGATTTAAAAAAAAAAAAAAATTTAAAAAAGGCCAACGAGAGTCACCAACGGGCAGGAGTGTTGTCTTATAATTGGACCACCATCAGGATTTATTTAAGCAAACCATTATTAATGTTTCGACAACTTTCCGTAATGTTTAAAACTGTGAAAAATTATTCACCACCTTAATTATGTTCTTGGCGCTATGTACCATACCCATCGCAATTCATTTCGAAGCAAAGCGCTATATTTTACTTAAAAAAAATATGTCGAAAAAAGAGAAGCTTCAAGAATGGTTGCACAAACTTTTAACGAGCTAATTAGGAGGGGAGTTTATCTTATTTCGAGTCTTGTTAGATTGGTTAAAATAATTATATTTTATTAAAAAGTAATACAATCAATTATAATAATAAAATAAATTAAAATTACGTAGTAATTTTAATATAATTTAAAAGTTAAAACATAAACTTAAAATTTTGTGTTTTATATATATATAATATAAATATATAAAATAAAGTGAGTTGTCATAAAAGGCCAAAAAAACAGTCAATTGGCACTAAAATAACAATTTCACCTTGAACAAGAGAGAGAAGGAAACAAAATACAGCAGGCGCGTTCCAAAGATTGGAGTTGATGTTTGGAGCAACATCATTTAAAATGATTAAAGTGATTAAAGTAAGAAATCTGACAGCCCATTTCCCTCTAATTTTTCGTCTGTTACTTTTCCTCAGCCAGTCAGCCGACCCTCTCATTATCCTTACCCCTCTCTCCCTCCCTCTCTCTCTCTCTCTCTCTCTCTCTCTCACTCATAAGAACCACATTCCAGAGGTTTCGTTTCACCAAATTTCTCCAAGTTTTTCATCTCTCTCTCTTTCCCACGGAAGCTCCCTGTTTCACGGCCATGGTTTTTTTTTTCTTGAAGAAACCAACACGAGAAATATGGCATCCATTGGGTGTTGGTGTATATGGTAAAAAAATTTTTTTTCTTTACAAACTTCAATAAATATATAGACGTTTTAGTTTAGATCTGCCGATATAGTGTAGAAATTTTATTTTATTTTTTTACCTTCCGTTTTATGTATATTCAATTCAATTTTTTTTCCCGTGTTTCATTTCTCGTATTTTTTTTCTTGTTCTTGGGCGTTTCATGTATATCAGCGTTGTTTTTTTCAGATCTGTAGAATAAATTTTTTTTTTCAATCTGTGTTCTAGGGTTTTTTGCTGAAACAAAAGGTAAAATTTGTAGATCTGTCGACGTACATGAGTAAAATCTGCTCTTTCCCCCCCTCCCCCCCCCACAAATTTCAAACTTCAGTTCTACATGATTCACCATTTTTTTCTTATTACCTTTTATTTCATGTATGTCAATATATTGTTTTACTAATTTTGTAGGAATTTTGAAATCTTAAAAATCTTCCTCTTTAGATGTGAGATTTTTTTTTTTTTTTCAATATGTTCTATTTTCTGGAGTCTACTGAAATCGGAACATATTAGATTCTATTATTATTATTATTATTATTTTTGGTTTTGGATCTGAAACCTGAATTCATGCTATGTTTTTTTCCTTCATTATTTGCTTTTTATAATTTAGATAGCCCCTAAAAGGCCCGAAAAATGAGAAAATGGAAGGCAAAACATTCCCAAAAAAGTAAACCGAAAAAGAAAAAAGAAAAAAAAAAAAAAAGTAAAATCTTAGAGAATTTCTTTGATATTACAGATTCTAACATCAACATGAAGAGAAAATATACAGTATCATTGATTTCCGTTGGAAATTGTTGCTCCTCTCTTGATGCTATCCATGTTGATAGTTTCATAGGCAGGCAGACCACTTGAATAGTCACCTCATAGTTTTGCAACTCAAACAGATCAGAAATTCCTGAATCCCTTCTCCCCCAGTGAAGATTTATGCACCCAAATCCCATCCTTTCCCTCCTCTCTCTCTCTCTCTTCCCTTTCGTCTTCTCTCTTCTCTCATCTAAACCCTCTCTCTCTCTCTCTTCCTTCACCTTTCTTATTCTCGATAGATATATAGCCAATTACACGGATAAGCATTGAGGAATCACACCTGTAAGTAATAAGAATTAAGGGGCAGATATTTGAGGGAGGTGATGAGGATTTCTAAATGTATGTAGGGACAAAATGAGAAAAAATGTTGTAACAACAAAAATTACTATTCCTTAAGGGATTGACGCTTTTATATATAAGAAGATATATGTATATCTTATTGTTATTTTTATTTTATTGTTGGTTTATTCTGTTTATGTTTAATTTTATGATAAACTATTACGCTTATAATATTGGTTTTCGTAATTGTTATGAATTGAATTGTTTAGAATATAATATGAGACTTGAATTAAATAATTTAAAAGAAAGGATAAAGTATCTTAAAGAAAAATAATTATTAATGAGATTAGATTATTGCTCAACGATGGAAATATATCATGTATATCAAAGTAGATAGGCAGCAATAAAAGAATTTGAAGATCATTGTGACTTCTTAAGATCAGAAATTAAAAGTGTAAGAAATCACCTAAGTATTCTTGCTTAAAAAAAAAGAGTAAAAATTCACTGATACAGATTTTTAACAACGGTAATCTACATATAAGAAAATAGAGTATATTCAGAATCTTGTGCTGGTAAGTCATGAAAATATGTTGGTCAAGAAAATCTAAGGGTGGTTCTGGTGGTGTTCCCTCAAGATCTTAATCTACTTATTTCTCTTTTATATAGGAGATCTTTGCATAAAAATTATGTTTCAATGAATTCTTTATTCAAACCTTAAACATCTACTATCAATACACCTATAGAAACTGAAAATGTAAAGCAAGAAGATTATAGCATAATAGACATAGAAAGAAATTTATAAAATTGGACAAATCCTAATTTACCTGAAAATCAAATATATAAATAATTAACTTTTTCTTCAAAATTATCATTTCTTACTAATTATACAATTAAAACAGTAGAGAAAACTATTAGTTTAAATAATGATTATGAATCATTACAATTATTAACAAAAGAGGCCATCAAACATCATAAGGAGCAGAAATATTTCTTTATACATATTGGATTGGTACAAGTGGCTGTAAAACCACTTACTAGAAATTGACTAAATGTTTATGTATTACTTTGTTTAAGAGATGGAATACATTATAATTTTCATGATTCATTACTTGGTATGATTGAATCTAGCTAATTCCAAGGTCCAGTTTATTTTAATTGTTATCCTAATTATTCACTTTCATTATTTGATGTTAATATTTTACATGCTTTAATATTAAATATTAAAACAAATGGTTATCATATAATGAAAGGATCACATCCTTTAACTGTAGTATATAGGATCCATTATAAATTAATGAAAACAACATTAAAGTTGCAAGCTCTTATTACTACCCCAAAAGGCTACACATTATTATTACAATCTAATACACCAAATTCTAGCATACAAATTTCTAAACAGATTCATTGGAATCAGATTATTCTTCCTAATGAATGAAAATTAGAAAATATTAATCTATTGCCAAAAGTAGAAAATAATTCTAAAGATGATTTAGATTATATAGATCAAAACAAGGACTGAATAGTCCAAATTGCCTTTCAACATTTTAGGAAATCATTCTCTCATTATTCTTCTCCAGCACCATTTATCTACCATACACCCAGATCTACACTCAGTAGGAATAGGTTACAAAATTTTGATAATAGATCTGCACTCACTTCAGTCTCAAAATCTGGATACTCAAATTCGGGAGTTATTCCTGAAAATATTATTGATACACCAGTATATCCAGTTAATCATCCTGATTTAGCATCCACCTCTAATCCTCATCAGACTAAAGAACCTTCTTCTCCAACATATTCACAAGTAGTTGAAGATGATGCCCAAATATTCACCCTGAGTAAAGAAGAATTTAAAATTAACAAAGAATATCTTAAACAAGATTATATGAAAGAAGAAAATAAACAGAAAAGATTTACATTTTTCTCTACTTTTTCAAAATTAGAAAGAGATTATATCTAAATAAAATATTATGAATATTTAGAAAGTATATAAATTAATATACATTTCTTTACATGGTTTGAAATATATAAATCAAATCAATTATTAACTATAAATAGGACTACTAATCAATGGGTTAAAGCAGAAAATAATCAAATTATTTATGAAGAACACCCTCATTTTGAAGTTATTAAGTATTGTTGCCCAGATGACTAACACAAGAGGGGGGGTGAATTGAGTTGTATTTAAAAAAAATAACAATTATAAATCAAATATACAATATAAAATATAAACAAAATATGAAACAACAATAAATATAAAGAGTAAGGGTAAGAGAGAAGCAAACTCAGTATGTTAACGAGGTTCGGCCCCACTGCCTACGTCCTCGCCTCAAGCTACCCCTTGAGGATCCCTGAATTCACTATTCAATCTCATTCAGGTGGAGATAGAAAACCTATTACACCTTTGAACAACACCGCTACAAAGGATCCGTGTAGAACACCCTCTACACTTGCAATCACCTCACACGTGGTGATTCAACTATTTCCTGTGTAGAACACTTTTTACACGCACAAGAGTTATACACACCCTTTTACTGATACAAGAATTGATAGTGGGTAGAATATCAGAAGACACTCATCAATGAGTGAAATAAGAACAATACAGCACAAACTATATCTCTCAAAATGAACAAGGGTTAAGGCTCAATGCTTAGAGAAGAGAGAATGAAAGCTTTGAATGAATATTGTATGCTCTTGGTGTTGTGAATTTGAAGCTCTCAAATGATCTATTTATAGGCATATGAGACTTCATATTCAAATTTAAAAAGATTCACATGTCAAAGACATCATCATTCACTTTTCAAAAAATTCAAACCTAATCTTTTTATTTTTTGCATATGACAAAAGGAGCACACTTTGCTTTTCAAAAAAATCAAACCTAATCTTTTACTTTTTGCATATGACAAAATGAGCACACTTTACTTTTCAAAAATTTCAAACCTAATTTTTGACTTTTTGCATATGACAAAAGGAGCACACTTTATTTTTCAAATATTTCAAACAAAGACATCTATCTTTTGCATAAGTCAAGAAAAGCATCCATCACTTTTGAAAATATTCAAATAAAACATGCACATGTGAAAAATGACAATCAATCATCTTTAATATTTTCAAAGTTCAAACCTTTAATCATGGCATGCACATGTGAAAGATGACAATCAATTATCTTTCAAAATATTCAAATTTAATTTTCAAAATATTCATGCACATGTGGAAAATGTATTTTAATGCTTTATGATAAAATATTAATTTTTGAGCCTTAATCCTAATTTTGAATTTTAAGAGATTTACAACATTACTCTATGACTTTAATGTGAACTTGTTTCCTTCTTGCTCATGCTTGGTTCCTTGATGTGCTTGACTCCATTGTGTGGACAAATTGAGCTTGAGACTCCTTCATTCTTTGAATTCATTTGTTATCATCAAAATCCATGTGTAAATATATAATTACACAAAACTTGAAACCTTAGGTTCAACAATCTCCCCCTTTTTGATGATGACAAATACTTGATAGAACCTGAAACCTGTATTAATACTTAAGCTCCCCCTGAGAATTGCGTTAGTTTTTCAAGCAAAATATAAATATAATTCCAAGCATATATAACAAGTTTACAATTTAAACAATGTTAATGTTCTAGTCTAAAACTTCTCCCCCTTTTGGCATCATTAAAAAGGATCGGCAGCAAGTAAATAGACTGAAGAAAACGGTGCGTTAAAATACACTGTAGATAGTTGAAAAAGAGAACCGTCCGTGACCCGACAAGTCCTGCAAAGCCTCGAGGCCTAACTCTATGAATTTAGTGCGGTTGAAGATAGAAACAAATCGCCTGATGTTGTTGACAAACGAGATTGAAGGCTCCGAGTTTCTAAAAAATGTCATTTTCACTGATCGGGAAAAAAAAAAAATTGCTCTTTGACTTGGATGATAGCTCGTCTTGTTCTTTATACTATCTCTATAAAATCAGTCTTAAAGTTCATCCAATCCGCATCAAGTTTTCTTCTTATCTCTATAACTCATCTGCATTCCTTCAACATTCTCGCTTTAAGTTTTCAATTCTTCTCTCCATGGCTCATTCTTCTAACATTCCTCTAGATGCATCCATGAGGTATTCAGCACCTCAACCTCCTGTCCTTTCTGCAGCTGCCATTGGTGCCATGTTGCAGCAAGAAAATAATAGTATGGCTAATAAGTCAGACTCCGATGCTATCTACGACTTGGTGAGTCTCGGGACTCGCTACTCATCCTCTATTGTTGCTTTTTCCCAGCGGGTACAAGCCAAAAACCATGAGGTTGAAAAGCTTAAAGAACAAATTGTTGTACTTCAACGAATTGTTCAAGAGTCTCACACAAGGGAAGGAATCCTTCGGCAGAAGAATAAACAGTTGAAATCTCTATTGAAATCTTCATTCCGCTTGCCAGTTCCCATGGATAGGGATGACATGATATTGTATGAAGAGAATGAGCGTCTCAAACATGAGGCTAAGAACCTCAAGTTTATGTAAAAGTATTTAAAAAAAATCTCTCTATTTTTATGAACTCTGATCTGTCTTTTAAGAGATATTCATAATATGCATCATACCTATTTCTCTTCTAATCATACATAATCTATCTTCTGGTAAAGGTTTTGTGAATATATCTGCTAACTGATCGTGTGTGTTTGTGAACTCTAGTACTATATCGCCTTTCTGCACATGATCTCGAAGAAAATGATATCTTATTTCAATATGCTTAGTTCTAGAATGTTGTATTGGGTTCTTTGAAAGATTTATAGCACTTGTATTATCACATTTGATTGGAATGTGATTATACATGAGTTTAAAATCTTCAAGTTGTTGCTTCATGTAAAGAACTTGAGCACAACAACTACCCGCAGCAACATATTCTGCCTCAGCAGTAGATAGTGCAACAGAATTTTGTTTTTTACTAAACCAGGAAACTAATGCATGACCTAAGAAGTGACATGCTCCACTAGTGCTTTTTCGATCTATTTTACAACCAGCATAATCTGCATCTGTGTAGCTGATTAGATCGAAAGATGTGTGTTTAGGGTACCATAACCCTAGGTTAATTGTACCACTAAGATATCTAAGAATGCGCTTAACTGCAATTAAATGAGATTCTTTTGGAGATGATTGAAAACGTGCACATAAACACACACTGAACATAATATCTGGTCTACTGGCTGTCAAATATAATAAGCTACCAATCATACCTCGATATACTTTCGAGTCAACTGTCTTACCGGATTCATCTTTATCAAGTTTAGTAGATGGGCTCATTGGTGTTCCAGTTTCCTTAGCACCTTCCATCCCAAACTTCTTCAGCAATTCCTTAATATATTTTGATTGATTGATGAATGTCCCACTTTTTACTTGCTTAATTTGCAATCCGAGAAAGAATGTAAGTTCTCCCATCATGCTCATTTCAAATTCATCCTGCATAGTCTTAGCAAAAACTTGACACATATTTTCATTAGTAGCACCGAATATTATATCATCAACATAAATCTGAACCAAAAGAATATCATCATTTTCGTATTTAATGAAAAGAGTTGTGTCGATTTTTCCTCTTGAGAAACCTTTTTTAATCAAGAAACCACTGAGTCTCTCGTACCACGCTCTAGGAGCTTGTTTGAGTCCATATAGTACTTTTGTGAGTTTGAAAACATGATTTGGAGAAATATGATTTTCAAAACCTGGAGGTTGCTCAACATATATCTCTTCATCTATAAAACCGTTTAAGAAAGAACTTTTAACATCCATTTGAAAAAGTTTGAAATCTTTATAACAAGCATATGTAAGTAACATTTGAATAGCTTCTAATCTTGCGACTAGTGCATATGTCTCATCATAATCAATTCTTCTTCTTGATTGAAACCTTGGGCTACAAGTCGAACCTTATTTCTAGTAATGACTCTGGACTCATCTTTCTTATTTCTAAAAATCCATTTTGTTTTTACTTATAGAGAACTTCATGCATACCTATAAAAACAATTAAAATGAATTTTCTTGGTACCCAAGTTCTTTGGGTCCTTTATTTATTAGTATTAGAAGAAACAAGATATTTAGGTACCCATATGGCCATAATAGTCATTGTATGCTTTCTTCTAATAGGACAAGAATGATAATTATGACTATTTCTATTACAAAAATTGCAAATGGCATGTGGCATATATGAAGAACTTGAGTGATTATAATAGTATCCTTTTTTGACAAACTTATTATGAAAAAAATTTTGAATATTGGACTTTGATATAGAAGGATTATCAAAGAAGTTTTTATAAGGTTTGTATTTTTATTTTGACATATATCCCAAGCCTGCTGTTTGAGCTGAAAAATTGCATATTTTAGCTATTTAAAACCAATTTATTTCAACTGCTTCGTGACATTATTATTGGTTTTAGATGAAAAAATAGTTAATAAGCATAAATTCGAGTTGTGATTTTTAATTGATTAATATCATGTTTATGCTTAATTTTATAACTATGATTTAAATGGACAATATTTCTTCACATATATAATATATTTTTAATAATCTATTTTCTTTTTAATTTATTTCGAGTGTATTTTTATTTCTTTATTTTCAGCTTAAATAAAATTCACGAGATCATAATGTAGATCTCGGCGAGAAGAAATCACGGAGAGGCACGCTTGCAATATAAAGCCACGCGAAGAAAAAATAAAAAATAAAAAAATAAAGGTTCGGCGACAAGTGATTTCTTCTTCTCGTGGACAGCAGGAGAGTGGAGCCGGAAGAAAAATAAACATGGAACGAAAAGTGAAAGAATAGTTGGGAAGAAAAAAACCAAACGGAAAGGGAGCTTCGGCTGGCTCTCATTTAGTCACGTGAAATTAGACATACAGCAGATCAAACGGTGAAGCTTTTATGTAAAGTCAAGGAGCACGTTCACGTTTTGTCTGGGGGTGCTTTCGGTGGGCTAGTTGGACGTAAAAAGGGGAGACGAAATTGGGTGCAGAAATTAAGGATGGTTTCGGTGCTTAATTGATTGGAAGAAGCCGTGCGTGCTTGACTTGGAAGTCTATAAAAAAAAGAGTCAGTGCATGGAAGGAGGGACACTTCGTCTGGGCTAGAGGAAGGAGAGGCTGGTTTTACGGAGTGAGCTTGGGACAGACAGAGAGTGAGGCAGTTGACGTTAGGGAGAAGCAGGCTTTTTTTTTTTTTTTTTTTTTTTTTTTTTTTTTTACGTTCAGTGAGATGAACTTTAAGAGAGGTGGCTGGAGTGGAACGTAAAAAGAAAGGAGGGAGAGTGAGACGTAGACGGAAAAACAGAGGGAGATGTTGGACTGCTTACCCGTGAAGCCACCACGTTCCAGCGCATCCAATTCGCACCACTCTGTTTCTCTAAACCAGAACAGAGCATTGGGTTTTGTTTCTTTTCAGAAGAAGTTGAACTGAAGGAGCAGGAAGTTTGGACGGACTGGGAGTTTATATATGTTTGGATGGTTTTTATTCTTTACATCTAAGACTGGACGGAGAACTCTTTCTCTAGTTTTCTTTCTCCTTGAGTTTACTTTTGTTCTTTCTTTATTAGTTTTGAGCGGACGCAGAACTCCCTTTCTTTCGGCTGGTTCCTTTTATATATATATTTTTTTTTCATGCTTTCTTTTATGCTCATTTCTGGAGAGATGGACTCTGCTTGTGGGGTATTTGGATTTATTTTCTGCAGTTTTATCTGCTGTGATCGGCTGGTTTGTTAGTTTTATTTCATTTTGGTTTTGAGAACCGTTCGGCTTCTTTAGTTTTTTTTTAGTTCAGAATTTTTGTTTCCGTTCCCTTTTATGTTCAGTTGTCATTCAGCTAGCTGAGTTTTGTTTCGGTCTGGAAGTTCCGGATTTAAGAGACAGACCTTGGACGGCTTGCTTTTAATTCTTCGGCTAGTTTTATTTTTTTTAACTTTTGTGTTTTATCTTGGTTTGTTTATGAAGGATGTTTATTTAATTTCTATAGCTCTTATGTTAAATATGGTTGGCTAAATTTTCATACTAAGGTTAGAGGTGAAGTTTAATGATTTGAAAATTGTTTTCAGATCGACGATAAATTTATTTTGCAAGTTTGATCGATCGAAGGATTTTATTATTGGATATTTTGATTATCTATATATTTTTCTTGATTTATTGTGATTTCCGAATACAATGAATGCTTGAGAAATCCCTGTGATAGTCAAATAGATTTGTAAGTGTTTTAATCATCGATCGCTCATGCTCAATCATTAATGAATATTTTTTCTTGATTTTAAATGCTAAATCTTCCAATTAAACGGAATCATTATTCTAGTTTAATTGAAGTAATTTGATCGGAAACAATATTTTAATTTTTTAAACGGATCCTCGAAACCTTAGTCTTTTCCATATCAATACAGCTTATCATTTTAATTTTGTTTTGTCACGATAAAAATCATCATTTCTATAATCTCATTTTAGTTTTAATCACACATCTCTTTTAGTATTTTATTTTCATTTGTTTGATAGAATTTTTCACATAAATCAATCCCTGTGGATTCGATCCTGTAAGGTACTACAACACCTGTATACTTGCAGGTAAAGTGCTTTACCAAAAACACATTTTTGACTACCAAGAAGTTTTTCAAAATTTCTTTTTCCATTCGTAAAGTTTTCAACAATATTTTCTAAATCAGTTTTCTTTTTCTTCAACTCAAGATTTTCATCTTTCAAAACAATATTTTCTTTTCTTAAAATATCAATTTCGTTTGTTAAAGAAGAATTTTTCTTTTTCAAAGCAGTATATTTGATACCCAATTTTTCAAATTCCTCATATACCTCTTCTAAAACATTTTGCAATTCTTCATATGAAGGATTTTCAATATTATCAAAATTTGTTACCTCAATATCATCTTTAGCCATAAGACAGAGATTTGCTGATTCTCCATTGCTTGCTTCACTATCTGAGCTACTTGAATCATCATCCCATGTAGCTTTCATTGCTTTCTTGCCTTTGTTTCGATCTTTCTTTAGCAGAGGACAATCTGGCTTGATATGACCAGGCTTATTGCATTTATAACAAATTAAAATGTCATTTTTACCTGAATCTTTCTTGGAAAACTTTTTGAAGGATTTCCTCGGAGGAGTTTTATTTTTCTTTAAGAACCTCTGAATTCTTCTTGTTATCATCGCAACTTCTTCATCATCTTTGTCATAATTTTCCTCATCTTCATCACTTTCACTTTCATGAGGAATAGTGTAACAGCCCGCTAAAATTTAGTCTTATCTCCTCACCCTTTTTTTTTTTTTCGCACATATTAGACAGCACGGCAATCAGTTTTGGATTCTTTCCCGACAGCAGTCACTATCTCTCTCGTCTCTACCCTCACTCGAAATCACATGCATAATTATCTTTTTCCGTAAATCACGTTACTTTGTTCTTCACCGACAACTGTAAAATCATGAACAGATTTATCCTAAGCGTTGTACCTCGATGGCGTATTCCGAATCTTATCCACCGAATTTCAAAGTATTAGATAAGTTTGTTTTTTTTTAAAGTAGCACAATTATAATAATTTAATGAGCTCTGAAAATATTATAATTGTGGATAATTACTTAGATTAAATATTTTAGTTGTTTTAAGATATTAAAAGGTTTATTTTTTTCGTTGAAATCTCTTATTTAAATTAAATGGTTTTATCCTCTCTGAGTAATTAATGATGCTTTATCATTTTATATAATGATGAAGAAATATTATTTTATAAACCTTAGTTTGTAAAATAATATTTTATCTTAATTCCTCTCAGTGTTGTAATTAAGTGTTTTATTAATTTAAATGATTTTATCCTCTTCGATTAATTAACGGTACTTTATCATTTTAAATAATGATGTGGAAATATTATTTTATAAACTTTAGTTTATAAAATGATATTCTACCTTAATTACTCGTAGTGTTTTCTTTAAAATAAAACACTTACGCGTTTTCAAATCAGTGTTTTAACTCATCGTTGGTTTATTTGAGGATCCCGAAACGTAGGATTGAAGTTAATTACCTAGGCTTCTACCCTTTTCCCTTCATTTATTTGAATATTTTCAAAAGTGATTGATACTCTTTTTTGACTTATGCAAAAGGAAGATGCCTTTGTTTGAATATTTTGAAAAGTAAAGTGTGCTCCTTTTGTCATATGCAAAAAGTAAAAAATTAGGTTTGAAATTTTTGAAAAGCAAAGTGTGCTCCTTTTGTCATATGCAAAAAGTAAAAAGATTAGGTTTGAAATTTTTGAAAAATGAATGATGATGTTTTTGACATGTGAATCTTTTTAAATTTGAATATGAAATCTCATATGCCTATAAATAGATCATTTGAGAGCTTCACATTTACAACACCAAGAGCATACAACTCTCATTCAAAGCTTTCATTCTCTCTTCTCTAAGCATTGAGCCTTAACCCTTGTTCATTTTGAGAGATATAGTTTGTGCTTATTGTTCTTATTTCACTCATTGAGGAGTGTTTTCTGATATCCTACCCACTATCAATTCTTGTATCAGTAAAAGGGTGTGTACAACCCTTGTGCGTGTAGAAAGTGTTCTACACAGGGAATCATTAAATCACCACGTTGACTCACTCAAAAATGAGTAGCATTAATGCTATCCCAAGTGTAGGAGGATGTCGTGTAATAATAAGGAATAAATTCCTAGATCGTCTCCTCAGGGAAAATTTACTCAAAATTTAAACTCGTTGAAAAATTGTGAAAAACTTCACAAAGAAAAAAAAATAAATGGTATGTGCAATGGATGGAAATTTTACTAGTCATGGACTAGATTCATGTTTTTAGATTTGTTTGTCGGATTTGAATGCAGCGATGAAAAGTAAGGAATGAAAATGCATGAAACTAAATTAAAATTGCTGAAATTAATAGACTGAAATTTAAAAGAACAAGAAAAATAAATGACATTAATTTAAATAATATGAATTAAAGATGCAAGAAAATAAATGACATTAACCTAAATAGAGGAATTACAAGTGCGAGAAAAATAAATGATAGTAATTTAAATAAACATAAATTAAAGGTGCAAAAATAAATAAATGACAGTAATTTAAATAGACAGAAATTAAATGTGCACGGAAAATATAAGACATTAAACTGAAATTAAATAAAAACAGGAATTGTAAGGAATAAACTTGATGTTTGGAAATGGAGACTGCGTTCTCCAATCCAAAAATCTGAACTTCCAGATAAAATGATTTCTCAAATAAAATAAACGCTCTAAATAAAATGCATCCTAAAAGAAATTGAACTCTCAATTAAATTAAAATTTCAAATAAATTACACACTCAAATTGAAGTTGAGCTCTAAATAAAATAAACACTAAAAGAAATTATTTCCTAGATGAATACAAAGAAAGCTTGCTTTAACATGGAAAGAAAACTTGCTTCCTTAAGTTTCAAATTAAAGCTGTAAAATAAACTGATGCTGAATGAAAACTAAAACAGAAGCATGAAACTGAAAAATGAATTAAAATGAACAACAACTGCCGAATGAAATGAGAATGAAACTGAAAAATGAAAGCTAAGTTTTAAAGTTCTGTCTTCTCTCCTTCGTCTCCACTGCCTTGATGCCCTTTCTCTTCTGAGCTCTCTCCTATTTATAGGAGAGAGCATCCTACCATTTCTCAAGAGTGGGTGGCCTAACTTGGGAGTGGGTGGCCTAACTTTGAGTGGGTGGCCTAACTTTGAAGAATGGTGGAGTGGGTGGCCTAACTTGGGAGTGGGTGGCCTTTCTATCTTTCTGCATGTGCTGATTTTCTGCTTGCTCCCTTGAGTTCCAGCCGTGAGTTCCATTCTCTTTTAGTATTTTCATAAATGCCCTGCAGTACATAAAAAATATATTTCTTTCAAAGGCAAATATAGAACTTTATGTATATAAAATATTGACATCAATTAATTTGCATTCAATATTAGAATTTGATGCATAATTAAGTGTTCAATCTTTATTTGATAAAATAAATCACCCATTTAAACAACTTAATTATGCAATTCTAACCTTTTATCACACCCCCCAACTAGCTTTTTGCTAGACTCTAGCAAATAAAGCGAATGAATTCATGCAAAGGTGAAATTACCAACTTGAGAAATCTGAGAATCACATGCCATGAAATAGATTTGTTGAGTTTAAGAACACTGGAGATAGATTAATCTGAATTTTGTATCAACTGAGAGATTTATACACAATTTAGTTAATCAACCAAGGGAATTACATGTAACAAAGCTTGCTTTCTTTTAAGTGCATGGAAATGGGGTTAGAATTCCAAGATTGACTACCAAGAGGCATTAATAATTTCAATCACAACAACTAATCTGAGAAAACCACATGGTCTTACTCTAATTCAAAACCATTGTAGTGGCGGCTTTCACGCTATTACACTTTGAAAGGCGCCTACTTCTTTTGTAAGGACCCCGGTAATAGGCAGCCTTTTCCAGTACACAAATGTAATTTTTGTTTTTGTTTTTGTTTTTTTTTTTTTTTTTTATCCCTGGCTTGTCCCTTTTCTCATTTAATTCAAATTTCTTCCTAAGCCATTAGGATATGGTTCATTAGAGTCTCAAACAATTGAAGTGTAAATCAACCAACAATGACTCAATGTAGTCTTTCTAGGCCTTCCGGGTATGTGTTGTGTGTGTTTAAGCAAAACTCTTAACATCTTTCCCTTGGTTTAACAACTAAATAAAATGGATAAGTCCCTCTTTTGACATATACTCATATTTGCACTACATTCCACATGTTCCATTACTTCAACAAATCATTTTTTTTTTTTTTTTTTTTAGTACTAAAACATCTTAGGTGCAGCCTATGATCAGTAACAATTGTTAGGTGACATAGGTGCGGCCTATGATCAGTAACAATTGGTATCAGAGCTAAAGCTCTATTATAAGATTAACTATCTTTTGAGTTAAGATTTATGGCTAACATTGCAGCTTCATTTGGTGAAGGTCAATCTAGCAGTCGGCCTCCACTCTTTTGTGGAGACAATTACTCATTCTGGAAAGTTAGAATGAGAATATTCCTTCAGGCTCAAGGTCGAGAAATCTGGAAATGCATTGTAAATGGACCTTATATTCCAACAAAAGTGGTTGATGGAGTAAAGGTCAAAAAGGAAGAAGAAGAGTTTAATCGTGAAGACGATAGACTTTATACTTTGAATTTAACTGCTATGAATTTATTATATAATGCTCTCAATGGTAATGAGTTTAATAGAGTAATGACTTGTGCTACGGCAAAAGAAATTTGGGATAACTTGGAAGTTACTTATGAAGGAACTTCTCAAGTTAAGGAATCAAAAATTTATATTCTTACTCATGAATATGAAATGTTTAAGATGAATGATGATGAATCTATTTCTAGTATGCACACTCGTTTTACTAACATCATAAACAGCTTGACAGCTCTTGGCAAAGTTTATTCCAAAGTGGAAATGGTAAGAAAAATTCTCAACTCTCTACCAAAACGTTGGGAATCAAAAGTGACAGCGATTCTTGAAGCTAGAGACCTCAAGAAGCTCGAAGTGAATGAACTCATCGGGTCACTTATCACCCATGAGTACACATTGAAAAGAGGAGAAGAAGAAGGAAAGCCAAAGAAGAGCTTGACACTTAAAGCTGTTCCTCATGAAAGTGAAAGTGATGAAGATGAGGAAAATGACGACAAAGATGAAGAAGTTGCGATGATAACAAGAAGAATTCAGAAGTTCTTAAAGAAAAATAAAACTCCTCTAAAGAAATCTTTAAAAAAGTTTTTCAAGAAAGATTCAGGTAAAAATGACACTTTTAATTTAATATAAATACAATAAGTTTGGTCATATCAAGCCAGATTGTCATCTGTTAAAAAAATATCAAAACAAGGGCAAGAAAGCAATGAAAGTTACATGGGATGATGATTCAAGTAGCTCAGATAGTGAAGCAAGCAATGGAGAATCAGCAAATCTTTGTCTTATGGCTAAAGATGACATTGAGGTAACAAATTTTGATAATATTGAAAATCCTTCATATGAAAAATTGCAAAATGTTTTAGAAGAGGTATATGAGGAATTTGAAAAATTGGGTATCAAATATACTGCTTTGAAAAAGAAAAATTCTTCTTTAACAAACGAAATTGATATTTTAAGAAAAGAAAATATTGTTTTGAAAGATGAAAATCTTGAGTTGAAGAAAAGAAAACTGATTTAGAAAATATTGTTGAAAAATTTACGAATGGAAAAAGAAATTTTGAAAAACTTCTTGGTAGTCAAAGATGTGTTTTTGACAAGGCAGGCTTGGGATATATGCCAAAACAAAAATACAAACCTTATAAAAACTTCTTTGATAATCCTTCTACATCAAAGTACAATATTCAAAATTCTTTTCATAATAAGTTTGTCAAAAAAAGATACTATTATAATCACTCAAGTTCTTCATATATGCCACATGCTATTTGCAATTTTTGTAATAGAAATGGTCATAATTATCATGCTTGTCCTATTAGAAGAAAACATACAATGACTATTAGGGCCATATGGGTACCTAAAAATCTTATTTCTTCTAATACTAATAAATAAAGGACCCAAAGAACTTGGGTACCAAGAAAAATCATTTTAATTGTTTTTATAGGTATGCATGAAGTCCTCTACAAGCAAAAACAAACGGTTTTATAAATAAAGAGATATATGTTGAGCAACCTCCAGGTTTTGAAAATCATATTTCTCCAAATCATGTTTTCAAACTCACAAAAGTACTATATGGACTCAAACAAGCTCCTAGAGCGTGGTACGAGAGACTTAGTGGTTTCTTGATTGAAAAAGGTTTTTCAAGAGACACAACTCTTTTCATTAAATACGAAAATGATGATATTCTTTTGATTCAGATTTATGTTGATGATATAATATTCGGTGCTACTAATGAAAATATGTACCAAGTTTTTGCTAAGACTATGCAGAAAGAATTTGAAATGAGCATGATGGGAGAGCTTACATTCTTTCTCGGATTACAAATTAAGCAAGCAAAAAGTGGGACATTCATCAATCAATCAAAATATATTAAGGAATTGCTGAAGAAGTTTGGGATGGAAGGTGCTAAGGAAACTGGAACACCAATGAGCCCATCTACTAAACTTGATAAAGATGAATCCGGTAAGCCAGTTGACTCGAAGGTATATCGAGGTATGATTGGTAGCTTATTATATTTGACAGCCAGTAGACCAGATATTATGTTCAGTGTGTGCTTATGTGCACGCTTTCAATCATCTCCAAAAGAATCTCATTTAATTGCAGTTAAGCGCATTCTTAGATATCTTAGTGGTACAATTAACCTAGGGTTATGGTACCCTAAACACACATCTTTCGATTTAATCAGCTACACAGATGCAGATTATGCTGGTTGTAAAATAGATCGAAAAAGCACTAGTGGAGCATGTCACTTCTTAGGTCATGCATTAGTTTCCTGGTTTAGTAAAAAACAAAATTCTGTTGCACTATCTACTGCTGAGGCAGAATATGTTGCTGCGGGTAGTTGTTGTGCTCAAGTTCTTTACATGAAGCAACAACTTGAAGATTTTAAACTCATGTATAATCACATTCCAATCAAATGTGATAATACAAGTGCTATAAATCTTTCAAAGAACCCAATACAACATTCTAGAACTAAGCATATTGAAATAAGATATCATTTTCTTCGAGATCATGTGCAGAAAGGGATATAGTACTAGAGTTCACAAACACACACAATCAGTTAGCAGATATATTCACAAAACCTTTACCAGAAGATAGATTTGTGTATGATTAGAAGAGAAATAGGTATGATGCATGTTATGAATATCTCTTAAAAGGTAGACCAG
The DNA here is from genome assembly GCA_011037825.1 of Carya cathayensis. Lineage (NCBI taxonomy): Eukaryota > Viridiplantae > Streptophyta > Magnoliopsida > Fagales > Juglandaceae > Carya > Carya cathayensis. The sequence continues at coordinate 1,374,624 of QGSO01000252.1, read as the reverse complement.
AGTTCATAAAAATAGAGAGATATTTTTTTAAATACTTTTACATAAACTTGAGGTTCTTAGCTTCATGTTTGAGACGCTCATTCTCTTCATACAATATCATGTCATCCCTATCCATGGGAACTGGCAAGCGGAATGAAGAATCTAATAGAGATTTCAACTGTTTATTCTTCTGCCGAAGGATTCCTTCCCTTGTGTGAGACTCTTGAACAATTCGTTGAAGTACAACAATTTGTTCTTTAAGCCTTTCAACCTCATGGTTTTTGGCTTGTACCCGCTGGGAAAAAGCAACAATAGAGGATGAGTAGCGAGTCCCGAGACTCACCAAGTCGTAGATAGCATCGGAGTCTGACTTATTAGCCAAACTATTATTTTCTTGCTGCAACATGGCACCAATGGCAGCTGCAGAAAGGACAGGAGGTTGAGGTGCTGAATACCTCATGGATGCATCTAGAGGAATGTTAGAAGAATGAGCCATGGAGAGAAGAATTGAAAACTTAAAGCGAGAATGTTGAAGGAATGCAGATGAGTTATAGAGATAAGAAGAAAACTTGATGCGGATTGGATGAACTTTAAGACTGATTTTATAGAGATAGTATAAAGAACAAGACGAGCTATCATCCAAGTCAAAGAGCAATGTGTTTTTCCCGATCGGTGAAAATGACATTTTTTAGAAACTCGGAGCCTTCAATCTCGTTTGTCAACAACATCAGGCGATTTGTTTCTATCTTCAACCGCACTAAATTCATAGAGTTAGGCCTCGAGGCTTTGCAGGACTTGTCGGGTCACGGACGGCTCTCTTTTTCAACTATCTACAGTGTATTTTAACGCACCGTTTTCTTCAGTCTATTTACTTGCTGCCGATCCTTTTTAATGATGCCAAAAGGGGGAGAAGTTTTAGACTAGAACATTAACATTGTTTAAATTGCTAAACTTGTTATATATGCTTGGAATTATATTTATATTTTTGCTTGAAAAACTAACGCACATTCTCAGGGGGAGCTTAAGTATTAATACAGGTTTCAGGTTCTATCAAGTATTTGTCATCATAAAAAAGGGGGAGATTGTTGAACCTAAGGTTTCAAGTTTTGTGTAATTATATATTTACACATGGATTTTGATGATAACAAATGAATTCAAAGAATGAAGGAGTCTCAAGCTCAATTTGTCCACACAATGGAGTCAAGCACATCAAGGAACCAAGCATGAGCAAGAAGGAAACAAGTTCACATTAAAGTCATAGAGAAATGTTGTAAATCTCTTAAAATTCGAAATTAGGATTAAGGCTCAAAAATTAATATTTTATCATAAAGCATTAAAATACATTTTCCACATGTGCATGAATATTTTGAAAATTAAATTTGAAAATTTTGAAAGATAATTGATTGTCATCTTTCACATGTGCATGCCATGATTAAAGGTTTGAACTTTGAAAATATTAAAGATGATTGATTGTCATCTTTCACATGTGCATGTTTTATTTGAATATTTTCAAAAGTGATTGATGCTTTTCTTGACTTATGCAAAAGGAAGATGCCTTTGTTTGAATATTTTGAAAAGTAAAGTGTGCTCCTTTTGTCATATGCAAAAAGTAAAAAATTAGGTTTGAAATTTTTGAAAAGCAAAGTGTGCTCCTTTTGTCATATGCAAAAAGTAAAAAGATTAGGTTTGAAATTTTTGAAAAATGAATGATGATGTTTTTGACATGTGAATCTTTTTAAATTTGAATATGAAGTCTCATATGCCTATAAATAGATCATTTGAGAGCTTCACATTTACAACACCAAGAGCATACAACTCTCATTCAAAGCTTTCATTCTCTCTTCTCTAAGCATTGAGCCTTAACCCTTATTCATTTTGAGAGATATAGTTTGTGCTTGTATTGTTCTTATTTCACTCATTGAGGAGTGTTTTCTGATATCCTACCCACTATCAATTCTTGTATCAGTAAAAGGGTGTGTATAACCCTTGTGCGTGTAGAAAGTGTTCTACACAGGGAATCGTTGAATCACCACGTGTAAGGTGATTGCAAGTGTAGAGGGTGTTCTACACGGATCCTTTGTAGCGGTGTTGTTCAAAGGTGTAATAGGTTTCTATCTCCACCTGAAGGAGATTGAATAGTGAATTCGGGGATCCTCAAGGGGTAGCTTGAGGCGAGGACGTAGGCAGTGGGGCCGAACCTCGTTAACATACTGAGTTTGCTTCTCTCTTACTCTTACTCTTTATATTTATTTTTGTTTCATATTTTGTTTATATTTTATATTGTATATTTGATTTATAATTGTTATTTTTTTAAATACAACTCAATTCACCCCCCCTCTTGTGTTAGTCATCTGGGCAACATGGAATATAATTAATAGATATATTTATATATATAAGTTATTTATATATCGACTATTTTAAAATGGTACACGAAACAGTACCAATATCGAAATATTTCGTTCCAGTGTCTTAACCAGTATGACATCCGGTATGGTATTCAAAACATTGATTCCAATTGATCGGATCTTGACATTTGTGGTGGTATCAATTAATTGATCATTTTGAGGGAGTATTATGGTAGGCCCCTACTGTAGCTTACTCTGCAACAAGTAATATGAGTAATCTGTTTTGGGCCTTTGGCTCGTTGCATTGGAAATGGACTGGGCCTACGTGTTTTGAAAAAAATAATAGACAAAAATTTATTCGCACCAAAGTTTTATGATTAATAAAGATATCAATAAAATTGAATAATAATTTTCTCTCAGCAACAAGCATGTTAGATGTGTTCCTTACGCATAGTTCGCACTTTAATTTTGGAGAAATTGTTATTTTCTCAAATGAGTGCAGACAGTGTCGGACGTATTATATAATGGGTGTGGAGTCAGGTCAGGGCTGGACGTCGATCCTACGAAGTATCCTACTATCCGAACCGAATGTTTTGAAGATATATAAAGACATATCTTTTGAAGGCCTGGTTTGAGGGGCCTTAAATAGATATATATATTCGCAAAGATTTTCTTTATTTTCTGATGGGCATTTTCCGGTGTATTTCTTTCTTACATGTTGCATGACATGTAAGCACGACGGCTATGTGCTGGTCCATGGGCTTTCCAAGCCCATGTTTGGCATGGTATTGACGAGGCTTCTGTTTTCCTTGTTCGGCATTTTTGACATGATATCTGGGCCCCATATCACTGTTTCTGTTAAGCATTGTTTCTGGACTCTTTACATAAAAAATGGTGCGAGGAATATTTTAATACCAAGCTGCAGGAACTTTCAATGTTCAGCGTCGTGTCAAAACACGAACACTAGGTATTGCTATGCTACAAGTTGTATCTTTATGAAAGGTCTCATAGTACCTAATTTCAAGCTGCAACTGAATGTGTCGAGGAAAATGAAAGTAACCGTTCGTCAATCAACAACGTTAAATATTCTCAAAATAATGTGTCTGTCAAATATTGTTTTAAATTTTTAATTAAATATAGTACATAAAAATAAAGTAATCTAGAGACATCCTTAAAATCTTGATCAATATCCACAGGTGCACGCAAGAGGGACGAGGAAGTCACCCACCCAAAATGATCTTGCTGACTCGGAACGCTGTCACTCACTCTGACCGCAGACCCTTTTTAATGCTTGCTCGACACTTGTGGATAAGATTCTGCAGTTTAACCATTTCCCACGTCTCTTGCTCCAACTTTTCCAGTACTAATAATTTATTGGTTGATACTGACTAATAAAGCATAATCAACGGTAGTATTTTTTTTTTTTGAAGAATCAACGGTAGTATTAGCTGCATGAATAATCCTCCTCTTTGATTATATGAAACTTCTCATTCAATGTAATCTCGACATGACATTATTATATTAAGGAATTTAAAATTTAAAATATAAATATAAAAAAGTAGAGAAAATTTAAAATTTAAAATTTTAATTTCTCTTTTTTTATATTTTTAAATATTTTTTTAATAAATCACACTATATTAGATAATGATACAACTTTGAGCAATCAATTTCAAACCGTCCAACAATATAAGTCTTAGCTGTAAAATGTCAGAATACTAATACTTGGAGATAATTTTGACAACAAAAAGCAGAATTTACAACTTTAATTAATCATTTCATTCCATCTGGGTATTCCGCGTCTTCCAATTTCATGCCTCCATCTATGAGTTTGGACTTTGGATAACTTTGACACGTCGTCCCTCTCTGTCTCTCACTCTATATAATATCTGGACAAGATATGTTTTTCTGCATCAATATCTGTTACCTGTCTCCTACTGTAAAACTCTCTCGATAGGCTTCTAGTATCTGATTGGTTTACTCTTTGAAGTTTCTTGGCTGTTAGGAAGATTTTTTTCTTTTGGAAGAAGCAGGAAGAGATGTTGAGTATATTCAACAAAGGTTTGGTTCAGCCACCTCAGGAGCTGAATAGCCCGGCGCCATTGAATTCTTCTGTGAAGCCGGCCAAGCTTTCACCAGAGATTTTGAAGGATTTCGTTTCTCAATCAGGCAATGCCTTCTCAATCTGCTTTGAAAATACGACGTCTTTTGCTTATGTTCCACCCGAGAAACCATATTCCATTCATCAGAGGTACGTCTCTCTCGACTCTCTCTGTCCAATCTATGCATCTTTAAACCCATTTGTTTCTAGTTTCATTTGCCAGCCATCTCATCTTTTCTTTCCTGGGTTTATTTCTGATTTGCAGAATAATTAATAAATTGATATTTTGCAGATTGTTCTGTGCCATGGATGAAATATACTGCATTTTCTTAGGGAGCCTAAACAATCTGTGCAGCCTCATCAAGCAGTACGGCCTATCAAAGGGCACAAACGAGGCCATGTTCGTGATGGAGGCCTATAGGACTCTCCGTGACCGAGGTCCATACCCAGCCGATCAGGTCCTCAAAGATCTTGATGGAAGCTTTGGATTTGTGATCTACGATAACAAGGCAAAGACAGTCTTTGCTGCACTGGTAAATCTGCCTCCAGCTCTAAAATGAACATCGAGTGTAAACTTCTAAAATGTACAGGAGGGTGCACGTTTCTGTGAACCTCATGAATCTGCTCACGGCTTTTGTTGTTTGGTTGTGTAGGGTGCAGATGAAGAAATTAGGCTCTTCTGGGGCATTTCAGCTGATGGGTCTGTGGTGATTTCTGACAAGTTAGAGGTCATAAAAGCAAGCTGTGCTAAATCATTTGCACCATTCCCTACTGGTACGTATATCATGCGTTCTTGTCCTAAAGAATCGTACGTTCCTGGCTAATAAATTATTTTATATAAATGATCGTGTCCGCGCAATCTGACCTCCGATTTGGTGGGTTGAAATGCAGGGTGCATGTTCCACAGCGAGCATGGCTTGATGAGCTTCGAGCACCCAAGAATGAAAATCAAAGCAATGCCTAGGATTGACAGTGAGGGGGTCATGTGTGGGGCCGACTTCAAGGTTGATGTTCAATCAAGGATTCACAGCTTGCCACGTGTTGGAAGCGAAGCCAACTGGGCAATATGGGGCTGACAATCCTGACGAGATTTTTAGGACAGGATAATAATGTGAAGTCAATCCATACCTCCACCTGGTCTTATGTTTATTTTCCTAGTTAATTTGTGTTTGTATGTACGTATGTCTGTCTTGGCGAGTTGCAGTGACCTGCAATTATTTTATATGGATAAAAGAATGTTTTAGATATAACTAACTTGGGGCTACAGCCTACATTGTTGACAAAATANTCTTTAATATTTTCAAAATTCAAACCTTTAATCATGGCATGCACATGTGAAAGATGACAATCAATTATCTTTCAAATTTTTCAAATTTAATTTTCAAAATATTCATGCACATGTGAAAAATGTATTTTAATGTTTTATGATAAAAAATTAATTTTTGAGGCTTAATCATAATTTCGAATTTTAAGAGATTTACAATATTTCTCTATGACTTTAATGTGAACTTGTTTCCTTCTTGCTCATGCTTGGTTCCTTGATGTACTTGACTCCATTGTGGGGACAAATTGAGTTTGAGATTCCTTCATTCTTTGAATTCATTTGTTATCATCAAAATTCATATGTAAATATATAATTACACAAAACTTGAAACCTTAGGTTCAACATTCCAAAATAATAGTCTATATATAAATAAATTATACATAAATACATATATATAAATTAGAATAGTCTAGTATGAATTGGGGGTCAAAAAATGAGTTTTTAGTTTGAATAAAAGAAAAAATAAAATAAAAAAATAAAGACTGAAATACTAGCCAGTATGTAAGCCGATACGACCAATATTCAAACGATACAAAACAGATGAAATTTCTATACCGAAACAGTAGTCGGTATGGCATATACCAGTCATACCGGTCGGTACAATACGAAATTTGAAACAATGATTGGAATACCTTGATTTCTCATAAGAAAATTAAGAAAAAATCTATACATAAATCCACATATCACACACTATACATCATACTTTTATTATTATTTTATTTTATTAAATATTTGATATATAGATAATAAATAGAAAATTTTAATTAATTTAAAAAAAAAATTTAAAAATTAAAATTATATTTTAGTATTGAAAAAAAAAGGTATGTAAATAGTCCGTGAATAGTCCGTGACGTGATCGTACGTATGATGGGCTAAGTTACGTGTACGGACAGAACTGTATTCGTTTTCAGCAGTTGATAGTGAGTGGCTCGTTTGTCCTGAAGCTGAAGGCTTTGTCCAACCGACAAGAGGCCGGTTGCCCTTTCAGAGCCTAATCAAACGCGGCACGCTAACAGATAAGCTCGCTTCGTCGGTTATCTATCACCCACTGTCACTACACTTATCATATTTACCGTCTTTTCAATCTCTTTGTTTTTTTCTTTCTTTCCCCTGCCTTTCTTTCTTCGGAAGATTGAATGCATGTCGAACGCAGCTCAAGAAGAGATTGTCTGAGAATTGCTGCTCTTCCATATGGATCCGGATCCTACAGGTGTTTTATTTATTTATTTAATAATTAAGAAATTATTTTTAATAATAATATTATTTTTAAAATATATTAAAAATAAAAGAAATACTCTAACCATAAAGAGATTATATAAAAATAATTTTATAAATTGATGTGTGTTAATGTAATTTATTAGATTACAAAATTATTTTTATTAAAAAATAGATTTAATATAACATATTTTTATAAATTTATTTTTATATGATATATTTGTAGTTATAGCACACTGACAAAATTCACCAAACACTATGTGTGGCCGTAGAGCCACTCATCTTGTTTTGGGTAATTCGGCCCTTGCATGCGCATGTGTTCTTTTTCTCTCATGACTCTGAGAAAGGGTTATTCGGCCCTTCGGCTCTTGGTCTTTTTGGCGATCCGTGCCCTGTTTTAGGCTTCCTGATTCTCATTTCTCATGTTGTGTACTTGTAGGACCTTGTGGGTCGGTTTGGATGTTAAAATAAGAATTTTTAATTTAATATAAAATTTAAAAATTGAATAAAAATATTATTTTTAATATTATTATAATTTTAGAATTTGAAAATTTTGAATTGAAATTTGAAAATGTTGAATTATTTATTATATTTTATGTAAAAATTTAAAAAAATTATAATGATTAGATGAAATAAGATAAAAATTTTGAATCTCACCTTACTTCCAAATCTATCTTTAAGGTCTCGTTTGTTTTTACAATTTATTTGATCTCATTTCATTTAATCATTACAGTTTTTTCAAATTTTTACACAAAATAAAATAAACAATTTCATTTTTTCAAAACTCAAAATAAAAATAATATTAAAAAATATATTTTTTAATAATATTTTATTTAATTTTTAACTTTAATTTCAACCCAACTCATTTCATTTGCAAAAATAAATGACACAAATCATGTTGTCGGTCCGACATAAAATATATAGATGATTTGGTTAATGATAGCTTTACACTTTCTTTACTATCACTTTACTATCTAGTTATTGTTTTTTCTTTTTGTTCTTTGAATTGGATTGAAAATTTTAGAAAATGACCTTATTGTATAATGTACAAGGAAATAAATTCAATAAATCAACAAAATTGTCAATTTTTATAAAATTAAATTTATTTTTAAATAAATTATATGATTACTCTAATTTATTAAATTTATTTTCTTTTAAATTATATAATAATCTCATACTATGAAATTTTTCATCTAAATTTAAATAACAAAAAAGAAAAAAAATTGAATAATTAAAAATAGTAAAAGGATGGGTATCATTACCCAAATGATTTTCCACTTTGCAGATTAGAAATTAGCACCTTGCAGGAGGGACCCATCTAAGATATTGAGATCCGTGTGGGGACATTGATCATCAACCATCAACTTCACATACATACAAACACACGATTGACAATATTCAACACTTTAGTGTTGATGGATTGAGAAAAATCGAGATTATTCGAGCAAAAATACAACTTTGCTTCTTCTTATCTAGATACGAGCTTTTATTTTATTACGTTGATGTTTCGATTATTCTAACTGTGGCACGGAAATATCCAGTTCGACGACAATGACACCGCAATCGCGGCGGATTCACAAAAAATACAAAACTAATGAACAGTCAAGGAACAGAAGTTGTTTCCTATCATTGTATCAGAATTATTGATCTTTGATCAGAACTTGCAGTACTTAAAATCAAAGGAAAAAATGCAACGAATTATACGAACTTATGAATGAGAACAACAGCAGCTACGTACGTGTGGCTCAAGTTAACCCAAATGTTGTTAATCATATATATAATGTATGGGGGACAAGGGCGTCGACCCCAGTAATATCATATTCAAGATAATACCAAGTAAATTAACATCGTGATCCTCAGAAAATCCTGCATCCGGTCGTGTCTGGCTCAAATAAAAGTTGGTTTCATTCAGGAATATCTTATACAGTATCCGGCCTGTCTTGGTTGTTGGCGAATTACATCTATTGGTGTTATGTGAATGAATGAAAAGCTGTCAAATTTATGCAATAAATTAGAGTAATATATAAGCCATTTCTGGCTTGTAGCTTACTTTTTTACTGCCAGTACATGCAACAACTTTATTTTTGTCAAGTATCAGCTTCAACGTGACATTATTTTTTCCTTTTTTGATGTCTCTCACGCGATTAGTGCGGATTGACATAACGTACTGGACTAAAGGAGAAAACAAAATATTTAATGGACGTACGTGGGTTGGATCGAAATGGTCAGAGAAGTCGGCCGTCGTACGTCGTGGTTGTCTGCATTCGTTTGTTTCAATGGAAACGACATGAGCGCACCATTTCTCAGGCTGGGCGGCTAATAGAGCACCAGATATTCTAGTTGCACAGCTTTTTTTTATGTATATATTGCGATGGCTGCCTACCTTTGCTAAATTTTTCCAATACAGTGGGCTTCAGTCGGAGAGAATACGTGCATAACAGTCATGCATATGTTGTTCAAGCCCCCTCCCAGGCGGGAGCAAATGCATTTATGTTTACAAATACAGAATGAAAGGAAAAGATATACATATAGTACTCATGATGTAGCACGTTGAACCTGTCATTTGCTGATACAAACATATATATAAGAGCAATGACACACAATCTCTCAACCTCCACATTATATTTTTTTAATTTTTAAATTTTTTGAGTTTATTCTTCTTAAACTAATTAAATTTTTGTATTCATTATCCATATCTTAAATATTTGATATAAAAAGAAATTAAAAATAATATGTTGCGTGGAAGTTGTGTAAATAGTAGGAAGTTGTGTATCATTTTTCTATTTCTTATAAATATATCAAACAAATTAAAAATTTAGAAATACACAGTTCCATGCGCCGGCAACAACAATTCAATCAAAACCTGTTTGAGATTGCGTTAGGAATCTTAAAAAAGATTTAAATATTATTACAAGTTTTTTAATAAAAAATTAATTTGTTTTGGTGTTGCATATTAAACAACTTTTAAATTTTAAATAAGATAAAATATCCGTTGAGGAAAAGCATCTAACGTGTTTTCAGGATAATCTGAAATGTAGTTCAAATTTTAAAAAAATTGTCGATGGACAAAAATATATACCCTTATTAGTTATTACTCTCCTATAATTACAACTTTTAAACTTTTAATGATACGGTCATAATTTTTAAAAAATCAAATGATAGTTATTTTTGCCTCATAAAACTCTTTTTTAATTTGTTTACAAAGAAATGTAAAATATTTGAAAGTACTTTAAATATATATGATTATTAAATAATAAATAAATTTTTAAATAATAAATAAACTTTTAATAATAAAACTTATTATTTAAATTATAAATTAAAATTTTAAAAATTATAAATTATATTTTCTATCACCAATTTTAAACACGCATGAAATAGTCTAAAAAGGAATACTGCATCACGAAATGGTCAAAAGAGTAGGACTGCATGTATGTTGCAAAACTTTACAATATGAAGTACTTTGGAGTTAGGATGTCAATGCTGCTTAATTAATCAAAAAATAATAAGACGGTTGTTATAAAATTAAAAGAGAAATGATACTATTGGAGAAAAATTTTAAAATATTGTTATTAACTCAGAAAATATCTCATACAAGTGAACGATGTCCATATACATAAGAGTACAAAGGCGGTAGCTTAAGTCAGTTTGATGGAAAGGCGGTCATACATATGAGTTGGTTACAACACTCCCTCTGGAATGATCACTTATAAAGAATATGTCTCGTTAAAACCTTGCCAAGGAAAAACTCAACGGGAAAAAAAAATAATGGCAAAAGAAAAATAATACAGTATTCATGTGTACCGTCAAGTGATTTAAGATTGCTTCATTAAAAGCTTGCAAAGGAAAACCCAATGGGACAAAACCTTAGTAAAGAAAAAAAAAGTACAACTAGCATAAGTATTCAAGATATTTACTCCTCCTGAAAAGTGTATGATGATAAGTCTTTAAGTTTTCACATTCCAACTTTTCTACTTGACATCAATTTCATCTTTCTCCTGAAATTCATGGGTATAAAAGAATTTAAGTGAAATATGTTTAGTTCTGTCACTTTTGATATATCCTCCTCTTATTTGAATAATACAAGCAGCATTATCTTCGTATAAAATTGTGGAGCTATCATTGATCATGGGAAGATCATATTTTTCTTGAATATGTTGAATCACTGATCTTAGCCAAATATATTCTTGACTTGCCTCATGAATTGCAATGATCTCTGAGTGATTTGAAGATATAACAGATAATGTTTGCTTAACAGATCACTATGATATAGCAGAATTTCTATAAGTAAATACTTATCTAATTTGAGATCTACATCTGTATGAATCTGGAAGATAACCTACATCCGCATATCCAACTAATCGTGGACTTTATCCATATTGATAAAATAATCTCATATCAACTGTACCTCGAAGGTAACGAATGACATATTTAATACCATTCGAATGTCTCCAAGTTAGTGCGGAACTATATATTACAAGTAGATCAACTAATAATGCAATATCAGGTCGAGTACAATTTGCAAGATACATCAAGGCTCAGGGGATAAGGTATTTCAGAATTAAGAATTTTTCCATCGTCTTCATAAGGACGAAATGTATCTTTTTGCACATCAAGTGATCGAACAACCATTGGAGGACTCAGGGGATGAGTTTTGTCCTTATAAAAGTGTTTCAAGATTTTTTCTGTATAAGTTGACTAATACATGGGAATTCCATTTTGCAAATGCTGGAGATGCAGGCCGAGACAAAATTTCGTTTTGCTAAAATCTTTAATTTCAAATTCATTCTTTAAATGTGTAGCTGTTATTGTGATCTCTTCAAGAGTTCCAACAAAATTTAGATCATCAACATAAACCGCAATCATAACAAATCCGGAGTTGATTTTTTAATAAAAACACATGGGCATACTGGATTATTTTCAAATCATTCTTTCAATAGAGATTTATTAAGGCGTTTATACCACGTGTCCAGATTGCTTTAACTCATATAAAGATCTTTGAAACTTAATAGAATACATATTTCTGGATATACTCAGATTAGAAGTTTCAGGCATTTTATATCCTTTAGGGATTTTCATATATATGTCATGATCTAATAATCCATATAAATATACAATGACCACATCCATCAATCGCATATCTAATCTTTTTTGTAACTGTCAAACTAATCAAAAATCTGAAAGTGATTGTATCCATAACAGGAGAGTATATTTCCTCATAATCAATCCCTGGCTTCTGCAGGAAACCTTGTGCAACAAGTCGTGCTTTGTATCGCATAATTTCATTGTTCTCATTACGCTTACGTATAAATATATCTAATAGACATTACACCTTTTGGTGTTTGTACAATAGGTACAAAGATCTTTCGCTTTGTTATCAAAAGGTTGAGATGTAAATTCACCTGCATTATCCAATCGAATAGTTTTAATTAGATAGTTAGTGAATTGTGCTTGTAATTTAATTATTTGGATAAGAAGTTTAGCAAATGCAATATTTCTAGTGGAAAGTAGACAAACATGTGACCATTAACTTGATATATCAATTAAAATCATAAAGTATATAAAATGTCTACTTAATGGTTGAATAGATCCACATATATCCTCATGAATCTTTTGTAAAAATGACAAAGATTCAATAATAACATTTGAGAGAGATGGTTTGATAATTAATTTACTTTGAGAATATGCAGAGGACGGATATTCATTGGGTAAGATAATCTTCTGATTCTTTAAGGGATGGCCATACGAATTATCAATTATTCGTCTCATCATTATTGATCCCAGATGTCCAAGACGATTATGCTAAGTCATAAATACTTTAGGATCAATGCACTTCTGGAGCATTATCACATGTGATTCAATTGTTCTCATTTATGTATAATACAATCTAGATGAGAGAGCAAGCAATTTTTATAATACGAGCTTCTAGCTCGAAATCATTTTAGTAATGCGAATATGCTCTTTACTGCCTTCGTTAGTGATTTCAATATGACAACCATTACGACGTATATCCTTAAAATTCAATAAATTTCTTCTGGATCGTGAAGAAAATGGAGCATCATCAATACACAATTTGGTACCATTAGATAACACAATATAAGCTCTTTCGGAGCCTTCAATTAGATTTAATGAACCAGATATGGTATGAACGTAGGTTTTACTCAGTGTTAGATTTGAAAATATTTTTTATTCTTAAGAATTGTGTGAGTTGTAGCACTGTCAGCCAGACATACATCTCTATCATTCATCTCAGAGGTAAAAAGTTAATCAATAAGACTCATGATTCTACAAAATATATAATACTTCCATTACTACAAAACATTGTAAAATATTAAAAGTTTTTACTATAAGATAAAGAAAATACATTAATTGAAATGAACACTTTCATCGCCAATCAAATGATTAATTCTACCATTAGGATCCTCAAATAAATCAGAAACATCAAAGTTGGTAATATTTTCTCCACTTATAGAAACTAAAGCATTTGATAGTTCAGCAAAATTTGTTTCAAACTTTTTTATTTTCTCTTTTATAGAAGCTTAGTATAAGTTAACCAAGTGTTTAGCTGTACGACAGGTACGAGACTAATATCCAGTCATACCACAACTATAACATCTATTTTTATCTTTCTTTGAAGATTTGTTCTGAAGGTCTTTACCATTCTCTGAGTTGAACCACTTCTTGTGGTATGGTGTATTTCTATTATTATCTTTTATAGGGTGGTCACTTCTGAGACTCCCACTTCTGTAGTTTTTCCTACCACGTCCACGCCCTCGGTTTCTTTGAAAAGATGTATCATTCGCTTCTAGGAATGGTGTAAATCCAATACCATTCATTTCAGGAAATGATATGAAACCAGTAGGACATGACTAATGATTTCTTAACAAAAACTCATTATTTTGTTTAGCTACTAGAAGACAAGATATAAGTTTAGAATATTTTTTGAACTTTTGCTCTCGATACTACGGTTGAAGGAGCACATTTGAGGCATGAAAAATTAGTATATATCTTCTCTAACATGTCGTCATCAGTGTATTTTTCACCGCATAATTTCAATATTGAACTGATTTTAAAGAGTGTAAAGTTATACTCACTAACACTCTTGAAGTATTGTAACCTTAGGTGCAACCAATTATTACGAGCTTTTAGGATGATTACAGTTTTCTGGTACTCATATCTCTCCCTTAAATAATTCTACAAAGTAAGAGGATCTTTCACCGTGAGATACTCAGTTTTTAATTCTTCACAAAGATGGTAGCGAAGGAAAATCATTGCCCGCGGTCCTACCGGGATGCGTGATTTCCTTCTTTATTTGTATATCCTAGGTTCATCACATCTAGATGAATCTCAGCATCAAGGATCAAAGATAAATAATTTTTTTCAGAAATATTAAGAGCGACGAATTTTAATTTTGTAAAATTTGACATTTTTTGAAGTAGAAGACTACTAATTTCATAATCGGCAGAACTTTCGTGCTGATAACGTGTTATAAAATTAAAAAAGAAATGATATTGTAAGAGAAAAACTTTAAAGTGTTGTTATTAACTCAGAAAACACGTGAACAATGCCCATATATATAAGAGTACAAAGACAGTAACTTAAGTCGGTTTGATGGAAATGCGGTCATACATATGAGTTGGTTACAACATATCATATATCTTCTACATATAAAAAGTGGCTATGAAACAGAATTTTGTTGTTTTAATAGAAAATCTTAATTTACCGTTAGTCCCGTTAGGTATTAGCTAAGCCACCGTTTGCAGCCATTTGACAATGTACTGTGAATGTAACGTATCGACCATCAATTACTGCGTTTATTTCCTTCTTAGTCTCTTCGTCTTCTCTCTTCTTTAACTTTCATGATCTCTCTTCTCAGTCTCTTTGCCTCTCAATCTCCTCCACCGTGCCTTAGATGCTGCAGATTTGGACCCACTGCAGCTCAACACTCCTTTCTCCAACAAAAACCAAAGCCCATAGAGAGAGAGAGAGAGAGAGAATGCGAGACTTCTAAATGTATTCCTAGGGTTCAACGAAAACCACCTCTCACTGTCGATGGCAGCTAGCTCGACAGAAACTCTGCTCACTGGATTTCGTTAAAGTTGCTGTTCGTGTAATGAAGTGGTGCAAATAATAAGGAAGAGAAAGGGGTATTTGAAGCTGGATGGGTGCAGATAATAAGGAAGAGAAATGGGCATTTGAAGCTGGACGTTGATGAGATAGAATTTGATATTGAGGTCGTGGACACCGAGACACTTTGGGAGCTCGATCAACTCGTCACCAATTGGAAGAAGATGGTCAGCAAGATCAAGCGCCAAGCTCTCATGGGAATCTACGGCAAAAACAATGGGGTAGAGAAATTCAACAAATTCCATAATACGTTCATTGTTTTAAATATGATCCAAAATTTTGGGCATTTTATGCTAACTTTGCTAATTATTGTGTATGTGTAGGAGCTACCTGTGAGTAGCGAGAAGACAATGATTCATCATCAAGTGGTACAACCCATTGTTTCATTTCTTCTTTGTGGGTTTGAGAAATTTTTGTTTGCAGAAATGATTCACAGTGAGGTTTGGATGCAGATTCAAATTCAAGAAGTTCTTCTGGGAGTGATTTGGATGTCGATAATGCATAGTCATGAGGTTGCATTGAATTAATTGAAGTGGAATCAAGTGGAGAGGTGGATCAGAAATTTCCCATTATTGGGAAATGTTTGTTTTGTTGGACAAGGTATAAAGTTTGTGCTCTATAATTGTCTTCGATAAATTTCGTTTGTACTTTTTGGTATGAGCTGAATTACAAATAAGCTCTTTCGATACAAGGGATGGGTGTTAAACTCGGTGAAGTGTGATATTGGCATGAACGATACAGCTTGCATGATGATTTGTTGGCATGAACGGGGCCTCTGTTTGCAGTGTCCGCATGGACTTGTTAGCTATTTCTCTTTTGCATTTTCTGTTTTTTTATTTTTCCTTTTTTTTGTTATTGATTTTACCTTGTAAATTATCAATGGAACTAAATCTAAAATAATCATTACAGAATCGAAGTGGCTTCTTTTGAGACTATTATTTTCTCATCTAAATCAATGTATACTTGAAGAGGAATACATGTATTCTTGAAGAGGAATACAGGGATCATCATTTTTCTTATGTTATCTGCCCTTTGTGTGTGTGTGTGTTTGTAGACGTGGAATAACTAACTTCTATTTTGAAAATATATAATTATGAATTTGCAGATGGGGCTGATATACGGGTGCCCAGTGGAAGACATTGTAACTAGCTTGACCGTCCAATGCAGGGGTTGGAAATCACTCTGTTATAATCCAGATAGGAAGGCCTTCTTGGGTTTTGCCCCAACAACCTTAGATATAGCTCTTATTCAACACAAGAGGTGGTCCGAAGGCATGTTTCAGATATTCTTCTTCGAGTATTGCCCCTTCATATATGGACGTGGGAAGATAAAATTGGGTGTCCAGATGGGGATATTGCATCTATCTTTTGTGGGCTCCAATTTCCTTACCAACGCCCTATTATGTGATTGTTCCTTATCTCTGCTTGCTCCCTGACATTCCCTTATTCCCCCTCTTTGCCTTTCTATTCTTATGCTAGAGATATATGAATACTATGTTTGAACTGCATGTTAAAGAAACAAGCTAGAGTTAATCGATTTTAGAGATATTTGTGCTATATATGCATCTCCATTAATGCCACTCAGATTGATGTAGTACTGCCTTCTGCATGCACACATACTGACTCTTCTTTGCTATTCCAGGTTAAAAGCCTATGGTTCCTGCCTTTTGCATACGTTTTTCTAGCTAGGAATACATGCAGCATCGCTAAGGCCCTGTGCTCTGGAGACACACTCAAAGCTTTGTGGAACTCTCAATGAATTTGGGTGATCCGAAGACTACTACATACTTTTTTATGCATTAATTAATTTTTTAATTAAAAAATCATATTTTTTTTATTAAAAACTTTATCTCAACTAACTAGATAAACGTGCTTTGCACGTTACTCCTATCTAGTTCCTATAAATATATATATATATATAATTTTGTTACGTACAAATAAAGTCGAGTACTAATCTGCATATCAATACTGATTTTTTTATATTCAAAATTTAAATTAGCATCGTTTTTAATAAAATTTCATTTTTGATTAATCATATCAAATTAATATACACATTAATGCGTTTTTAACTAAATTATATATATATAATATATAAGCATTTCCTTTTTGTATTTTAATTTTTTTAAAAGAAATCGCTATCAATGTCTTCGTGGGCCGCCTGCTGAAAACTTTATTAAAAGGACGTACATGGACCAATAGGAATCTCTGCAATATTTGTGGCTGAAGTTTGCTGATCAAGTACTGCCATAAAGCACGTACGTACGTGGTCGTGGTTGTCACGATCTCAATTCTGAAACCATATATATATTAATAGATAAGTCACAACCATGCATATATATATAATATACGGGAGTATATGCCTGATGATTTTTTTGGTGTCACATTCACATCACATGCATGCATACAGTTCACAATTTTTAAAAATATCCTCTAATTCCATAAATGAACAATAATGAAGATCGAAGAATACTAATATTGGGCTTTTGGTTTTGCTCGTTTAGAAATCAGGAAGAAAATGGGCTAAGATCATAGGGAGTTGGAATGGTACTATATTCGCTTCTAAAATCTTCTAACCTTTTCTGAAAGTACGGAAGGAATTTAAAAAAAAAAAAAAAAAAAGTTGTCATCACACATTTATAAAAAAATTTACATTCATGATTAGATATATTTTGACATGTCTACATATCAAATATGACATTATAAATCAAAATTGAAAAAAATTCATTTGGTCGTATCTGTTATCATAACTTTCGACTGCTTTAACTTGCTAAAAAAATAAAAAAAATCTAGTTGCAAGCACAATTGCGTACTAATATGTACACAAATCTAATGCGATAGGTCAAAAAGTAAATTTTATTAAAAACAGTACTAATTTAAATTTTGAATATAAAAAAATAAATATTAATACATAGATTAGTACGTTAATTTATCTGTACGTAACAAAACTTAACAAAATATCTCATTTTAGGAAATGGACAGCTCCGACAGCAATACGTAAGGGCATATATACATAGAACTTAGACAGCATCTATGTTTGTGAGTGTGTACCGTACGTGAGTCCAGCTTGGTTCGATCTATTGTTTAATGCAAAAGATGATATTAAGAATTAATAGGATATATATATGAACAAGTACGTCTAATAAATATAAATTATATTTTTCAAGAAAAAATAGTAATTAAAATTAAAGGGGAATTACAATTTTCATCCACAAACTTTTATACCCAATGCCTCTCACTTGACAACTAAAATGATTAAAAAAATTTCAACAATAATAATTTTATCCAGATGTGAAAATTAATGAATATTAGCATTAATTAGGAGTTGCAACTAAAAGGAAAAGAATAGAGGTAGAATACTTTATATAAATATATTTTTATAAAAAAATTATAAAAATAATATCATTTTACATAAATACAGTATTTTAAATTAGTCTCAATTTAAAATATGGACAATGCTAAAGTGTCTATCAAATATGTCTACCAAATGTGTACACTAGTATAAATGTATTTTTTTCTTTTATTTTTCTTTAAGAATTTTTAAACATCTTTAACCATTAAGAAAAAAAATAAAAAATAAAAAATCATTAATAGTCAATTCCTTAACCATTGAAAAAAAAAATCGTACGATAAACATATTTAATAGTCATATTATCATTTTCCTTAAAATATAGGTAATCTATCAAAATGGCTTCCTGTGTACCTCGTTTGTATATTGCAAGTACGCAAATTAATCCTACTTTCTCCGACACCTTCTAGCTTTTTTTTTTGAAGGAAATATGCTTCATGCATTCATTCAATCGAAGTTACAGCTGCGATTTAACAGTACAAGATACCCAGACTATAAATCAACTAATGCATACGCTCAGGAGCTTCCCCGCACACAGAGTGGCAGACATCGTCTTAACTTCTATAGGACTCTAAAAACCAGAGCCAGGATGACCCCGCCAACCTCCAAAAGGTGGACTATGGGAGGCAACCGCCGTGAACAAACAGACCAAAGCGAAAACACCACGAAAACCACACGAACAGACAAACCAAAACCACACAAACAGACAACCAAAACAAAAACAACGAACGAACAACACGACCCAACAAACGGACAGCAACCGAGCACCAGCAAGAGGTCGACGGAAACACCCCCCAGGCGTCGGCATCAGGAGTCCAAGAACAGCACGAGCACCCAGTTTGCGTACGGACCACAGAACCTCCACTGCAGAGCTCGGCCGTACGTCCACCAGTCGTAGCATCGTCCGCCATACTCCACTCGTGGTTTTTTGCTCGTCTGGTTGTGTTTTGTTTGGTCTGGCACCTTCTAGCTTAGAATTAGAGTATTGCCATTGGTATCTGCATATGTAAAGATATATTTGCATAATATGACCCTTAATTTTATTACATTGGATTATGCATCTATATAATTTTACATACCTATGAACAATATTTCTACAAATTTGAAAATCTACTATTCACTACAAATCTTATTTTACTAATTATTTCTCTCTCTCTCTCTCTTCACCAACGGGATTTATTTTCATCCCGAGACCTCTCTCTTCTCCCCTACATGGTTCCTCTTCTCCATTCCTCCCTCAACTCGAACAACCCCAATGGAAGAAAAAACCTGCGCACCTCACTCTCATGATGGCTGTCAACGGACTTTGCAACAGCTCTGGACTCATCACGATCATGGTCACGTATGATTTTCTCCCTCTACTTCTTTATTCTCTCTTTGGCCTCATTCACCATCCCTATTTCTTCCTCTCAAAATTCTTGATTCTGGAATTTTTGCCAAGGATTCAGTCTCCTACGAGGATGGTGCATTTCCTCTATTGCCACTAACTTGGAAATCACCACTGCCGCTGCACTACTTTGTGTTTTCCGATCGACTACCTAGGATAAATAAAACATGATGCTCTCTTTTTGCCTAGATATTTTTATTATATAAATTGCGATTTTTTAATTGTTGTTTGGATGCTTTGTTTAATATAGATTAAGGTTTTGATTTTTGAACTGATTTTAGGTATGAATTTAGGGTTTTGATTTTCTGATTTTTGTAAATGGGTCATTTGATTTTTGTAAACTTATAGGAGCATAATAGAGTATTTTGTTGCTTTATTCGTTGGTTTTGCTTAATCTAAATTACCTTTCAATTTTCTGTTCTTGGTTTTAGATTAGGGTTTCGATAATACTGCTATTTTGACCACTCTTTGCAGTATGTTTTTGCACCTATAATCATAATATTTATCAGAAATGTTTGGTATAATTAGCATGAATTCTGTCATTAGAAATGCTTGGTATAATCACTATGCTGCTATTATCTAATTCGAATATGATTTTAGATAGAATTTGCGTGTATCATCACAATGCTTGGCATTACAATGTTTTTGGCATGTTTTAATTAGCTTGGAGTTGCTGTTAGGAAACTTTTTTTAATCTTGAGGTTTTTTCAGTTGCTGTTTTGAATATGCTTGATTGCAATTTGTTGTTGATTTTGCTAATCCTATATTATAATGTATTGTTTTAATTGCCAATATAACTATGAGTACATTAATTTATATTGTTGAATGATAAACACTTTGTCCTTCAATACAAATGTGATGTTATAATGTGGTGTTTTATTAACATTTTATCATTCAATATTTTGTTGAATGGTGAACACTTTGATTTAAGAGGATCCCTTATTCACCACACTCTGTGAAAGTGGTGAGGGTAGTATTAACAACTCTCCTATGGATATTGCAAATGTTGATGTCTAAGTGATACAAACCCAACGAATAAAAAGGGCACCTAAATGAATATCCAGCAGGGTGTGTCATTTATTGTAGAGGAATATACTCTCCTCGTTTCAACTTAGTGTAACATTAGTATAGATTTCATACGAGGGACTGACCAAACCTTCATATAATTGTGGAGTATAATTTATAATTACTACTCTACCTATAAAAAACCTAACAGTCAAGAACGATCTATACCATCTTTAACCAATCTGTGGTCAACCATTTAAAAATGCATTAATAAATTTTGTGGTTCCATAGCTCAAGTTGAAGG
Organism: Carya cathayensis; assembly: GCA_011037825.1. Classification (NCBI taxonomy): domain Eukaryota; kingdom Viridiplantae; phylum Streptophyta; class Magnoliopsida; order Fagales; family Juglandaceae; genus Carya; species Carya cathayensis. The sequence goes on along the minus strand of QGSO01000252.1, from coordinate 1,353,498 downwards.
AATGCATCCAAGCGGTGCGATCAAGCTAGAGAAGATATAATGATTTTTTTCAATATTTTATTGTTCTAATTAATAAGTATTTGTTCTGCTGATTGTTCTACTATTTTGCAAATTGATAAGGCAACAATTTTGTATCGAGAAATCCAAAAAATCAACTTCAACATGGATCATTGTTGGAATCTTTTGAGGCACCAGCCGAAATGGGAAGCACACATGAAGAGCATAAGAAGAAAAGACAATATCTCACGTTCAAATATTACTCCAAACTCAATAAGATTACGGAAAGACATGAAAAATGTGCCCATGGATTGTGAAAAATCTCCGAGCAAAAGGGATGAAAAAGAAAGAGATAAATAAAAAAAAGTTAAGGAAAGACATGATAATGAATTTAATGAGGCCTTAAGGCAAATGAAACATGATAGGAAGATTTGTATGTTGGAGATAAGAGAATCAATAATGAAGTTTGACAATAATAGATTTAAGTTACTACTTGTTAAGAAGAGTGGATGGGCCATTCCAGTCAAAGGACCCAGGAACGTGTAAGAAGACCCATAATACAAGAAATATCAAGAAGCCCAGATGATGGTCCCAAAAGCCATAAAAGGGGTAGTTAAGAGGAATTAGAAACGAGATATGCATGACAACCACCTTTAACGGAAAGCTGAGAAATAACAGGAAGTGATGAGATCATTCAAAATCCTAAGTGGTAATCCGTTCCGATAAATTCTGAACGAGATATGTACAGCAAGAGAGCCTATATATACAGGTAATCTTTGATAATTAAGGATGATTCGAATATAATATCCTCTTAACTGACTTCAGTATCGGAGTGTTTGCAGGAGAAGCCCCCTTCAGGTTGAACTAGCGAATTACGGCCACACTGTGGAAGATTGGAAATGAGACACGTCTCTAACAAAGAGAAAACTTGTAATAGAAATTAAGACTCAATAAGAAATATCTGAATTAGTAGCTCTTAAGAAGATAAAAACTAATATAGAAATTATGAAATTGGATATTGATTCCATGAATTCTATGCAGCAAGAGTATTTCTATAATTTTCAAATGGAAATAATTGAGTAACGAAGAAATAAGGCCATATATTGTACATAGTTGTATGCTTCGTTTTGTGCAGTTTTTGATAATTTTGTTTTGACTATGTGGTGACATGTTTTGGGTATTGTTGTATTGCTGGTTGTTATCAAATGGAAATCATTTTTTGTATCTCTTGATGGAACTGTATTTTGTTGGTGGTGGGTAGTTTCAATTGGGTCAATTTTGTTGATACTTGTTGGTGGTGGAGCTGCTGGAGGACTTGTAACTGCTGTTTGGTGGTGGAGCTTCTACTTGGTATTGGTGGTGGAATTTTTGGTGGAACTGCTACTTGTTTTAATTGTGTGATGGAGCTACTGCTTGGTATTGGTGCTAGAGAAAAAGGGTGGAGTTGTTGCTTGTTTTGATTGCTTGGTATTGGTTGCTGCTGCTTGTATTCTAGATTTGCTTGTATTCCATTTTAGTGGAGCTGCTGCTTGTTTTGACTGCTTGGTATTGGTTTTGATGCTGAAAATTTGTATTGTAATGAACTTAGAAGAATTTGTATTAAGTGTATGAATTTGTATCAAAATCAATTTTTTGAAACTTGTATTGAGTTGATTTTGATACATGAAATTTGTTGGTAATATTGAGTACATGTTAGTACAAATTGTTTTTTAGCACATGGGATTCATTTTTTGTGTATATATAAATTTGGTCATTTTGATATATGAAATTAGTAAATTTGAATACATGAAATTGATGCTTTTGAGTATAGGTTAATAATGAAATTTGTAGTGAGTGCTAATTGCAAAATCTATAATTAAAAAAAAAAAGATTAGGCAAAAAGTTAATAATAAAAAAAAAAAAGATTTAACTCAAAGATGTATAATTCAATGTGAAAATTTTATTTGAATGGTAAAGTCAATCTCCAAAAGAGATAATTAAGCATTAAGTTTTGCTACTCATCATCTCCATATACTATATACTAAATTTTCTTTTTTATTTTTTTATTTTTTATTTTACTAAATATATATTATAAGAATGATAAGTAGAAAATTTTAATTAATTTTAAAAAATTAAAATAAATATAATATATAAAAAGTGATGAAATTTTTTTTTCTTTGTACATATGCATATATATGCCAATGTTCGTAGCTGTCTTCGACTCGTACGCACACCTAACTTGAAAACGTTGGGCCCCGCTCCACTACGCGGTCCTTAATGAGCATCGTACTGTACGGTGTGACCGCGGTAACCGGCTATACCCCGTAACGACCGTCTATATATATCAGATGCCAGTGTGGATATTTGAGTAATACGCTTGGCTGTCCTCTCCATCTCCATAACCATCTCTCCAGAAACTTCTGTGTTTTCCACCTTCCAGCTCTTCGAGCTCTCTCTTTTGAGCTTCTTGTTTGTGCATGGCAGTGAGCATACTTTCCCGGGAGGTATTCGATCTATGTCTTGGAAAGCCTGCCCTTAGGAGCCTTTCTGTTTCCGCCACAGTCGGCGACGCCCTGTCGGCCCTGAAGAGGCTCGGCGAGAGCTATTTGAGCTTGTGGAGCTGTGACCACGACAAGTCTTCGAGGATCTCCGATGATTGCCGATGCGTAGGCAAGGTTTGCATGGTAGACATAATCTGTTTCCTCTGCAAAGAAGAGAACCTCAGGTCCCCAGCCGCCGCGCTTCGGTCGCCGCTCTCGGTTCTGATTCCCAAGACTCCTACTGGGATCGTTAGGCATTTGGAGCCCCACGCAAGGTTTGTTACCATGATTTATTATTAGAATTCTTGGTTGATTTGAGAAAACTGGTCGTCTTGACTCGGTTCCTTTTATACCCATTTCGTTGTCTTTTACCGTCCATGCTGTATTCTTGGCATCGTGGCATCTTTTGTCCAACCCATCCCATCCTCAAATATCAGCTCTTTTTCTTAGATAATTGTGGGAAATTTGGAAATGCTCAGAAATGTTTTGAACAAAACGAAAATAGATTTATTTCCTTATCTATCTGAATCGATGTCTTCTATATACCTAATTTGCCTGTTCTTATGATAAATTTGCAGCTTAGTAGAGGCTATAGATCTCATACTTGAAGGAGCACAGAATCTTGTGATACCAATACCAAGTCAAAGCCGGAGGAAGAAGCTCCTGCAGAAGCCCTCCTCCAACTCCACCCTCCACAACAATCGGGAATACTGCTGGCTCACCCAAGAAGACATAATCCGCTACCTCCTCAACTCCATTGGTCTTTTCTGCCCCACCCCCATCAACCCCATCAACACCCTTAATGTAATCGACCCAAAAAACATCCTCGCCGTCCAATACGACGACCCTGCATCGACTGCATTGCCCCTCATCTCCCAGTCCCTCGTCAATCACACCTCTGTTGCCATCGTCGACCTAGACGGCAAGTTGATCGGCGAAATCTCGCCGTTCACGCTCAATTCTTGCGACGAGTCTGTCTCGGCGGCGATCGCAACTCTCTCGGCGGGTGATCTAATGGCATATATAGACTGTGGTGGTCCACCAGAGGACCTAGTGCAGCTGGTGAAAGACCGACTGGAAGCGCAAAACTTAGAAGCGGCTTTGGAACTAATGGAAGAGGAATCGACAATCACATCATTGTCGCTGTGCTCGTCTTCGTCGGACGAAGAGTCTGGGTCGGGGAAGAGTAAGTCAGGAGGGTCGTATTCGGCGAGGTTGATTAGGAGGTCAGAAGCAATCGTGTGCTACCCGTGGAGCTCATTGGTGGCGGTGATGATTCAGGCGCTTGCGCATCGCGTGAGTTATGTGTGGGTTGTTGAAGAGGATGGGAGTTTGTCTGGGATTGTTACCTTTGCAGCCATGTTGAAAGTTTTCCGGGAACGTTTGAACTCGTTCTAAGAAATAAATCAGAAGATGAGAACTCAAATGTCAAAACTGCAAGATCACCAAAGAGGAGTTTGCCAAAGAATCTGAATCCACAATGTTCTGCTATAATCGAACATTTGAAGTTTGAATAAGGTTGTGCTCTAATAACGACAATAAGCTTTATTCCTGAATTAAAACAAAGTTACAAATATTATTCCACAAATAAAGAGATGTGCCACTTGACTAAGTGCAAAACGGAGTAGGTTTCAGTACTGTGAGAAATATTAGGCGAGGATAACTAATAAAATCGAGCTTCAATCGTGCCAAGGTGATATTATTCATTCAAAAAGTGCCCGCTTAACATCTCCCTTCGACAAAAACCATCTATAACATCATAGCACGTGAATAAGGCTTGCCAACGTCGTTCTTGCCAGGGCAACCCCCCCCGCCCCTCCCCCCCAAAAAAAAGGGTCCCAAAACACTTATCTGCCACAACATAATTGTCAGGAAGATGTGGTCTTCAACGTGTATACGTGTCAAGCAATCGTGATCAAAGAACATCAAATCTGATGAAAACGTCCAACGAAATTGGTGTCTTCGTGCCAATTCCAGATAAATTCACAAGAGGATTTTGCTTTCAGGTTTATACGGATTTACCGGTCATCCCTTTGTGTTATTACATTGGATCGCGCCTTTTATTTTTCACAAAAAGAAAAAAAAGAGTTTTATATGAACACTGCATTGGGATCTAATCCTCTACAAAACTACTATAGACTTTGTGCTTGTAAATTGTCGGGCAAACATTATAATGCAAGCTGAAGTTGCTGCTCGTCAATTGTAAAATAATATAGACGCTTTGGAATGCAAATGGATGCAGCCGCGGGGCAATTCAGCTATGAGCCCTACACTTAAGAGAGCAGTCGGCTGATATAAACTGACCCAAACAAAAACTTCATTCCTGCCAAGTTTTGATCAGTGACACTACAGCTTTGCGATTATATCATCCACCGTTTCCAGTGAACTTACACAGAATGGAAAAGCATTGGTTGGGAATGAGAAAAATAAGGTATGGATTCAGTGAAATCAATAGCTCGAGTGAGAAGACACTGAGCAAGAAGAACGGGCTTCTTCAATATTATTATTACATCAAAGCTATTCATAATACCCAAAAAAAAAAAAAAAAGGAAAAGAAAAAGGATATAAGAGGCTATTCATCATGCATTTTGCACCCCAATGGTGGAGAAGGGACAAAACTGGGAAAAGAGAGAATAAAAGTATTGACAATAAATCTAAACACGGTGATGCAAAAAAGAGCAATATGAGGCTATGAGCTGATTCTTTCGTCAAAAGTGCCTAAAATTGAGTTCAGATACACATGTCGATAGGGCTTCTCTTAATTGGAGATTGTCGGAGTCCATGTGGAGTGCATCTTCATATAGCCTCTTTGCCTGCTGCAGTAATTTCACCTTCTCTTTACTATTATGTGGCCGTAAGCGAGATCTTTGCTGCAAAGCCACACCCCATCTGAACAAAGCTGAAACTCGCACACAATGAATTAAATGAGAATCTCACACTTGGCCAAAATGATGTGTGAATTAAAAATTGGAATGGCAAAAATAAGCTCTGTGCTTCTCTCTACTGCGTGATTTCATGTATCATCCGGCAAAAAATGAATACTCTATGCTTTCACTTCAAAGCATTTTTATGAAAGCAGAATTATGAAAATGCAGCCAAGTATGAGGACACAAAACCCATCCATTCAACTGTTAGATTTTTGTGCAAGTTTTACCACAGCACGTTGTCTCATTTCTAGTTCAAGGCATTGCATAGTTGTTATCATTGTCATGCAACACATCTATTTCATAATCTTTACAATACCATTCCCGTATGATGACAGTAGATGCTGTCTATGCCAGTATCTGCAGAATTTGCAATTGAACCATGTAGATCCAACTGCAATAAATATTCACATCATGAACCACAGTTTGACTGGCAACCAAAACTTACCATCAGGTGCATAAACATTGCCTTTGGACATCATAGCATCGAATTTATCAATTGCAGCCAAGAATACTTCATCGGCCTCAAAAGCAGCTTCCTGAAAAGATTTATTTCAATTTTAAAAATCCAGCAGTACACTTTAAAGTTTAAATTGATAGTGCATATCAAATCAAAATGTAACCAAAACCAATCTAACAATGTAGTAGTGAAAACTTATGTCAGGTTAGGAAATATATTCCTCTAACTTCCACACCTCATTCAGCTAACAATATGAGGACTCCAAAACTCGAGTTTATACTAAAGAAGAATGCCTACCGGTCCAATATCCGCAATCAATTGTGCACGGAAGGAGAGAGCAAGACCCCAGTTGTATAGGGCTCTTACATCATTCCCATCAATAGATAATGCCAATCGATATTTTCTTCCTGCCTCCACAAGAAGTTCTTCACATTCTTCACACACATTAACAAGGACAGATGCAATTTCATCCTTGCCAGTGTTTTGATCACCTAATCCCTTGAGTGCTCCATTTCGCTTTTCAATAGGAAAAGGACCACCCCTCAAAAGGAGAGCTCTCAACTCACGACTCATCTTCAATTTTAATTCCCCATGAAGAAGATAGGTGTTGCCTAATTGGCCTGCAGCCAACAAACTCACAGGCTTCATAGCTATGGCTTTGGAGAGTAACTTGGCAGACCTGTACAATATGATCTCAGCACGCTCCTTATCATGTCTACTCCTTATATACTCTTTTGCTTGTTTCAGAAGCTCATTAGCTTCTGTAAGATACCTATCAAAGACCACATCATCAGAAACCTTCGGAGATGAAAAGGAATCAACCTCACTCTCATTTGAGGACAGCTGATTAGCCATATGAGAATCGTATTCATGATTCAAAATTTTTTCTCTAGATTGGAACCTGTATGTCTCATCGTCATTCCTTTCCCTGTCGAGAGAAGTTCGGTAAGCTTCATTGGATTTCTTGAGCATCTGTTGTTGAACAAAGGATGCTTCAGTTCCCAAACGTTTCATCCTAACTCTAAACTCCTCAGAGTTAAACTTATCGTGGGATTCCCACATCTCAGTTCTGTTATCACAGCCCATCTTCAAAGAGAAAGTCTGATTATTAGTAAATTGCAAACTGTTATTCTGGTAACTATACTCTTCACTTTCAATAAATCTTTTACCACTGCCACCCATCTCATCCTCACTCATTTTCCCCATCTTTGAGTCAATTTTTATTCGTCTACCACCATTCTCAACAAAAGCTGATGAATCTCGAGACACACCCAACTTCCCATTTCCTTTATTATCATCGACTAGATTGAAATCACTTTCTTCAACTGCAGAAGTAGATACATTTACTCGATTCTGATCGTTTACCAATCCCTCTATGGTCTGTCGCTTAATGTTATCTTTCACTTTATTAGGCTTAGAACCAACCGAGTTCTCCCCAAAGAAACTTCCAACAGACTGCAACAACTCAAACCCAACTTCACCAAGTTCTTTCTTCCTTCTACTTGGCTTCTGGTTCTCCACGAACAAATCATTAGAGTTCCCCGCGTTATCTATTGAAGCCTTGGTGATGTTTCTTGCATTCGAAGCCGATGAACTAATTGATTCGATTTCATTTACATAACTTTCCAAATCACTTACAGTGATTTCATTATTATCAATAGCTTTTTGTATATCATTCTTTAAATTATTAAGCTTGACATCAAACCCGTCAAAAAAATCCACCATGTTCCTCAATTTATCAGTACAAACCGTATAAATCTCCTCTTTTACCCTTTTCTTACCTCTATTTTCACTCACCTCACTGAATTTTCCGGCACGAATAAACCCAAACGAAAAACCAATAGCAAAAACCAAAATTGAAGCTGGAAACATAACAGTCGAAGATACTCTAACTCTAGAAATGGCTAAGGCGCACACAAGCCCCAAAAGGAACACGATTATGTGCTTTCTATCTTCAACTTTAACAGAAACCAAAAAGTTTCGAAATTGATCCGACTCACCAGCGCATTCCGAGTCGCCGAAGATTCTAAACTCGTCCCATCCGCCGTAATTCGCTGAGCCAGAAGCACAACTAGCTCTTACAGAGATGCTCTTGTGGGACACGTGAAGACATTTTCGGCAGGAAAAACGAAGACTTTCTCGGCTTCCCCGCGAAAATAACGGAAAATCAAAGAGAAAAACCGAGGGTGCAAATTGAGGATTCGAATAACTGATGGGAATCGCGAAAATTTGGGTTTCCATTTGGGAATCGATCGGAGACGAAAATGTCGCACGGACAGGCTAATTTCTTACTGGAACTGCAAGACGAGCAGGTGGACAATCCAGGCTTATTTACAGGTCCAGTTATGAACCGGGCTCATTAAATTTGAGCTAAGGGCTGAATCAAGGCTGTGGGAGCCTCGTTGGCCCAATTTCAGTAGGCCGAGAACTCCAACCAAGTGTGCCCAAAGTCCAGGCTGAGCTCAGACCTTTGGAACCCAGTGGCGATTTCAATACCCAACCCAAAAGTTGGTTTCATTTTTATAACGAGTCTTTCATTCTCGCATCTTAAATTAAAAAAAATACATAATTTATGTTATTTGCGAATATGTTTTTTTTTTTAAATGAGGATATGGTTAGTTGAATGATACGAATTAGTAAGGTGGGTGAATGTGATTAGTTATTTTTATTTCAATACGTTATTGACATAATATTTTAGAAGCGGGTAAGGATTGCAGGCTGAGTTGGAGAGCAGTGGGCACCAACCAGGATGCCACCAATTGTGTTACCTAACCCACACCATGCTCGCCCGGTTTCCGGCCCCACCAACTCTCTTTTCCCACTTATCTTTACTCCTTCCACGATTACAAAGCAGAAATTAGAATAATCTTCACGTCAGATTCATTGAATCCCACGTTCATCCTTTCAAACACGATAAATGATTGATTGTGTAATTGTTGTGATTTTTCTTTTTTAAATAAATAAATTAATATATGAACTATTTAAAAATAATAATTTTTTAACAATATATTTTATTTTATAATAAATGCATGACACATACATAACACATAACTTTATTTAACATTACTAAAAAAAAAAAAAACCAATAAAATTCATATATTTGTGTGTGATACAAAATCAGTTTAGGTGATGTCTGTTGGCCGTTCAGACAACAATTTTTTTGGGAAAAATCATTCGTAGACTTTGGAATTATAATTATATATGATATGATTGCCTCACACTCAATTACCAATGATAAAAGCAATTAGAGGTGTTAGAACAGGATTTTACAATTATGAATGTTGGAGTATCTACCATCTCATGTTCTATTCATTACCCTTCTGGATGCCCCAACCTACACGGCTTTCTAATATATTAAACGGCATAAAGTTAATTGAACTAGTAGAACAAATAGTTTTGTGACAGAGACAATATTTTTTTTTTTATAATTATTTTTACAATCATGTTTTAAATAGAGAGTTTTTACAAAAATATATTATATTTAAAATAAATTTTAAAAAAGTTATAAAAACCATAAATTATAAAAATTATGATTGAGCATATACATGTCATCAAGTATTTAATTATTTTTTCTTTTGCTTTTATTTACTTTTTTTTTTAATATTTTTTTATTCTGAGTGAAGTGCAAATATCTAAGCAAGAGATTTGATACTTTGTGGGTCTCTTTGGTAACAGTTCCTCTCGGTTTCAACTTTCCTGTGGGCTTGATAGGAGATTGATGTATTATATGCTGGTACAGCGTACGACTTTTGCGAATTTGGAAACTGAAAAGGTGTTCACACCTGATTGGCTATTGTCATTCTCGAACGACCTTATAGTTTATACATGCATGTGGCCAATGTACATCGGAATAAAAAAGGGTGCCTAAACGGGGAAAAAAACAGACCACGATATCGTAATGACGGTTTTATCCTGCAAAGAAACAGAAACTCTTGGAAATTCCGTACCATTCTGTCCTTCGGATCAGCAAATTTATTAAAAAAAAAAATATTTTTTTGGGAAAGAATCTATCTAAAATTCACCTAAATTGTATCACTAAACATGATGGTAATCATCGACAGTGAGTGGTCATCAGGTCGTGTAGTTTATTTATTAAAAGAGTTATTTTATTTTTAAATTGGTATGTAGAATATATTTTATATTATTTAAATGATAAAATTTAATTTAAAATATTTAAAATTTAAAATTTATTATATAAAATTAAATTTTATCATGTGAATAATTTATTAAATATGTTTTAGCTTGAAAATATATATATATTTTTTTATAAAAAATATTTAGGAATGAATTTCCTAATAACAATTAATTGGTGTTAATAAAAAAACAGATAAAGTTAATATTTGAATTTATAATTCAAGTAAAATGGATATAGTCGGATGAAGTGAGCTACAGTATTTATATTTTTTATTTAAGTTTTTTGCACAATACTAAATACAAACAAATTAATAAATAAGCATTCATATAGTAGTCGTAAGTCATTATCGTAAATAAAGGGGAATGACGGGGGCAAACTGCAAAGTATGTCGAATGTGATGGTGTGATGATCATCACTATCGGACTGCGTGGAGCGAAAGCAACCGAAAGGGAAGGGAAAAGTGGCAGACAAAAAACACACACCAGAGAGAGAGAGAGAGAGAGAGAGAGAGAGAGAGTGGATAAGGGCGTCACGGGACTCGCCTTAATTTCGTGCATCTCTTAGAACCTCGCAATTTTATTTATTATAATTGCGCTCTATTGAGGCTCCATGACATCTCTCCCCGTTCCACGTGTCCTCTTCCTCTCTCTCTCTCTCTCTCCGTCTTCGCTTTCAAGAACAGAATGGAATAGAAGCCCCGGACCGCAAAATACTGAAAAGGAATTCCTCCAGAGACGACTCTGTGTGTATGTGAAAGAGAGAGAGAGAGAGAGACACTGAGATAGCATCGGGGGGTTTTGGGGCTCAAATTAGGGTTTTTGGTTTTGAGAATCGATTGTGATTCTGGGTTTTTTCTTCCCCTCCCTCACACTTCGTGAGTGAAAAAAAGTCGAGATGTATATAGCTTCTATGAGAAAATCATTCAAGGACTCTCTCAAAGTTCTTGAAGCTGACATTCAGCACGCCAATACTCTGTAAGTTCATGAGGGTCTCTCGAAATTTGGTTTCTTTGTCCTTTTTTTCTTGTAAAAATTCTCATTTTTTTTTTTTTTTTTTTTTATAAAAATAAAATTGAATATGCAATTGCATGCCATCGGTTTGAATTTCTTACGTGCGTCGTATGGAATGTTCTTGGGTTTTCTGGTTCTTACATTTAAATTTTTATTTTTTAACAACTACTTAAGAGTATATATTAAAAAAAAAATGTGACTTTCTAATTTATTTGAATCTTACAAGCCAAACTCTCTCTCTGAAACACTTCAGTGGAGAGGAGTCAGCGTTTTTTTTTTTAATTCCCCACATGCAAGTTTGGTTCTTTTTTCGCTCGAGGTTTTCGATTTTTTTCTTCTTTTTAATTTCCCACTAAATGTTGCTCAGAAGTCCGATCCGTAGCTTGGTGTTATCTCAATTTTTTAGTCGGTAAGATACCCATACAAAGAAAAAAAAAGTTGGTAAGATGATGCCAAGGATAGCACTTCTTTTATGATATTGAAGCACATTTTTTGCTCTCTCTCTCTCTCCCTTTTTTTGGGTAAGGAAGGGGGGGGGGGGGGTGTTAATGATGCCCCGAACATCGAAGCTTTTATATTTATGTCTTGGCATTATCTTTATCTTGATAACATACGCTTGTAAGCCCATGTGCCCAATGGGTTCCACCAATTTGGGGAGCTGTAGAATTTATCTTGATGCGCTTAAATTATTAAATGAGTCAGGTTACGGATTGTAATGTCCAAGCCCCGATGTTTCAATAGTTCCAGTTTCATGTTTTTGTAATGATTGAATGAGCATTTATCTACATAATTGGGTGTTTAAAAATGATTAATCTAAGTTGTAGAAAGTTGCAAGGTAAAAATTTTAGTGGCATGTTATTTGGAATTGAAATGCTCGATACTTCTCACTTGTGTGCCTGATGAGTTTCTAATGTTTGTGATGACGTTGCTTGCTTAAACTGATCATCCATTTTCATCTTTCTATTTAAATTCTTATCTTGCAATGCAAGATGCAGTGCGTCAGATTTTCCAAGGGAGTATGATGGTGCCTGCCTTCAGATGAGGATGTCATATAGTCCGGCAGCACACCTGTTCCTCTTTCTGGTCCAATGGACAGACTGCCACCTTGCAGGAGCCCTTGGACTGTTAAGAATCCTCATTTACAAGGTTGCACTTGTGTTCCTTTAAATGGGATTTATGCCTTTGCTCATTGTCCAATCATGGAGATGGCTGACTTCAGCACTTTGCCTTATGCTTCAGGTTTATGTGGATGGCACAACCACCATGTCCACTCATGAAAGAAAAGCGAGTATAAGGGAGTTTTATGGTAACTTCTGGAGTCAGCATATTTCAAATTCGGGTTTGGAGTCATTAACTTGCCTAATTTATTCCCTATTATCTTTCTAATCTGTGATTCTTATTGGGATCAGCGGTAATTTATCCCTCTCTACTGCAACTTCAAAGAGGTGTTACTGATACAGAAGATAAAAAGCAGAAGGCAGTTTGTGTGGAGAGGTATCGAAGGAGAGATGATGGGGAATATAGACAGTTCTCAGATATAGACGATGAAAGAGAGGAAGAATGTGGAATATGCATGGAAATGAATAGTAAGATTGTATTGCCCAACTGCAATCATGCCATGTGCTTGAAATGTTACCGTGAATGGTACTTCCAAGTTTCTCTCTCTCTCTCAAGATACATTTTACTCGGTTCTTGAAATCAAAACATTCCACAATTTATTTAGTCTTGGTCTTGGGTAAATGGTTAGTAGATAATACTTGCTATGTGATAATTAGTAGATAATATTTAGTACCTGCAAATGAAGTTAGTTAAGGTTGCACTGGACGATTCATGGACATGGGACCCTTTTTTTTATGATTAATTTTGTATTTAACACTAGATAATCAGTTCCAGCAAGCCCCTTCTTCATTGATTGATTGCTCCATTAGGAGTGATATGCTTGTACCTAAATGTTTAGTGGAAAAGACAATTGAGTAATTCAAGTAAATGATCAACCACAATCAGGACTCATTGTGGTGAAGTCTTAGCAACTTCAACAGTTACAAGCAGAAGTCTGTCTTGGATTGAGGTATATGTGCATATTTCATTGATGCACTCTGTGAACATTGGGTTGTCACTGGATTATGTTAATGAGATAGATGTACCTGTGCATGAATTCAATTGGTGCACATGAATATGCAAGATCATAAACATTATGTGGATTCTGAAAAGGTAGATGACAATGGGTTGAATAATTTTTAGTCTGAGGCATATTAATTGTTGAATGGTGTGGGCCTGTTGGTTATCTTTCTGCCAATAAAAATTGAAGCCGTGATCTGTGTTTTTATTTTTATTATTCTATTTGGAAAGATTATTCTTATGATGTATTAGGTTTGAATGTGGGATGCTTGGAGTAATTCATTGAAGTATGCTAATTATATATATAGCGGAAGAGAATGTGAAAAATCTTAATCATACAAGGTTTATTGCATTTCATGGTGCTGTGCTCTACTCTATTGACTTAGTTCCTTGATTTAAAGGATAGTAGCCCATTCAATCTGTCATCTACTTTCCCTGCGCCTTAATAATACTAATTCCCCATTTCCATCTTTGGCTGTCTCAAGACATCTGTCCATTGCCAAAACTTCAAAGCTTAAATTTTACATTTTTTCCACTATCTCCGGTTCATTGCATTTAATAGCAGATCATTGGAGATTTCCAATAGGAAGCATTTGGAATTTGGTTTCTTAAATTTCTGCTTTTTAGGTATTTTAGGGACTGAATTTAGGATTATCAGCATAAAATAGATATTTGACTTTTACTTCGTTGACTGTGCCATCTGATGATACAATCGAGTACTGAATTTTGTGAATTGTCAACCATCACGTGCAACCATGTGTGAATTCTGAATTTGAATTGAAAAGGGAAGGAAATATATGTTGCAATGGAGGTCCCCGCACAATTTAATTGTTTGTCAAATGTAATGGTTAAATGATCGCTAGGGCTCTAGCATCCTGTCTCAGAAGCTTCTTGTTCCTGATGAAATGATCTTGGCAATTTAGATATCTGGCTTATTCTGTTTTTATTTTATCTTGAGACAATTCATTTTAACTTAGATTGTCTGTCTCATATACGATTTTTTTTCTTCAACACGTTAGACTGGAAGGAACAAATCATAATAACTTGTTTATGTGAATTAACCATGTTGGCGCTGGAATGCTGCATTTTGAGATTGAGTTCCTTTGCAGGTTGCAGTTAGTTTCTTGTTTGTGTATAGCTTCTCTCGTTTATGTGGTTATAATGCGTTTCTTTGGTTGTCTACTTGCATTCCATATTGGCTTTTGAGTAATCTAGCTCATTTGCTGTTGGTCCATGCTATAAACATTTGTTTGTTTATTATGCAATCAATCTAAATAAGAGTAAGGATCTGTTGCATTTAATGCAGGCGATCGCGGTCGCAGTCATGTCCCTTTTGTCGTGACAGTCTTAAGAGAGTGAACTCATGTGATCTCTGGGTATTCACCGACGGCAAGGACGTAGTCGACTTGGCAACGGTAACGAGGGAGAATCTTAGGAGGCTTTTCATGTATATAGATAAGTTACCGTTGATTGTGCCCGATGCTCTTTTTGATACTTATGATTCTCACCTAAGGTGATGAGTAGAATAAAACACAAAAAAAAAAAAAAAAGCCCACCGTCTCTTGTGGTCTCTAAATGAACGGTTCTCCCGTTCGTCTTGGTTACATAAGGACCATTTATTCGGCAAATTTAGATCAGCTGAAATTGCAGTGCTTTCTTCCCGCTTCTAATCAGAAGAACCCAGCCTGAATTATGATGGGCTGGTGCGTGAAGTTGAGATAGTCTTCTAATTTGGAGGGTTCATCGATTGTATTTAAGAACCATTTGTATATGTCTGTGACTCTGTATAGCTTGAAGCTTGCTTATAAAGAAGCATTTGAAAATGTCTTTTCCTGTTGGATGGCTTTTGTTATTACACTGATGAGCTTCCTGTTCTTTTCTTCATGGCTTGCTTTGCGTGTAATTTTGCAAGCGAGCTTCAAGGGGAACGCCTTTTTATATACATCGAGTACAAATGGCAAATTATCTATTGATTAAATAGAGTTGTGGGGTGTAATTTTTCTTTTCTCTTTTTAAATCCTGAAGCATTACGTGCGTGTACATGGAAGGCTGAGCCATCATTGACCTTTTCTTCTGTATTTTTATGGCTTCCTTCTCATTAGGACAACCTGTCATCACACAAGCCTGCAGTGACTTGTTTAGAAAAAAACTTACGTTATTGATAATTATTTATTTATTTCTCTATTTGTCCATCATTTAGTGATATGATAAATAACATATTTTTAAAAACCTAAAAATTCAAATAACTAATATGTTAAATGAAACATCTAATTTTTTCTATATATTATTAAATATATTATGATAAAATAGGGTTTTTTTATTTTTTATTTTTTGAATACGTCCATAAATTTTATACCAGGAAACAATGGATATGTTATTAGCTTTTGCCAGAAAGCCACTATTCTTTTGAGCTGTACGACCCACGTGAATGGCCAATGGGGTCCAAACGAAACGCTCCTCTCTGGATTATTGTCCGCACAGCCGCAGCCTCACAGCTCATTCATTCGGATTCACCTTCAAATCTTTGAACTTGCAAAACAAGTAAGCGTGGGGAGGAGACGAGAGGAGACGAGAGGAGAAATGGGGCGCAAAGGGGAAGAGCGAGCGGAAGGGGTAATGGCTACAGACTTCTTCTGGTCGTACACGGACGAGCCCCACTCTACTAGGCGCCGCCAGATTCTCTCTCGGTACCCTCAGATCAAGGATCTCTTTGGCCCCGACCCCTGGGCTTTACTCAAGGTTCTCTTACTCTTACTGTCTGTTGTCTGTTTGTCTCTGTATCGCTCTGTGCGTATATTCAGTTTGAATGTGATTTACGCGGTTGTGTGATGCTTCTGATAACTTTTCTTTTCTTTTCTTTTTTCTTTATGAGAAAGATGCTTCTTGATGTTTGGATGTCGGTTAAGGATAGCATTTTCTTGAAATGACTTGTGCGGTTTGGCCGGTGTTGTTTCGTAACCGCTGTTTCTTTTAAGTCCACTTTTTTCCCCCTTAAAAGAGAAACTCAAATTGAAACTTCTTGGTTTTGTTTCTTATGCCATTATGTCAATGCAGGGTTGTGCTTGTTTTGGATTATATTTAAAGGTTTCTGCATTCTTCACGATTGGCGGTGCATTTTTATTATGTGTTCCTAATGTTTGATGACTTCTCATGAATCCGCATTTTTTTGTAGTTGTAAACTTGGATCTGATTTCGTTAAATTCTATTCTAAGTCTCACATTTCCAGCATTAAACCTCCTGTTAAAAATTTATGTTCGGTGTGGTCCGTTTGCTGATATAAACTGATTATTTATGGATTCTAAATCAGCTATCCATGTTATGAACCTAAGATGAAACGGTATCGTGCAGGATTAAAGGAATATGGCATATGCTGTCGTACGAAGAGTGAAGGAAAACGATGTGTTTTGGTTAGCATTAGTGTAGCTGTGCTTTTTGAGCTTTAAGTGTTGCGTTTCAAAGAATCAAATGTCTGTCATTTAGTCTTTACTATTTCAGTATTTTAGTTATTTTTCCTTTCTGTTAGAGGGTTATGTCTGTAGGAATCTGGGGTATAAGTTAGAGAAGGGACTAGAATGAGGTATTATCTGGAAAATTATCAATAGCTTTGATCTGTAAGGAGGTTGGGTTCCCTCGAAGAATCCCTTATCAATATACGTGTGACTCTCTTTAGCATTTTCACAGACACATTTCAGCCATCTCTTATTTCCATTACAGCACCCATTGTTACAGCTCCATTCATTTCCTTGGTTACATCACAGCAATTTACAACAGGGTTCTAACAATCTATGTAATCTTCCAGATTCGATAACACAGAGTTAATGCATATTGGAATCTTCTGTTGATATGCTCTCCTATCAATGAATTTGAAAGACACCTGTTTGTATTTCATATTCAATTTTGAAGTACAAAAAGCAATTCCTTGATGCGATTAGAATGCGTTAATCGTGCTGGGGTAGGGGTAAATTTTCCCACCTTTACCCCTGTTGGTTGGGCCGAAATCCAGGGGCATGCTGCTCAACCCTATGATATTGACAGTATTACCTTTGCATTCATCAAAGTCTTGTTTCCTGCCTTCGAGGCTGTGTAGAAATTCCAAAAGCTACTTGTCCATATTTGAAATTAAACGACATTCTTTCCTATGAACAATCTTCTAAACCCCTGTGGGTATGCAGCAAGAAACATTTAGTAGAAAAACTATTGGCAATTGCTGGAGATGAATATGCTCTCATGTGTTGTCTTTCGCCACTGGATATCAAGATTTGCCCAGTTTGCGTTGAAGGGAATTTCAAATTATATGAGAAACTATTATGAAAAACAACTAGTTTTCTTTTTGGTGGAAGACGGTTTTCTGCCTGTCATAATTTCATTATCTTTGCAGTGGTAATTTGATGTGGTGACCGTTCTGCGCTATAGTGTATCAGTTATTGATATTAACGTTTCTGTTTCATGTCCTCGTAACTGTGGTGCTGTAGGTCTCCACTGCAGTTCTCCTTCAGCTATGTACTGCAACTTTGCTCCATGATGCTGGTTGGCTGAAGATACTCACCATAGCCTACTTCTTCGGATCTTTTCTCAACCATAACCTTTTCTTAGCCATCCATGAACTCAGCCACAATCTTGCCTTCTCAACTCCAGTCTATAACCGTTGGCTTGGGATTTTTGCCAACCTTCCTATTGGTGTACCCATGTCTGTCACGTTTCAAAAATATCACCTTGAACATCATCGCTTCCAAGGAGTAGATGGTATTGATATGGACATTCCAAGCCACACTGAAGCCCATCTCGTGACAAATGTCGTCACTAAAAGCATATGGGTCATCTTCCAACTCTTCTTCTATGCTCTCCGGCCTCTCTTTCTGAAACCAAAACCTCCTGGTTATTGGGAGTTCACCAATTTATTTATTCAGATAGCCCTTGATGCAGCCATGGTTTACCTTTGGGGCTGGAAATCTTTTACCTATTTGATTCTTTCCACATTCGTTGGGGGTGGGTTGCACCCAATGGCTGGCCACTTCATTTCAGAACATTATGTTTTCAAGCCTGACCAGGAGACATATTCTTACTATGGCCCCCTGAATCTTATGACATGGAGTGTGGGATACCACAATGAGCACCATGATTTCCCTAGAATTCCTGGGAGCAAACTCCACAAGGTGAAAGAGATTGCACCAGAGTATTATGAGGATTTAGAGTCATATAAATCTTGGAGCCAGGTTATATACATGTACATTATGGACCGAGCAGTTGGTCCATTCAGCCGAATGAAGAGGAAGGCAAACAAATCTGAATAGGTGTGTTTATTCTGTACTACTGGTTCCTTCTTTTTTTTATTTGTTATTCCCTGGGTTTGTAATGTTTATTACCATTCTAATTAGCTATTATTTGTAACATTTTTGGGGAATGATATAGCTTTACAATGAAAAGATTTAGTCGTTTTTTTATTCATTAACAATGCAGAAGTCCTGATTTACTGATTTATGTTGTCAATTAGTGGATCATATTTATACTTTATTCTCTCTCTCTCTCTCTGACACTCACAACTAGACGTTTCCTGAAAAGATTTTCCTGAAAAGAACTTGTCGGACTCTTGCAGAAAGAAAATAAGCAAGCATCAACAATAAGAACAATAGCATAAGATGAATGTGTTACTCATGCATAGTTACAGACATTATAAAAGCCCTGGAGGGCGCACATACAATCAACTTTTCATACTCGCTTATAGCAGTCTCCACTAGCTTTCATCAATTCCTCCTAAACATCAAACTCCTCAGCAAATACGACACTGACAGTTGCATCTCTCATATGCTCATTATGTGAACAACATTTGACACTGCTCCCTTCACTTGTTTGCCTGAGAAGGACAACAAACGAGACAACATAAAAGAAAACAGAAGCCAAGAAAATCTTAAGACCTCGTTGAGAAAAGAATAAAAAAAGTGAGCTATGGATTATGGAAGTTGAGAAAGAAAACTAACATTCCAGGTGCTACTATTATTGGTGGCAAAGCGTGGGTCGGATATAACTTTAACATACGGTGGCGGTTGGACTTTGTTATTTACGAGCGGAAGCCTCTCAGGAGCATAATCCTCGTCAGTATCATAGTTATAATAGGATCCCTGATTTGTCCCAAGAGTTCTCAGAGCCACGGCCAGCAGAATTGAAAGTCCCTGCAGGTGAAGAACATGTACACAGGGCTAAGGAAAAAAAAAATCGTGTGAAACTAGTTTGGAAGCACTAAGCAACTATGTTTTGAACCAGCTGACATGAAAATGGCACATGAAAAAGAGTCAAAATGCATGTTGGTTTCACATTTGCCTTTAAACGTCTGCATAAAGAGCCTGGTTGGATAGGTCTCCTGGTTTTTCTTTTGTTGATGGGCTAAGAAAGCTAATAATGCAGTAAGACTCGGCTTTTTTTTCTTAAGAACTTCAATAAATGCAGTATGCTCAAACCCAACTTCCATTCGACTCAGATTGCAGATTCGATCAAAATCATTGGTTAAGATAACTGATCCGATCAATTTTGGTTTAAGAGTTCATTAATACTTTCACCCAAGCTCAAAGTCAGCATGTCAGAAAACTCACCAACTTAACTGATTCATATTAGACAAAGTTATCAGAAAATTATCATCCCAACACATAACAGAACAAATTAATCTAAAAAAAAATTTAATTAAAATGGAATGATAGGGAGACGAAAAGCAATGATCCAAATTCCTTTCCCTAACATTTTTGCTGCAGCTTCTTGTTAGTATGCAATTTGAAAGAATAAGTTAATGCTACCTGTGCTAAGGTGAACAGCAAGCCTATCCATTGGAAAATATCAAAGTTTGACTTCACAAAATCTTCAAAATCATGTAACCTCCCAGTTGGATCCTCTGGCAAATCCTGATATAGTGTGTCATAGCATTTCAAGATAAGAGACAAATTTTCGCATGTTAAATTTGGAAAAAAGAGGCCGAGAGAATTTATATATTTATATACATATATATATCATATATGGAAAAGAGAATATGGAAAGAAGTAGGATAGAAATGAAGATAACATCACCTTTTCCCAGTCGGAATTCAGGAGCATGTCTGCTGTCATTGCAATCTCCAATAGGAGAAGCAAACTGATGATCACCACATACTTTGTTCATTTAAGGCGAACAATATTAAATATACACGAGCTTTGGACACATATTTCAATGCTTGTGAGTAGCATGAGTGCAGCAAAAGATGGAATTTTTAAAAAATATATATATATATATTTAATGTTCCTGAACACTCGGTAAGGAGAAAAGACTGCTAGTATGTTGTTCTAAATCTAATTTCAGAAAAAGAGTTCAGAAAGTGTGTACACACACACACATATATGATGTTTCCAGGAACAGGGACCCATTGACTTCTACTTCAAAAACATGCTATCATCTGCAAAGGATATGCAGTTTAGAAGGATACAAAAGAAAGGCAACAACCATTTGCACTATCGGCAGCAATATGGCCTAGGCAAGCTATCGCACCCAAGGTAACACCAATTCCAAGAAAACTGTATATGAACCTGCAATTTCAACAGAATATACGTTTTCAGCAGTCAAAATGTATTGAACAAATTTGTCTTTCCGAGCAAAAGTTTAACAAAATATTAATCACGGAATGAAGGGAAAACAAATCTTGAGAACCTTATGCAATATGATCATTATGGGGGTGATAGTGAAGCTTCAAAGGAGCAAACAGAGTGTACTGCTCTGCTCTTTCTAATATAAATACCCGTAAATTTCTTCTTCGAAAACATGGCTAAAGCAAGAACGGACGGGGATGGCTTATTTAGTTTCAAGTAAAAAAAAAAAAAAAAAGGTACATATTTCTCATTTTTTGAAGAATGAGTAGACAGGGCAAGAACTCTACAATGACAGAGCAGGCACCTTACCATGAACCAGTAGAACTATAATCATCATATGATGAATCTCTCTGCCAAACTCTAATCATCCAACAACTATACAGAATCATCGCAATCCCAATAATACCCATGACGGAATTCGCAAGTTTGAGCAATGACCGTAGGCAAGTCTTGGCAATTCTTCCCATTTTTCACAAACCCAGGAAAATTTTCAGGCACTCGGAGAAAGAGAGGAACACACACTAGTTACGAGTTTAGTACCAACCCTCACGTCATAGAAATTTAGCCTACTCGATACATGAAAAACAGATAAAGACAAAACTGGGGTTTCTTGATCATGAATTTTAAGAAACGAACATGTTTTTTTCGAAGTTTTAATATGAAAGCAATTCCATATCACATATGCCACTGTGTCTGCCTAAGAGAGTAAGGAGATTGAAAATATGGATCTTATAAATATTTTTTGCAACAGTTATTTTACTTTTAAGTTGGTGTCTAAATTGTGGAGCACATTATCCATATTTATTAAAATTTATTTTATAATAATCAAATTTTAAAATTTATTATTATAATAATTTATTATGTGTTATTCATACTCGCTTATAATTGAGTTTTTTTTTTTTGTTTTTGGTAAGACAAGACTCACTATTCATAATTAAAAAATTATACGAAGCTGAGCCTAATACAACAAACGGTACGACAAAATTACTTAGTCAGTACGCAAAAGAGCGTCGTCGGGGAGGTAGGAAATTACTTAGAAACCGACTCTGTTATGTCTTCTTGTCGGTTGGCCCTACAGGATTTCCTTACAGGTAAACGAACAATTGACATCTCTATCGTGTCTTGAGGTGGAAATCAATTCAAATTAAATGATATTTAATTTTTAGCTTATCAATTCCACGTTGCTGTGGTGTAGTGGTTATCACGTTAGTCTTACACACTAAAGGTCCCCAGTTGGATCCTGGGCAGCAACATCTCAATAATTTTGGTTCTTTTAATTTGCAAGTGGAAAGATACTCTACTTTTTAGTTTTGCTCTCGGGGGCATAGCTACTTTCAGGCTGTAGTGCTGGCTAATAAGCCTCCTCTGCCCTGCCCTATATCACTCCTCATGGCCCTCTCCATCTTCCTCGTTCATTAAAATGTTCTGCCGAATGCCTGGCCTAATGAAAACAAAGATTAGTACTGTGATTTCATGTTTGGCAGCTTTCAATATTTCAACCTTTTTTTTTTTCCTTTTTTGGAGGGGGTGGAGTAATTCATTGCTGTTAATTTTTGTTAGATAGCAAACGCAGCAAAATTTGCCGGAACACCCGAGAAGTTGAAGAAAGAAAAAGGGCCACGCACATGCCACGACCAAAAGAAAGGAGTGTATAGAAATGATAAAGAAAATGCTCGAGATAAATGGAGAAAATAAATAAATATATATATATATATATATTTTATAATTTTAAGGGGAAAACACCAAAAAAATATATGATACATGGAAGATCCTTTGATTCAACAATTCTAACTAAAGAGGACATTATACTCCCGTGATCTGTATTACAAGAGAGAGGCGAAACCCTCTTAAGCACCACACAGCATGTTCAGTTGCCTATTGCTCTGCTTGAAATCGATTGTTTCCCTTTATCTTCATCACAGACCGATTAAATAATATCCGAGCTACTACTTTTGACGGCGTAAATGTTCACGCATATGGCTGTGTATTTCTGCTTTGACTACTATACGCATGCTTTTTGAATCCTCCCAAAGCAACCCATTCCACTCTCGTGCGTAATCACAAGCAGCTTCGAAGACATCCTGCATGACATAAGCTACAATCAGATACAATCATGAGAAAATGTAGTCGTTGCATGTCACTCATTAAGGTACCAAATTATTAGTACCCTAGAAGGAAATTCATCGTAGTAATGTGCAGGACTCATCTCAACTCTATTAAGATCCGATTCCCACAGCCTAATCTGTCGAAGACACCAGAAAACAAAGGAAATCATGGAAAATAAAAAATGAAACTTTAAGAGCTCTGTTCATAGATAAAAGAGCACTGCCAACTCCAAGGTCAAATAGAATCACATAAATTAGACCCCAAGAAAAGGAGCTTATATATATATATATATATATATATATATATATATATATATATATATATATATGTAAATACAAAGATGTATACTGAAAAAACTGAAACCTGATCCGTGACATTTTCAGGTACAGATGGTATTCTCTCTGCTACACGAGGATGGGCATTCTGCTGAAGAAAGGTAATTATCTGCAAATATTGTTCAGGAGTTAACCCACAGAGGCTCAACTTGTGTAAATGGATCCATGTATCGGGTCTAAAGCTTAATGAAGTTGAGTTGTAAACTAGAAGGCATTAGAGCAGACTAGAAATTTACACTTGCCTGCTCTGCTGCAATACCATTTTCAAAGGCATTATATAAACTTTCTTTTGTGATTGCTCCGACTATAAGATTAGGAAGTTGATACTCTATCCTGCATATGCAAGCACAGCATTTTTCATCTAAGACAGAATTAAGAAAATATAATAACGCCACCTGGATAGCAGGAAGATAGTAACAATAACATGGAGCTAGATAGCAGTAAAGAGAAAGTCTACTGTAAAGACAATATAGGCATTCAAGACATGAATTCAATGACGGATACAAAGGAGAACTACTAGACTCTTTAGATATAAAAAAAATATCAATATCATATGGAAGAATTGACATAATGTTGGCTCTTTGTCAATATTATTGGCCTGTTTAGAAACATTTTCAAATATGAATGAGTTCTAGTAATAAAATATTTATTAGAGCAGTATGTAAAGAATTCACTTTAATGTTCACTATTCAGATAACCCAATTCCACTTGATATGAGAAGCAACTGGTTCCTGATTTTCAAAGAATCACTTCCAACCAAAACTGCCATGTATGTAATACAAAAGAGGGATCACTTGAAAATCACAAACTACTGATTCTTACGCTTATAATTTTTATGGTACTAGTCTTGGATCTGAATAAAAATAACATTCTGAATTGAGTAGGTGGTTCTATTGATGTCAAATTTGGAAGATAACAAAAACAAGAAAAAGGTTCTCAATGAAGTTTAACCTTCAAACTTTTCCAAAAGACTAGGCAAAGTAAAATATCTAGCCTTTCACCAGAGAATGCACCTCTCAAGGTTCTTCACGGAGATAGTTTTTCTTTTCAAATTCCTTGTATTTGGTTACTGCTCTATCATGTTTATGCACCTCCCCATTATTTTAAAAGATAATAAGTATCTCACAACCACATCAAGACCTCTCCAAAAGTCGTCTTGACAAATTCAATACCCACAAACAATTAGCGTCTACAAAGAAGAGATTGACTAAAAAAAGAAGGCCAACAAGATTCTATCAACCAATTGGTTTACATACCTTGAGAAAAGACGTAGAACTTCAGAGTGCAACTTTGAAGTGGAGTACGCATACAATCTAAAATTTGTTTCCACAACCACAAACCCCTGGAAAAAAAAAAGAAGATAAAAAGATAAAAAAAAAAAGCAAGAGATGGAATATGTACTAACAAACTTATAGCTGCTATACACACACAAATACATAATTCTTAACTGGGAAAATATTGCAGAGACGGAAGACAGAAAGAATCAGAAAAAAAAGGTGAGACAAAAAGACTATTATTACGATCTAAACGAGGAAAAAATATTAATCAAGTCATGACAGGTGAACCGAAGATTGAAATTGACAGTCAGAAGCACTCAGATGAATCACTCCCCGAGTGAATAAAATGACTTTAAAAAATCCGATTTATCCTACAAATGACAGTTTTCAGGGCTGATGACAACAAAACAACCCAAAAATCCAAAATTGGTCAACAAGTGATAAGGGTATGTTAAAGAATGCAGGCATATAAATGTGACAGCCAACACCTTGCAATTAATGGACCACTATATTTCATGATACCAATACCATGCAGATAAAATAATTTGCGTTTAATGTCCAATTTAAACAGACCAACTTATACTTGTTTTTTAACATATGACCTGTAATGACCACATACTGGAATTAAGATCCAATTCAGCTTTAGCTGATAGAAATTACGAAATACTACAGAGACAAAAACCTAGGAACTGTTAGCTAAGAACATCCAAATCCTGGTTCGTATAGATATAGAAATTGTTATGAGATATCTTTTTGATAGGAATTGTCATGAGATATCTTCTCCCACCTTCTTCAAGAAGTTAGCAGCACTGTTTGTGGTTTAATTTTACAAAAGAATTGATGAGCAGAAACAAGCAGTTCTTCTGAGGCTCCATCAGAAAATAGAGCAAATCTTTGGCTAGCTCCTGAAGCTAGTGGGCCAAGCCAGAAAGAACAGGTGTGCACATTTTTTTTAATCGGTAAACAAGATTTTATTGATCATAAGAATACGCAAGTGCCCAAGTACAGGGGAAACAGGTGTGTACATAATATTACAGAGCCAAAGCCAGCAAGAGTACAAAGGCACAAACCATAATGAAAATACCAATTATGTTCACTGAAAGACTGATTTGTCTTCCACTCAGGAGTAAGGCCATATACCGTGGGGCAGTGATATCACAAACAAACAAGAATGACGATGGGAATAAAATACAACACNCCCCCCCCCCCCCCAAAAAAAAAAAAAAAAAAAGAAAAAAAGAAAAGAAGAAGAAGAAGAAGAAATCAACTGCAGATTTAAATAGTCTGAATCTATGGACTGAACAATAATTCAGGCCTTCCCAGAAGACATACTTGTTTCCGTGACGATGAATCTGTCAAGCTCACTGAAAGATTGGTAGCTAATTTAGTAGGTATAAACCAACTCTCTTTCCTGCCCTGTAGATATGCCAAAAATCAAACCTCTAGGAAAGCAATTCACCAACTATTATCTGAGGGATCATTATGATATATTTTTTTATAACTAATAAAATATTCGACACAAAGAAAAGAAGAACTAGAATACCTGCTGGAGTTTGACCAATCCCAAATCTGTGAGGTCCTTAATCAAACTCCTCTGAATCTCAGTCAACGAGTTACTATTATATGCCTAAGATGTAATGAAGCAGACGACATCATGCCAATGAAATATCCGCAATAAGCAAGAAACTTCCTAGAAAGCAGGCAGACAGGTCTCCACCCATGATACAAGAATTCATTTTTCTAACTGGAAAATGTAACTCACACTCCTGCATAGGATTGAATCCAGGGCTCACCCTTTACTATTTGTTTATCATTGGGTTAAAAGAACATTGTTGAAAAGATAAGAAAAACAGTTAAAGCAACCTTTCAACAAGGCATATCCAATACCTTGCCAGTGACATGAAAACTAAGCTCTAGTAAGAATGAAATCAAATCAGCTGGATCCACACCTCGCTCCTGGAACAAAATTAGAAAAAAACAGATGTAAAGTGAATAACAGCATCATGCAGAAAAATATGAAGCTGTGTTATCCTACCTAGTCAAACTAGAAATAAGTAGTAGAAGGCAAGTACCTATTTCAAGAAACAAAACACAAAATATCATTGAACTTCCATCTCTATAACTCATTCAAAAAACAATACAATGATCCTTTCAGGAGTAAAATTTTTTGAGAAAAA